>CM019155.1:46313506-46352408 GCA_009733165.1 Naja naja | reverse complement strand
CTCTGGCTGCTTCTTATAGCCAACAGCCGTGGTTTGCAACCAATGGGAAGTCAGGGTTTCTTCCGCGCCTATTACCAATACTATTTAACATTTTACAAAAACAGTTCAAATAAATAATAACATTCAAGTACCACACACTCCCCACTAGGTTCAGTCCATACCAAACCCCAACCTATCTAATGTATTCTTTTAAATAGGTGGGGCTCTTAAAATGTCACGTTGAGACCTTAGTGGTTCAAGAGTTTTGCCGCATTCTCACCCAGTGAGAGGGAAATGTGTCTGCTGACATTTCACTGGGACTTCCTGTGAGGAGACCCTGTTAGACTGTTAGAATCTGGTCTCCTCCCAACCCCATCTCCATTCCAATGTCAGCACCCAAGTCAGGTAGTGATGTGCAATCTTCCACTTCTAAGGATGGATCTTGGCATTGTGACGGGTTTTGGATGGCTCGTTACATGGGGTTGATTCTTGCTTGCTGATTTTTCTCCTGTTCCTCCCTTCCCCTAAATGAAGTGACATCAGGTGAGGTAACTAGAGAGACAGGGCGTGTTCCTGGGGGGACCTGGATCTAAGTTGATCAATGTGCCTGCTCTAGAGGAGTCCATCCTCTGTTTGTACGCCTGTAGAATGAGGGCAGTGATCAGTTACTCATATGGAATCCACAAGAAGCTCACCTATAAGGTTCTTAGCATACACAGAATCACCCACACTGAATGTCACGAACTTTGGAAGTGGAATCCAGTGGTGCGTTGAGTCGTAGTAAGTGGATGAAGCGGTCAAGGAAGACCAAGTTTCCTGCCATCAACAACTCTGCTGGGGATAAGTTATTTGATGGGCTAGAGGTGTGTGCTTGGACACTAAGAAGTTTTCAACCTTCTCAGTGATGTCCCCAGGACCAAGTTGCTGGAGCTTCTTTGCATTAAAATGTACCATGCGATTCAGCCTGGCCGTTAGCCAGAAGGGTGCCCAGGGAGTAAGGGCATGTCTGATACCCTGTTGTGCTAGATAGGATTCAAAAATGTTAGATGTAAATTGAGGGCCATTGAGAGACAAGAACATCAGGTAACCCGTGGGTTACAATGGTAGCTCTGAGCTGCTTGACGGCATCAGTTGTGGTGGGATGTCAGAGGGAAACACCTCGATCCATTTGGAATATGCATCTACTATAATAAGAAAAGTGTGCCCTAGTAGGATACCAGAAATCAATGTGGATCCTAGACCACGGGCCCCTAGAACATTCCCATTCCTGTGGGGAGCGTGAGGTGGGGCGAGCCTGACTACCTGGCAATTGGGACAAGATGCAACCCAGTTTTCAACCATTTGTCAAATACCTGGCCACCATACATAACTCCTGGCCAATCCTTTCATCCTTACAATACCAGGATGACCCTCATGTAACATTTCCAAAACCTCTCTTTGCAGTTTTGAAGGAATAACCACCCTGTTACCCCACAAAATACATCCTCTTAATGCAGATAATTCAGTTTGCCTGGACTTAAAAGGTTGGGCAAGGTGAGGTAGATCTTGAAGAGGCCAACCTTTCTAATCCAGCTTATAACAGGAGCCAACACAGTGTCTTTGGCAGTCTCTCTGGCAATTTCAGCAGCATGAACTGGAAGCTTGGCAGCAGTTTCTAGGGAAAAGAAAAGGTGTGTGTTTCAATTTCAAAGTCCTCCTTGTGAGCAGTGGGCAACGACTCAGTGCATCAGCATGTCCAATGTCCTTGCCAGGCCTGTGAATCAGTTTGTATGAATAAGCTGCAAGAAATTCAGTCCACCTCAGCATTCTTGGTGACAGGATAGTAGGTGTAGGTTTGTCTCCTGCCACAATGCCTAACAGTTAGTGATCTGTAACAATGGTAAATGTCACCATACAGATATTCATGAAATTTCTTGACAGCTGCAACAACTGCCAATGCCTCTTTGTCCAGTTGGCTATAATTTGGTCAAAGTGCGAGAGTAAAATGCAAGGGCTTCTCTCCCACTGGGAAGCGGCTCAAACCCCCCACTCCAAAGGGGATGCATCACAAGTCAGTACAACAGGCAAATTCTCAGAGAACTGTATCAGTACAGCATCAGATGTGATTATCTCTTAATACTGTTAAATGCTGATTGTTCCTTCCTCCCCAGATAAAACAGACTTCTTATCAGTAATCTGTGCAAGGTTCAACAATGGTTTGCCTTTTGAGGTAGAAACATGTGATAAAAGTTAATAAGTCCAAGGAAGGCTTGCAAATCTGTTTTGCATTTAGGTTTAGGGGCTTCTTTGATTGCTTTAACCTTGGGTTAGTAGGGTGGATGCCATGTTGTCAATCATGTAACCCAGGAACTCAACCTGTCTGTCTTAAGTGTGCATTTTCTTCCTGACTTTTTTAACCCCACTTTTCTGAATCTGGTAAGGACTTCTCTGAGTCTTTCTTGAAGCTGAGTGTCATTTTCAGCAGAGATTAACACATCATCAAAGTAAGGCACTACCCCTGGCAGTCCTTGAAGCATTCTTTCCATAAGGTTTTGAAAGATGCCTGGTGCCATGCTTACTCCAAATTGTAACCTTTTACATTTGAAAGCACCTTTGTGAGTCACAATGGTTTGGGCCTCTGCAGTGGCATCATCAACTGTTAGTTGTTCATGCCTGGGCCAAGTCAATTTGGCAAAGACTGTACCCACCAAGTGGAATGTAACAGATGATGCACAACTGGCACTGGATATGCGCTCTGCTGCAGCGCATGGTTCAGTGTCCCCTGGTCTCCACAAATTCTTACTGACCCATCAGCCTTGACTGGTGTGACTATGGTGTTTCCCATCTGGAGTGATCAGTGGGCTCTAAAACCCCTTGAGCAATTAATTTGTCTAATTGTGCATCAATTTTTTCCTTTAAAGCAAATGGAACCCTCCTGGGCTTTAAACAGTGGGGGGCACCTTGGGATCTAGGTTGAAAGTGATAGGGGTCCCCATATACGCCCCAGTCCTTCGCTGAGGACCTCTGGAAACTCAGACTTCAAGGCCTCCTCCCATTCAGAGTTGCTCACATGACTGATGCCAATCACCTCGATGCCTAGTGGCTTGAACCACTCAACTCCCAGCAAGCTTGGGCAATCCTTGTCCATGATGGTCAGGGGCAAATGTTTGGTGTGGCCTTTAAACTGCACGTTGAAATCGCTTGCTCCAACTACTGGAATCTTGTTCCCTTGGTATCTTTAAGAATCAGTGCTTGCTTCTGGAAATGTTTCTTCTGAATGTTGGGAAGTAGTGTCCCATGACACCATAGATAAATAAGAGCCTGAGTCCACTTCCATTTGGCAAGGCCTTCCTTCAATGAACACCTTCACGTGTACTTTCTGCTTCTCAAGGGTGAAGAATGACCAATGGTGATTGTTTGATGAGTTTCATTCTTCCCATTTGCTTCTGAATTGCCCCATCTTTTAATGAAGTTGTTGGGCTTAAAATCCTTTTCAGGAAATTTCCCTACTAGGTGGAGTTCTGGATGATTTGCAGACTCTGGCTAGGTGACCCCTTACAACGTGAGCAGATGGTGTCTAAGAACTTGTATTCAGTGGGGGTGGCCCCCACAGCCTCTGTAAAATTGCTCTTTCTCCAGGGTTTCTCTTTTCTTCTCCATTCTGAGTCTAAAAATTCCTTCCTCCACCTCACTGCAATCTGAATCAGAGTCTATTTGTTTGCAATGGGTTGTTGTGATTTTTTCCACATCAGAATGGCTTGCAGACCTTGTTAATCTTTTTTCATGGCGCTGCTGAGGACTTGTGGCCCGCAAACAGCTTCTTCTATGGCCTCCTTAAAAGCGTGATCTTAGGTTTCATTAACAGTTTGCTCTGTAAGACCTTATCTTTGAGGCCTAGGACAAACCGATCACGCATGGCCTCTTCTAAGTTGGTACAGTCACAAGCACCCCAATGTCCCTTAAGCTTGCCACGAAGTCATTAACATTTTCGCTTCCCTGATCCCGACAATTAAAACTTCGTGTCTCTTAATACGACATAGGCGTAATGGGCTCTTAAAGCTTTCCAAATCAGGCCATTCCATTACCTTCAATTCTGCAGCTCCCACAACGCCTTGGCCATCTTGAAGACTGCGGCCGGACCTCAGTGCGTGAAATACTGCCCTCTTCGCTCTCTCAGGAATATCGGTGAGGTGCTTTCCTTCAAGTACATCTGGGCGATCCGCATCGATTCCCAGTCTTCCGCAGCGGATCGAGCGGGGCTGGGGGGATGTTCAGCGCAGCCATCTCACTCTTCTGTTCGCCTTCCGCATTGTCTCTTCTTCAGGGCAATCCCACCTTCGTCGCCAGTGTTAAGTTTGCATGAAGAGTCAGGCGAAAGAGCTTCGTGAAGAGTTTTCAGTGACTACAGCTGAATGGACCCGACTTGGCTGGGCTTCGGCGCTTCTTATAGCCAGCAGCCATAGTTGCCAGCCAATGGGAGTGCAGGGTTTCTTCCCGCACTATTTAAACCAATACTATTTAACATTTTACAAGAACAGTTCAAATAAACCAATAACATTCAAACCTACATACATAACAGATAATATGAGAACTTTTTTGATAAATTGTGAGTGATGATTATGAAAGGATAACACAAAGGATTTGTAACCAACTGACACACTGTATGTACATATGGAAGATGGTTTTTAATGTTTTATATGTCTTGTTTGTATGTTTGTCTTAAAATAAAAAACTTTTTTTCAAAAAAGAGATTTCCAGCTGAAGAATTTAGGCTGTACTGTCTGAATCTATCTGTGAAACATCCATTGCATGTGAAGATCTGGGTTGTATTGCTGCTTCTGGTATTGGTCGGATGCAAATTGTGCAGGGATTCATGAATTCCAAGCAGTATGTTGAAGTCCTGGAAAAGACCATGCTTCCTTCAGCTCAGCAACTTGTAGGGAAGGACTTTTACTTCAAGGATGACAACACTCCTTGTCATCGAGCCAAGTCCGTCCAGCAGTCAATGAAGAAGCATGGTGTTGAACTCCGGGATTGGCCAGCTCAGAGCCCGGATTTGAACCCAATTGAGAACTTGTGGGCCAAGATTGGTTACAAAATAAGCAAGAAGCATCCAAAGACCAAGCAGGAGCTGATTAAATCCATTATTGCAGCCTGGCACCCCATTGTTACCAAAGATTATGTGCAAAGGCTTACACAGTCTATGCCGAAGCGATGCCGCCTGGTGATAAGCAATAAGGGCTGGCCAATTTCATATTAGTAACCATGTTTGGTTACCTAAATTGTCCTTTTCAGGACCACAAACAATAAAAATGTTAACAAAACACTAGCATTGGCCTTAGTAATTGCAACACGTATGCCACTGGGTATGCATTAGTTAATCTGTTCTCATAGTCATTGTAAGCATGCAAGAAAATTCACAATCCCTATCCAAACAGCACCAAATTGCAAAAAGCTTATGCTTTTCACTTAAAAACCACCAGTATTTATTTAAATATAACAATATTTGCACAGCAGCTAGCATCAAATATCATAAAATCAATGGCCTATCCAAAAAATGTCGTAAACCATAAAGCATAAAGTGTAAAGCATGCAGGACTTTTTCACACAGCTGTATCTGTGTCTGTGTGTATAGAAAGAAAAAGAATTCTTTTTGCTTACCTAACAGGTTTAAGCATGAAAGGTATAATTTGATAGCCAAACTTGTCCTTGTGTGGGATAGTAATCAACCTGCCTACTGCAGTAGGATACTATCTGGAAGACATTAATTAAGGCTGTGAGCTAAAATTAGGCCAAATTACATATTAGAAAAAGAAATATATGACTAGATAGTCTATTTTTTAAAAAGAAAACCCAAATGTTTATAGACATTTATATGAGGGGATAGTAATGAGAGCATTCAAAATCCATGTTAGATCAAAGACCAAGAAATAAATGAAAGTAACTAAAACAAAACAATAACTATATATATATATATATGTGTGTGTGTGTGTGTGTGTGTGTGTGTGTGTGTATGTATATATATGTATATATATATGAAAATCCAGATTTTTACTATTTCTGAAGAAGACAGAATTGGAGCTAACTAATCTCAGGGAAGGGCATGAGAACAATAGAAGAAGCATATTTCCTGGGTCATGTCAGCAAACATTGCCTGATGTATGCCATCCTTGGGAGTATTCCTATAGAATTCAGGATTCTGAATTTCCCCCATATCTAACTCTGATTTACAGATTAACAGAGTTGGAAGGGACCTTGTAGGTCATCTAGTCCAGGGATGTCAAATTTGCATCATCACAGCATCATCACATGATGTATTGGGACTTTTTTTCCCCTTCACTAATCCAGGTGGGGACGGGACCAGCACGTGACCCATCCAGCCCGTGAGCCAGGAGTTTGACACCCCTGATCTAGTCCAACAACCCCCCTCGCCCAAGCAGACCCTACATAATTTTTGACAGATGGCAGTCCAGTGTCTTCTTGAAAGCTTCCAGTGATGAAGGTCCAACACTTCTGCAGGCAAAGCTGTTCCATTGGTTGATTGTTCTCACTGTCAGAAAGTTTCTCCTTATTTCCAGGTTGAACCTCTCCTTGTTCAGTTTCCATCCATTATTCCTTGTCTGGCCTTCAGGTGCTTTGGAAAATAGCTTGACCCCTTCCTCTCTATGGCAGCCCTCAAATATTGGAAGACTGCTATCATGTCTCCCCTGGTCCTTCTCTTCACTAGACTAGCCAGACTTACTTCCTGTAACCGTTCTTCATATGCCTTAGTCTCCAGTCCCGTAATCATCCTGGTTCTCTTCTCTGCACTTTTTCTAGTCTCAACATTTTTTTCTAGAGTCTCAACATCTATCTCTATCTAATGTTATCTGTCTATCGCATAATGAAAACACTCATGAAACATAGCATTGGGAGTCTAGGTCCCTTAAACATTAGTGTTAACAATATTTATATTAGAGGCTTCACAACAAAGTTTTAAAAACATAGTTCTTATCTGCTGAACTGGAAAGAAAGATAGCTTACAAATCAAGATGGCCATTCCCTTTATCCTGCTTGAAATGAGTTTCTGACTCCCACCCTCTCTTTTGTCTGCTAAAAGCTTTGTCTGATAAAAGCTGAGCTTTGGTGGCTCAGGCTGTTAAATGCCTGCTCTTAAGATCCAGCTGTCTACAATTACTGTAGGCTTGAATCCCACCAGGCTCAAGGTTGACTCAGCCTTCCTTCCTCTTGGGGTAGGTAAATTGAGGACCCAAGATTGTTGGGGGCAATTAGCTGACCTTGTAAAAATGCCGCTTAATAATAAGCAGGCATATACAATGGAATGAAGGCTATTGCTGAGCGCATTGGGTTGTGCTCCAAAAATTGTAAGTCTTTGGAGACTTCGGAGAAGGGCGGCATATAAATGTAATTTTTAAAAAAAGGATCATACTATATCTACCTTAAACAAAAGAAAAGAAATAACCATCCTAATAGAAGAACTAGAAGAAGTAAATGGAAAAAATACTTAAGGCAAAACCCTGTTTGATAACACTTCCAAACAAAAAATAAGTAAGCCCAATAATACAGCAGTAAATCAAGGATTGCTAAATATAAGTTAAGTGGAAAAGGGGAAATGTCCAGCAGAAGAAAAAGAATTTAACATTTTCTAATGTGACGGTGATTATGATGTTGATGATATTTGATTGCTTGTAGAATAAACATTTAGAAAAATTGAAATATTGGTTTAAGTCTGATCTGAAAAGGTTCAGCAGAGGATAGGATCAAAAACTTTTTGAATTCCTGAGGAAACTGACACATAACATAGAAAGGAAGTACACGAATATTGCAGCTGCAAAGATTTAACTAAACTGCATACCTCATTTAAACATTTCCATTTCTCTACCATTTGGTTTGTAAAATCACAATATGAATTCCTTCTTCATAGGACCCGATTCTAACTAATATTTCACTATTTCTTGTATAAATCTATGCAGAATCACATTTTTTCTAGGAGCACCCTGTGGGAAGCCCCCACCCCGAAGAATGAAATATTTAAAAGGCAGACTATTATATTTCCCTAAATGAGAAATGGAAAAACATGTTTTTAGAGGCAGAAAGCAACTACTACCTTTTCTTAATAGCCCACAGCAAATGTCAGCGCTTAAGAGATAAACAGCTTATCGAAAGAAGCCGACTATCTAGGCGGCTCTATTCATAAGCAAAGCAAATACTACAAGCAGAAATCCATTCAAGACAAGATATTTTGAAACTGCTTGCAAAGTTTGACAGCTAACAAAAGCAGAGTGATAGGATTAGAAGCAGCCCCTCACCCAAGATCCAACACAGGATGAAAGCCATTAAGCCAAAATAGGATTTGCCCAACATCTTTTCAGAACACAAGCCTCTTCATTGCACCATCCCAGAGCAGTCCAAACTTCATCTGCGAACTCAGTTAAACAATAAGCCAGAGGTTGACCAGATTAGCTCAGACAAGCACCTAGGATTTGCATTTCCTCTTTTGCCTAGAGAGCCAGCTGTGACCCCTACATAATCCTTAACAGCCAATAGAATATTAAAGGACATGTTTTTACACAGGAACAGGAAGCTCAAATACAAAGCCTAAGGAAGGTATAACCCTCCCCCACTCTCAACTCCATTTTGTCAGCTGACCCAGGACTGATGTTGGTTCTGTTCATCATTAAACTTTCTTTCCAATCAGCCTCCATGTTTCCAGTGTTTTTCTCCCAACTTGGAACTGAACCAGATGGATTTTCCTTCCAACAACCCATAAACTGAACAATAATTAAATTTGTCCCAGTTCAGTTTAATTGGTCCCAATTAAATTGGCTCAGCATCAGTTTAAAACTCAATAGGAAGTACCATATAAGTAGATTTGTAAAAAAAAAATCCATAAACTCTGCCAAACAAATCTGAATAATATTTTCAACATCATTCACTCAAAAGATTTTCCTATATAATTGGGGTTTTAGAAAGCTATTACAATTATTAAAGACATTACGAGCATTGTCGTTTCCTGTTCTGTCCAGCCTAGAAATCTTTATTTGCATCCAGTGGTTATGCTTGGAGAGAAGAAATAGATTCTTGGGTTGATTCCAAAGTCTTTCTTATATCAGCTAGTCACTGTTTCTCCCTCTCCTGCTTTTGGTACCATTTGGGGGGTCAACACAGCTAAGGTTTAAGATGAAGTTACACCATTTTTGGTTCTGATTGTCAAAATGAAAGTAAAATGATCAACTACAGAAAATAGTATATCATGTAAATTTACCAAAATAATTAAACATAGTCCATACAGTCAAGGTTGGGGGAGTGGTTGAGGACGGCATTAAAGAAAATAATCAGAAAGAATTATGTCAGAGAGCCCCAGATAATCTGATTCCATTCAGCTATTCTGTAACTAAAGACCTTCCCACCAATCTTACATAAAAAGAAAGGTGAGAGATTAGGCTACTTAAATTGCCTAGATTTAGGAAACAGTTTACAGAATGGGACGCACCACCTCCTCTTTCAAGGAAACAGCAGGAAGCCATAGAGATGTTAATAGTGTCCTTGACCCTGACCTTCACACCACCTTCAAGTTCAACCCAAGCCAGGTTGAACACTGATTCTGTGAAAGCATTTTGTATTTGAGCCAATGACTAGTTTGTTCTGAAAGCAGACATTCTGTCTTGTGAGTAACCTCGCCATTCTAAAAGGAATATATGTGAAAGAATTATTCCAGTTGGGTATCTGCATTCTCTTTAACATGATATATACATTTCATTAGTAGAATTTTGCCCCATCCCTGTTTTTCACTGCTATATATAGTAGTAACAAATTAGAGCACATTGTTTTTAATATGCATATTCAATATGTGGCTAGTGTTCCTTAGAAGAGTCAGGAGGATAGGATAGTGTCTAGAATTAAAAAATAACATATTATGTATTATAGTAAAACATTATCAAGAAGCAAAATAGCAAAAGAATGTCTGTAGCTTTGCCAGGCTTTGGGAAGGGAGAAAAAGCAAATGGAAAACATCTTATGGAACTTTATTTTTATATATGATAACTGCAGCAAGACTTTTATATAATCAAAGGTGAAAGGAATTACGAATATATACAATGTAGGCAAATGTTAAAGTAAGAGTTTAATGGGTTTTTTAAAATCTATATCTGTAACAAAGAGAATCAGAAGCAATTTTTCTATCTTTACTTTCCTCCTCTCTCTTCTCTGCACTTTTACTCTTTTCTTTTCTGAGGACTTTTCCCCCCAAACCTCCTTTTTCTGTTTATCTTTTAATTGCATAGCTTTTTGAAAATATAAATTTTCAGTTATAAAATGTTATTTTAAAAATCTGCCTGAGGGCAGAGAATGTACAGACATCTAGATTTCTTGGGTTTCATTTTCTACTGCCCTGATGATTAAATTTCCCAATTTTCCATTCTTGAAAAATAAAGCATACTAAGCAGTCTTCCCCACCCAAAAATGCTGGGACTCTTATTAGTTAATCAGAGTCAATCTAGGCACTGTATATTAACAAAGTTGTACATCCTTTGTTGCGTTCAGCTGAAGTTTTCCCTCTGGTCCATGTTTCCAGTGGGAGCGCGGACCATTCCTATTGGCTGAGCTGTTTGACTGCTGATTATAAAAGGGAGCTGCAAAGTGGCATTAGCTGTTGCCTGTCAGCTGGTCACTCTGTTAGCTAGCAGCCACCGCGGCAACCATTTGTTCTTTTAAAAATAAATGTTGAGTTGAAGCTTCACTCCGTTATTAAGTGTCGCCTCCGTTATTCCCACCGCCTACTTAATACTGGCGATGAAGGTGGGATCAGCAAATTGAGATGACCGAGCTGCGAGTCACTTGAGGTGAAGTCACTTTCTTGAGAGCTGATTGCCACTGTTAGTGCAGAGCTGAAGTCACTCAATATTTCTGGCACCCACAAAGAGTTAAGATGAGTACGACCTCATCATTCCCTCCCTTCCATCTGGCATCAGAGACATGGGACTCCTACATCAACTGATTCAACTGCTTCCTAGACACTGATGATCTAGCAGACATCCCCAGCCATAGGAAAAAAGCTTATTTCTTAAGGTTTTGCGGAGCTGCTGTTTTTGACACCAACACCACCTTGCTAGCTCCCCTGCCTGTCAAAACCATGAACTGAGATGACTTGCAAGAGATCCTGAGCAACCACTATGCTCCTAAACCCTCCCAAATAGTGAGACAGCATGCTTTCCAGAGACAGAACCGAGTTGAGGGAGAGTCAATCAGTATGTACATGGCCGCGCTTAGGACAGCTGCACTTCACTGCGGGTTTAGAGACCTGGATGACATGTTGTTAGACCAGCTAGTCTGTGGCATTAGAAACCTCCTTTACAGAGGCGCCTCCTAGCTAAAGCCGACCTTATGCTAAAAATGGCAATCAAAGAAGCTCAAGCCGCTGAGCTGTCAACGCACTCAGCAGCAGAGATTCAGGGAAACCCTACTGGTAAGAACAATTCAGCCATTCACTATGAAGAAGCTTTCTCAGAAGAACTGCCAGATGAAGACAATGACGTCAATTGCCTCAGGCAACTTAGACCCTCTCAGAAAAAAAAACTGGTCTACTGGCAACCTCCACAGTCTCAGCCAATCTGCCTGAGTTGTGGCAGGAATCACCTCAGGGCAAAATGCCATTTGCTTGAAATGCCAGAAAAAGGGTCATCTAGCCAGAATCTGCCAAGCTGGGAAAAACTTCAACCAACCTCCTTCCCAACCAGCACAACATTTTCAAAAAAAACCTGAAGACTGTTTTACTTGTTATCAAGCTGAGTCACTTAAAAAAACACTCTAATGCTAACAAAATACATGTTATTGTTTCCTTAGAAGGCAAGCCTTGCAGAATGGAAGTGGACACAGAATATGCACTACCCATTGTGTCCTGGAGCACTCTGAAGCGTCTCCTTCTCCAAATGGCAAGAAAAGGCTCCAAGAACGCCAGCTTTCCCTGTGAGACTACCGGGGATGTCCCATCCCAGTCATCAGGAAAGGCAAGTTTACAGTTCAATTTCAAAAGTTGAAAGGATGCCTACCCTTAGCCATAGTGGATGGTTCCCTCCCCAGTTTGCTGGGTTTAGATTGGTTTCCCTCCCTGGGCCTGCATGTGGAGGCATTAACTCTATTAGTGACCAGGTGGTTGATGCCTTGTTCAGTGACTTTGCTGATGTTTGCAGTGATGGTCTAGGGTGCTATGTGGGACCCCCTATTTCTTTCAATCTGGATCCCCTAGCTAATTTGCACAATTTGCCTTAAACCTCACAGAGTGCCTTTTGCAATTCACCCTAAACTAGATGAACAACTCGGTAAACTAATAGCCCAGAGAGTTTTAGAACTTGTGGATTTTTCCAGATGGGAAACACCAATTGTCATACCTGTCAAAAAAGATGACAGCATCAGAATTTGTGCTGACTACAAATGTATGATTAACAAATTTATGCAAATTAGTGCTTCCCCCCCCCCATCATCCAACATTTGCTGCAGTCTTTGGAACCACCCTTTTCACTAAGCTGGATGTGGCACAGGCCTATCAACAGCTTCCTGTGGATAACCTCACTGCTGAGGCTCAGACCATAGTCATTCATAGGGGTGCCTTTAAATGTAAGCACCTATAATTTGGAGTCAGTGTGGCCCCAGGAATTTTTCATTGCCTCATGGAACATTTGCTGCAAGGCATCCCTGGAATCATCCCCTATTTCGATGACATACTCATATCAGCCACTGTCAAACCACAATTAATATAATGTGTACGCAAAGTTCTAACTTGTTTTCAACGAGCAGGACTCAAATTCAAAAGAGACAAGTGCACCATCGCTGCCACCTGAGTGGACTTCTTTGGGTACCAAATAGATGCTGCTGGCATTCATCCGATCATATCAAAGGTACGTGCCATCTATGATGCCCCAACTCCAACAAAACTGAGCTACAATCCTTTCTTGGACTACTAAATTTCTATGCTTCATTTTTATGTCACAAAGCTTCTGCTGCAGAACCTCTGCATAGACTTTTAGACAAACAAGCCGCTTGAAGTGGGGCCTCAAAGAAACTTCTTTTTTTTAAATAAAAATTTTATTATTTTCCAAAAACAAACAAGACAAACAAACATAAAAACATAAAAACATAAACCAATAACAATTTCAAGTGTGTCGGTCGGTCACAAATCTCAGTGCCATCTCCTCACCGTCAATACTCTCTATTACAGAAGAAAAAAAAAGCTATACAATGCAAACAAGAGGTAATGAAAAAAAAGAGAAATACAACCACCTATTTTCTATTTGGAGAGATCTCAAAAAACTTATGCATTTTAATTCATACATTATCTAAATTATCTCCTCTATTAACCAATATCATTATTATTAACTCTCTACAGTGTTATAATCTCTATATTATATTTTCATTCAACAATTTTATTTGTCTCCATTATATCCATATATTACCAAGCTTTTTTGTCTAACCATTGATAAAACATACTCCATATCTTGTAAAACTGTTTTTCTTCTTGATCTCTAATTTCAAATGTTAATCTACTCATTTCAGCACAATCCAAAATCTTCTTAATTACTTCCTCCTGTGCAGGTATCTTGTCATTTCTCCAATTTTTAGCAAATACAATTCTAGCAACTGTTAATACATTAACAATCAAATATTTCAACTCTTTGCTCTGGTACAATTCCCAATAAAAATATATTAGGTTTCAAGTCTATATGTTGTTGTGTCATTTTTTCCAACCACATGTGGATTTTAGTCCAATATCTTTTTGCATCAGCGCAAGTCCACCACATATGGTAATAGGAACCTGGTATCTGGTGACATTTCCAACACTTGTCCAATTTATCCTTAAACATTCTTGCAATCCTTCTCGGGGATAGGTGCCACCTGTAAAACATCTTATACAAATTTTTTTTATATGCAGTTGATATTGTCATTTTGTAATTCTGATCCCATAGTGTTTGCCATCTCTCTAAATCTATCCCATAACCAAAAAATTTTCCCCAAGCAATCATTGTTTCCTTAACCTGTTCCTCCTCCATTCTAACTTCTAATAAGTATCCATAAAGTTTTTAAATTACTTTTTCATTCGTACCCATCAAAATTTTTATCCAATTCAGTTTGCTTTTTATAAATACCTTCAGTCCTAACATCCTCATCATGTCTAGATTATATTTGCAAATATGAAAACCAGTTCATTTTTATTCCTTGTTCTTGTAGTGTTTGCATCGATTTGAGTTCACCCTTTTCATTTAAAATCTCTCCATATCTAATTGTTTGTTCCTTTTTGTATATTATTGGATATGAAAAAGCTTCAATAGTAGATACCCATAGTGGAATTCGTATATAGTGTTGTTTTCTAATTTTTTCCCAGTTTAAAAACAAAGCTTCTCAAATATAATGCCTTCTAAAGTATCCTTGCTTTTTAGTTCCCTTATACAATAAAAAAGCATGCCATCCTAATAACAAATCATGGCCTTCTAAAGTTAGTAATCTATTATTTCTCAACGTTATCCATTCCTTCACCCACATCAGACTTTCAGCTTGATAATACAATTCCCAGTTGGGCAGTGCGAACCCCCCTCTTAACCTTGCATCTTGTAATAGTTTAAGTTTAGTTCTTGGTTTTTTGCCATGCCATATAAATTTTGATACAATTTTATTTAAATCCTCAAAAAACTCTTTCCCAAGTCTAATTGGGATCATCTGAAATAAATATAAGATTCTAGTTAATACATTCACCTTAACTGTTGATATTCTACCAATAATTGCATATTTTTCCACCTTTCCAGATCTGTCGCTATCTGCTGCTTAAGTTTAATATAATTGAAACTTCTTCTTTTAAAGCTATCAAAACACTATTGACTTCAGACAGTGTTCTCATCCAATTTAACAAAGATCTTCCCTTAGTTTTAGTATGTGATGCTTCCCCTTTTGGCATTGGTGCTGTATTGAACCATAGACTGCCTAGTGGCCAAGAAACACCCATTGCCTTTTTCTCAAGAACCTACAAAGCAAAACTACAATTAGATTGACAAAGAGACTTTGGCAGCAGTGGCATCTGTGAAAAAAATCCACGAATTTCTTTATGGCCATCATTTTGATTTAATTATTGACCATAAGCCTCTATTAGGAATCCTTTCTGGAAACTGCCAAACCTCTCAGATTTTATCCCCTCGAATGACCAGATGAACGTTATTTCTAACAGCTTATTCTTACACCTTATCTCACCAAGCGGGAAAGCATCTCAGCCATGCTGATGCCCTCAGTAACTGCCTGTTGCCCACCCAAGTGGAAGATCCTGCGCCTACAACTGCAATCTTCCTGATTGATGACCTCCACCTGCCTCTTACTGCTGCTGATATAGCACGCCACTCTGCAAGGGATAAGGTAATTTCCCAAGTTCTTGTCTGGGTAGGAAGGGGATGGCCAAAAGATCCTTTTGCCACTAAATTCATGCCATTTCAGATTCGCCAGCAAGAGTTATCTTCCCTCCAGGTTGCTTGCTCTGGGGAAATAGAGTAGTCATTCCCCAAAGACTGCAAATTCCAGTTTTGAAAGTTTTACATGAGGATGAAGGCATTAGTACACAGATATGTGTGGTGGCCTGGCATGGATACCCAGATATCCAACTGGGTTGGCACCTGCCAGACCACGAGGCCAGCCCCTCCTGCTGCCCTCCCTCCCAGGGAAATGGAAAACTTCTAGCACTCCTGGAACCAAGAGCACTGGGTCTTACTGGGTTTTTGATCTTCTCTAAATGAGGTTTTCTTCCGGCAAACATTCACTGCCAGAATAGCAGTGTTATGGGAAGTGTTATTATCAGTGTTATGTTATGGGAAGTGAGATTTATGGGTTGTTTATATATATAGTGGCTTATTCTAACAGATTTCTGTGCATTTGTGTGGGATATCTCCAGTCATTCTATTTCTATTGGAGAACATAGCATCCACAGAAAAAACTAAACTACAAGACACAGAATACCAACTAACTAGATTTATTCACAGCCATACAGAGCATTAACTAAAATAACTGAATTAACCAATGAGAACTAAGAAAATATTTGACAGACTATTGTACTTCTTACCAAACAGCTAAAAAACAAAGCTACTTAAGGGAAAAGAAAGATTGTTTGCATTAAAAAAAAAGAAAACAGAACGAGACTGTTGGATCTTGGGTACAGACGACAAGAGGCTCCAGCTCATTCAACTCTATTTTATTCTCTACAGGAAAAAGGTGTGAACTGCAGCCATAGCAGCTCTTTATATAGTCGAGCTAGCCGCGGCTCCGACCAGTGGAGGCTGTTTGGTTTTTCCTGCTCTCACGATTCATCTAATAGGAGGTAAGTATGCCAATATCTAACACCCCTCCCTACTGCTCCAGCCCCAACCAATCCCATCCCCCCCATTTTACATAGTCGCACAAATAAGTGGGGCTTTGGTGGGTGCGACTGGATCTGTGCAGCTCAGTGTGTGGGCAGTCTTTAAATTGTTCAGTTGGATCTATCGTCTCTCCTGCCTTCCTCATTGGACCCCACTGGAACCTTCCAACTAGGGCGGCCATTTTCTTCCTGCTAGAGGCCGCCCTTGTTCCTTGGCATTCTTCTGCTCTGCTGCCCCATTGCTGGACTTCAGGTGTGTGCTCGCGTTCCTCGACCGGGGCTAATGTTAATTGTTGAAGTTGTTCCTCATTAGTCGTCAGGGCCCACTCTGTTTGTTGTTGTTGCTGGAAGGGGTCTTCCTCTCCTTCTATGTTGGTGTTTTGGGAAAGGTCTCCCCTTTCCCCTCTGTTTGTTTGTGATATTTATATCTCTGTTTCTCCCCTTATTTGTCATGCCCTAAGCTGGTCTATGTGCCTCCTCCAACTACGCCCATCAGTAGTTTCTACCCTATAAGACCTGTGACACCCTTGCGGGTATCCATAGGGGGTCTCCTGTAAGGTTTTTAGCATAGACATTGTCACCTCTCTGGAACATCTGGCAGCCACTGGATGAATTTACAGGGGTATCTGAATTGTAGTAGGGGTGTAAACTGTCTAATTGAGATCTAAGTTTCCTGCCCATCAACAATTTGGTCAGGCTCGTATTGGTCATTTCGCTTGGTGTTATGTGCTGTATGCTTAACAATTTGTCTATTTTAGCTTGTGTGTCCCCTGGCCCTAGTCTGTTTAGTGTCTCTTTCATTGATCATATCATTCGTTCCACTTGGCCATTTGTCAACAGGTGACCTGGTGCTGATAAAGCATGTCTTATTCCATTCTGTGTTAAGAAACTTTCAAACTGAATGGCTGTAAATTGTGGCCCATTGTCAGATGCTATTATATCCGGCAACCTGTGAGTTGTGAATAATCTTCTAAGGGTTTTTATTACTGCCTCAGTAGTGGTGGAGTGCATAATGTTGATCTCTAGCCATTTTGAGTATGCATCCACCACTACCAAAAATGTATGCCCTTTTACCGGCCAAGCAAAATCAATATGTATTCTTGACCATGGCCCTCGTGGCTTTTCCCATTCATGGTTGGGAATGGCAGGGGGAGCCGGTCTCGATTCTTGGCAGGTTTTACATGTTGCCACCCAGGTCCCTATTTCCCTGTCCATCCCCGGCCACCATACATAACTTCTCGCTAGTGACTTCATTTTTTTTTAAAGAATTTTTTATATTTAGACAAACATACACAGACAAACATAAAAACATAAAGCCATTTTCCAATTACATACATATAGTGTGTCGGTAGGTTACAAATTTTTTTTGTGCATCTTCTCCATAGTCCTCAATTACAATTGTTTATATATATTCTCATATTATCAAACAGATATTTCTAAATACATTTATTATCATTATTAATCAATCATTTGACTATACTATTATTCATTCATGTTATGCAAGATATTCCATATTTTTAAATTGATTTATCTTATAACAATTCATATTATCATCTTAGATCCATCCCATAATTATTATATAATAATACATCCTTATATATTCTATATAATTCTGTTCTTATATTGTAAAATTCTACATATTTCATTACCATATTTTATTTTCTAACCAGTGATAACATAAATCCCAAATCTTATAAAATTGTTTATCTTCTTGTTCTCTAATTTCAAATGTCAATTTACTCATTTCAGCACATTCCATTATTTTCTTAATAACTTCCTCCTGGTATTTTCTCATTTTTCCAATTTTTAGCAAATACAATCCTAGCCGCTGTTAATACATTTACAATCAAATATTTCAAATCCTTACTATATATTTCAGGTATAATTCCCAATAAAAATATCTCTGGTTTCAAATCTATATGTTTCTTTATCATTTTTTCCAACCATGTGTGGATTTTAGTCCAATATCTTTTAGCGTCTGCACATGTCCACCACATATGGTAATATGAACCGGTATCTGATGACATTTCAACATTCTTATTCTTGCTTGTTGGGGGTAAGTGCCACCTGTAAAACATCTTATAGAGATTCTCTTTATATGCTGTTGACATTGTCATTTTATAATTTTGAGACCACAATTTTTGCCATTTCTCTAAATCAATCCCATATCCAAAATTTTCCCCAAGCAATCATTGTTTCTTTAACTTGTTCTTCTTCTAGCTTAATTTCTAATAAATGTCCATATAATTTTTAATTACCTTTTCATCAGTACCTGTCAGAATTTTATCTAAATTGGTCAGTTTATCATAGAAACCTTCTGTTTTAAAATCTTTATCATATCTAGAGCGTATTTGCATTTGAAAACCAATTCATCTTTATACCTTGTTCTTCTAGTTCTTGCATAGATTTAAGTTCACCCTTTTCATTCAGTATTTCACCATATCTAACTGTTTGTTCCTTTTTAAATATTATTGGATAAGAAAATGCTTCAATAGTCGATAACCGGACTGGAATTTTTAAATAACATTGCTTTTTAGTCTTCTCCCAGTTTAATAACAAAGCCTCACATATATAATACCCTTCTAAAATACCCTTGTGTTTTAGTTCCCTTGTACCATAAGAAGGCATGCCAACCCAACAACAAATCATGTCCTTCTAATGTCAATAATCTAGTATTTCTTAGTGTTATCCATTCCTTAACCCACATCAAGTTTGTTGCCTGATAATATAACTCCTAGTTGGGCAGGCCAAATCCTCCTCTCATTCTCACATCTTGCAACAGTTTTAATTTCATTCTCGCTTTCTTTTCCTGCCATATATATTTCAACATTATTCTATTTAAATCTTCAAAATAGTCTTTCCCTAGTCTGACTGGAATTGTCTGGAACAGATATAAAATTCTAGGTAGTATATTCATCTTAATTGTTGATATTCTCCCAATTAATGATAATTGTAGATTTTCCCATTTTGCTAAATCTGTCGCAATCTGTTGTTTGAGTTTAAGATCGTTATTCTCTTTAAGTGTACTACATCTTGCTGTCAAATATATCCCCAAGTACTTAACCTTATTTGTGATCTGGATTTTCAAAGCATCCTCCAATTCTTCCTTCAGTCTTACTAACATATTCTTTGTCAAGATCTTCATTTTATCTTTATTTATTTTCAAATCAGCAACCTCTCCATACGCCTCTATCTTTTCTATCAATCTAACTGCTGTTCCTAATGGATCATCTAAGATAAAAACCAGGTCATCTGCAAATGCTTGCAGTTTAAATTCTTCCTTTTTAATTTTCATCCCTTTTATATATTTTTTCTTTTCTAATATTTCTGTTTAACACTTCCCAAGTTAACACAAACAACAGAGGTGACAATGGGCAACCTTGTCTTGTCCCTTTCCTTATATCAATAGTATCTGTCAGCTCTCCCTCTATCATTACCTTTGCTGTTTGTTGATGATATATTGTTTCTATGGCTTGAATAAATGTCTTACCAAAGCCCATCTGCTCCAGCTGTAATAACATAAATTGCCAGTTCACATTATCGAAGTCTTTCTGTGCATCTAAGAATATCAAAGCCATCTGTTTTTCAGGGTGTGCCTCATAGTATTCCAAAGTATCCAGAATTATTCTCATGTTATTTTTAATTTGTCTTTTTGGCAGAAACCCATTCTGATCAGGATGAATAAAATTATTCAAATATCTTTTGAGTCTTTCTGCCAATATTGAAGCAAAGATTTTATAGTCTGAGTTTAGCAGGGAAATAGGTCTATAATTCTAAATTTGTTGTGGGTTGGCGTCCTCCTTCGAAACAAGTGTAATATATGCTTCTGTCCACGATTTAGGTATCCTTTGACATGACTTCATTCATAACTTCTAACAATGGAAGATTCAAGGATTCCTGTAATGTCTTATAAAATTCCGCTGGAAGTCCATCCGGACCTGGCACCTTTCCATTGTTTTGTTTCTTAAGTGCTTCAGTTAACTCCATCAATGTTATATTACTTTCTAACATCATTTCAGTCTCTTTAGGTATTTGGGGTAAATTGGCATTTTGCAGGTATTGTTTAACTCTTTTGTCTTCTATTTTCTCTTGTTCATACAATTTTCCATAATAATCTCGTATAATTTTTTACTTTTTATTTCTCTTTGTTTCCATAGCAAATTTGACCTTGATCATCTATTAACTGCATTATTTTTCTTGATTCTCTCTCCTTTCTCAATTTATATGCTAACCATCTACCTGGTTTATTTGCATCTTCAAAATAGTTCTGCTTTGCACCCCTGATTTTTTGTGCTAGTTCTTCTTTTTCCATTAGTCCCATTTTGTGTTTAATTGTATCCATTTTTAATTTAATGTCCTTTTTCTGTGGCGATTTCTGTAGCTCTTTTTCAAATCTTTTATAATCCTCCTCTAATACTTTAGAGGCTTGTCTTTTCATAATATTTCTTTTCCTTGTATAGTTTATTATCAGGCCTCTGACATAAGCCTTCATTGCATCCCAAAGATTTTGCATTGATGTATCCTCTGCTTTATTTTCTTTTTTAAAAAACCCAGTTCTTTCTCTATTTTCTGTACAAAACCTTTTTCTTTTAATACAGTATTGTTTAAAGTCCATCTAGATCTTCTTCTTTGTCCTTTCCATTTAATTATCATTGGATCATGATCTGCCCGGGTGTTTGTTTCTATGTCAATTTCTTGTAAATTAGAAATCAATTCCATTGACATCCAAATCATATCTATTCTGGACCATGATGAGTGTCTGTTTGAATAAAAAGTGTATTGTTTAGTTTTAGGATTTCTTTCTCTCCATGCATCTTTTAAGTTTATTTCACCTGTCATTTTAAAGAAGGATTTTGGGAGAGTCTTTCTATTTTGCTTTGTTGTTTTCTGTGTTGTATAGTCCAGTTTTTCATCTACTATTCCATTGAAATCTCCCATCATGCAAATGTTAACATAGTCCAGTTCAATTATTTTCATATGCAATTTTCTAAAAAATTGCTATCAAGAGTGTTTTCATATTATTGTCTATCATTTCCACCATTAAAATTCTTCCATCATCATCTGTATGCACCAATTCGGCTGGGATAGTATCTTTAATGTATAAAACCACTCCTCTTTTCTTACATTGTGTCAATGCGGTAAACATTTTCCCTAATTTGGTTGTGTTAATATTTATTTATTTATTTATTTATTTATTTATTTATTCGACTTGTATGCCACCCCCTCTCCAAAAGGCAGCTCACAGATAAAAGCAATACAATAAGTTAAATTAACTAAAATGGAATTAAATTACGACAAGCCGAATTACACTAAAAAAACCGTAATAAATTTTAAAAAACCCATTCCCCAAGGAGTCAGCACAGTCCAGCCTGTTCAAACAACCAGGTTTTTAGGTCGTGATGGAAGGTGCAGAGGTCAGGGGCCAAGAGGAGCCCCAGAGGTAGTTGGTTCCAGAGAGCGGGAGCCGCTACAGAGTAGGCCCTTCCCTGGGATACCACCAACTGACACTGAGTCGCAGCAGGCACCCCGAGAAGTCCCTGCCTGTGTGTTCGTACAGGGCGGTTGGTATTCGATGCCAGCAGTAGACGCTCCCGTAAATAACCCGGACCCATGTCTCGTAGGACTTTGAATGTTAATACTAGGACCTTGAATCTCATCCAGAGGGCAACCAGTAGCCAATGCAGCTCACGCAGGAGGGGTGTAACATGGGAGTACCGGCAAGCTCCCATCACAACCTGCGCAGCCACATTCTGCACCAGCTGAAGCCTCCGGATGGTATGCAAGGGCAGTCCTAAATAGAGAGCATTGCGGTAGTCGAGCCAGGAGGTAACAAGTGCCTGAGTGACAGTGCGCAGGGCATCTTGGTCCAGATATGGGCACAGCTGGCGAACCAGCTGAACCTGGGCTATTTGTTCATGTTGTTTTTTAATATGTACTTCTTGTAGGCAGATTATATCAAATTTTAGTTTCTCTAATTTATGAAAAATTTTTCCTTCTTTTAACAGCTGAATTAAGTCCATTTATATTAATTGTAATCAATTTTTTTCTCTTCCATGGTTATACTTTATAAGTAGGTTGTGCAGCCCTAGTAGAACTTGGTTCTCGTTGTTCTCTAACTTCCACCTTTACACCTACTGCACCTTCTTCTTTTTCAATCAAAGCTCGACAGTCCCCTTGGAGTTCAATTTGTGACATTTCTCTTTCTGTCTCATCTTCTTTCCCTCTGAAGTATTCTGTGTAAAATAATCCTGCTTTCTCAATTGAATCGATTCTGTGTCTATATTCCTGACATGTAAATATTAGGCCTTCTGGTATCAGCCATCTGATTTTAAAGTAGCATTTTAGTCAAAAATCAGTACTCTCTTCTCATCTCTCTCACTCTTCTGGGAACTTACTTCAAAACTACAATCTCCTTGTCTTTAAATTTCAATGTTTTCTCTCTTGCCATCTGTAATATTTGCATTTTGATAGTTTACTTTGTGAATCTAATGTGGACTTCTCTTGGTAATTTGTTTCTCATTGTATATCTTGTATAAACTCAGAAAACCTCATCAATTCCATCGATCATCTTCTCTTTGGTTATTTCCAATGCCTCTGCCAGGATGTCTATCATTATTTCTGCCAGATTTTGTCCTTTTTCCTCCTTTATATTTTGGAATCTGAGATAAAATTCTGACCTATCCATCTCCCATCCCAGCATTCCACTCCTGTCTTATTCAACCACACTTAATCTGCCATCAATATCTCCAATCTTCTTATCTCTTTGTTTATCTTCTTCTTCAACTTTTTGGAGTCTCTCCTCATATTTCACCATCATTTGTTGGATGTCCTCCACTTTTTCATCTGTTTTTGCTATCCTTTGTTCAATGATCTCTGTTTTCTTTTCAATATTCTCTGTTCTTGCTTGTATGTTTTGAATTCCTTGTATAATCATCTGCAGCATACCTTCTCCTGCTCTTTTTCTCATTGCAACATCATCTGTATTGATCGCTGTCCTCCAGATGGTGAAGAAGAAGGAGTGGGGATTGAAGAACCAATCGCCATTTGTTTCCGACTCATTTTACAAAAGATTGCAAACAATTCAAAATCTTCAGGTTCTTTTAAACCTTAATCCACTCTTATATTAGACAATTGTAATTCCAAGTAAAAGTAACAAAAAGAAAAAAGAAAAAGCCAAGTAGAAAAAAAAAAGAATTCTTCAGGTTCTTGTACACCTTAATCTAATTTGTTAATTAGTTGGCAAATAAAAAAACCAAAAAAACATTAAAAAAAGAAAGGAGAGTTGTCAAATCAATCTATATAAAAAGTGGAAGAGAAAATAAAAATCTTCAGGTTCTTCAACACCTTAATCCAATTAATCGAAATAGAATAGGCCCAAAAATTCCATTAAAAAAACCTCAGAAATAAAAAAAGAAAAGTCACCATTGAGTTCTATATTTTAAAAAAGGAAAAAAAGGAAGAAAAAAAAAGAGAGAGAAAGAACTATTCAAATATTAGAAAGAAGTGAGCTTAAAAATAAAGGGAAAAAAATAAGTTCCATAAAAAAGAAACAAAAAATCCAGAATCCCAAATGTCCAGCAGAAATAAATAGCTAATAAGTAGGAGGGAAGGTAGAGAGTGAGTTCAAAGCAAAAAGAAAGCAGTTTTCTGTCAAAAAGAAAGAAAGAAAAAAAACTGCACATATGTAAGGCTTTTTGTTAACTTCCAAACAAATTTTTATAACTCTCTTCTCTAGGCTCTTGTAATCTTTTCTCTGTAAATTCCAAACTTTCTTTCAAGACCAGACTCCAGCCACTGATAGAAACCTAGAAGAGCACCTGTAATAACACTCTTCCATGCTCTTCCCTCTATCTTATCAAACCAGCTCAAGCCTCTGTTTTTTCTCAGCTTTGTCTAGCCACAGAAAGTGAAAGAGAAACAATGTTTCCAAGCCTCTGGGCGGCAGTGTTACAAACTTTCCTCTATTTTCACATCCCCCCTCCTTTTCCAGACCAAAAAAAAATTCAGAGTATTTTAAAAAGCAAAAAATTAATTAAAAAGCTTGAGAGAAAAACTAAAAAGGAATCTCTAACCTACAATATTATAAAAATAACAAAGATAAAAGAAGGATTAAAAAAAGAGCCAGTCCAGTTTCAAAGTAAAAAAGCATACATAAACAATCCAGCAATGACAAAAAGAAAAAAACTCTTATTTTGACTTCCTGTTTAAAATCGCCGCTTAAACACTTCTGTCTTCAATTTTATAAATTCTTTCTTTTTCTAAGGGTGTTCTCACAAATTAAAAAACCCATCTCACCAAATCGACACACTTTCTCTTTCCTTTCTCTTCCGTTTGGAGCTGTCCCAGCTTCAGCAGCTTTAACGGCTGCCTCCTTGTCACTAGCAAAAACAGCTTCTCCTGGATCTACCAGGGACTTTGCGGTGTCCCTGGGATTGACAGGTTGCACTCCTTACTTTCACCATCTCTTTGGAACGGTTTAGGTCCAAAAGGACTGTCCAGTGACAAAGATATCTATGGTGATCTTGAAGTTATCAAGATTGCGCATACTACTGCCGCGATGCCAGCCTCACCCTCCCAGCTAGTGACTTCATTTTAACTATTTCTGGGTGCCCCACATGTAACATTTCTAGTATTTGTTCCCTTAGTACTTCCGGAATTACTACCCAATCTCCCCACAACACACACCCCTTCAATATAGATAGTTCTGTTTGTCTAATCCAGAAAAGTTTAGTCTCTTCGGCTGTTTCACTTTCCGGCCATCCCCTCCCCACCCAGTTCAAAATGTGTGCTAATAGTTTGTCTTTTGCACTTACACTTGCAATGTCTGCAGCTATCACTGGTACTTGTTTGAGTGTCTCTATCAGCAGGGTGGAGGTGGCAGGGGCTGGGTCCACATCTTGGTCAGATAGGGGACATCTACTGAGGGTGCCGGCATAGTCAATGTTTTTTCCAGGTCGACTATGACCTAATGGTCATAGTCATATGCTACCAGGAATTCAGTCCAACGTGACATTCTGGGAGACAAGATGTTTGGGGTGGATTTGTGCCCCGCAATGATTCTCAGTAGCAGTTTGTGATCAGTGACCAGGGTGAATTTTCTGCCATAGACATATTCATGGAATTGCTTGATTCTGGTGACTGCTATTGTAATTTCATTCTGGTTTAGACAGAGTTTTTGAATAAAACGCTATGGGTGCTTCTTTGCCATCCGGCAGTCTATGGCTGATGATGGCACCAATTCCAAATGGTGATGCATTGCACGTTAGAATTAAGGGTAACGTCTTGCTGTATTGTATTAGTACTTGGTCCGATGTTATTATATTCTTGATGTCTCGGAAGGCAGCCTCTTCCTTTTGCCCCCAGGCCCAGGCTACCTTTTTGTCAAGCAGCCTGTGTAAAGGTTCTGTGACTGTCGGCTTCTGCGGTAGAAATATATTGTAAAAGTTAATCAGTCCTAAGAAGGCTTGTAAGTCTGTTTGTTTTGGGGCCTGGGGGCTTCTTTAATTGCTTTAATTTTACTTTCCATGGGGTGGATCCCTTTCTGTTCTATCAGGAAACCCAGAAATTCTACTTTATCTGCTGCTAGTTGGCATTTTTCCTTTTTCACTTTTAGTCCCACATTTTTGAATCAGGATAATGCTTCCTTTAGGCGGTCTCGCAGTTATTCTTTGTTTTTAGCTGAAATAAGGACATCATCAAAATAGGGCACTACACCATCTAACCCTTGTGGGAGGCGTTCCATTAGACTCTGGAACAACCCTGGGGCAACGCTGACTCCGAATTGTAACTGCTTGCATTTAAACGCCCCTGTGTGTCACGATTGTTTGGGCTTCTGCCATGTCGGTGTCAACTGACAATTGTTGGTAGGCTTGTGCAAGATCAAGTTTTGCAAAAACCCTTCTGCAGCCTAACGAATGTAGTAAGTGTTGTACCACTGGAACAGGGTACGCACTTTGTTGGAGGGTGCAATTCAGAGTGGCCTTATAGTCAGCACAGATGCGTACTGACCCATCTGGCTTTACTGGGGTGACTATAGGTGTTTCCCATTTGGCGTGGCTGGTGGGCTCTAAAATACCTTGCACAATGAGCTTATCTAGTTCATCTGTTTTCAGTTTCAGTGTGAAGGGAACCCGCCTTGCCTTTAACCTAATGGGTGCTATGGTTGGGTCTAAATTAAAGGAGATAGGGGAACCCAAGTACTTGCCTAATTGTCCGTCAAACACGTCCCAGAATTCTTCAATTAGTCTGTCTTCCCACTCACTCTCAATAATGCTGTGTATTCCGGTGAAGTCAATGCCTAGTGGTTTGAACCATTAGTCCAAGTAGGCTTGGTCAGTCCCAGTCTACAATGGTTAGTGGTAGGTATCCAGAATACACTTTGAATGCCACTTTAAATTTTCCAATGCCTATCACTGGAATCTTATTGCCTTGATAATCTTTTAATGTCAGTCTTTGTTTTGTTAGTTGATTCTTGGTTATTTCTGGGCTTCGTTTTTTAATAGTGTCCCAGGAGACCATCGATAGGTATGACACAGAATCTATTTCCATTTTTATTTTTATTTTTATTTTTATTTTTATTTTTATTTTTATTATTATTATTATTATTATTATTATTATTATTATTAATTGGACTTGTATGCTGCCCCATCTCCGAAGACTCAGGGCGGCTCACAGATAAAACATACATTGACAATAAATAGCTAAAAATAATTAAACAAGCACAAGCCCAATAATACCAAATTTAAAATGAATTAAAACCATCCCATCCCCCCAAGAGGCCGTCACAGCCCAGATTGGTTGAATAACCAGGTCTTCAAATCATGGCAGAAGGTGTGGAGGTCAGGGGCCAAACGGAGCCCCAGGGGTAGCTGGTTCCACAGGACGGGAGCCACCACAGAATAGGCTCATCGCCAGGGGGCCGCCAGCCAACATTTGCCTGCCGACGGGACCGCAAGAAGCCCCTGCCTGTGTGCTCTCACAGGGCGGTTGGCACTCGATATCGGCAGGAGTCGCTCCCTTAAATATTGTGGACCCATGTCATGTAGGACTTTGAATGTTAAAACCAAGACCTTGAATCTCACCAGTGCAACCGGCAGCCAATGCAGGTCGCGCAGGAGGGGGGTAATATGGGAGAATCGGGAAACTCCCATCACCACCCATGTGGCTGCATTCTGCACCAGCTGCAATCTCTGGATGGTATGCAAGGGCAGTCTTAGATAGAGAGCATTGCAGTAGTCGAGTCGGGAGGTGACAAGGGCATGAGTGACTGCGCAGGGCATCTTGGTCCAGAAACGGGTGAAGCTGGCGAACCAGCCGGACCTGGGCAAAGGCCCCCCTGGCGACGGCCCCCACCTGCTCCTCCAATCGTAGCCGTTCATCCAGGAGGACCCCCAGATCCTGCGCCCTATCCACAGGGGGCAACACCTCTCCCCCTATGGTCAACGGTGGACATTCCTGACTGGATCGAGATGCCGGTATGCACAGCAACTCAGTCTTGGCCGGATTGAGTTGAAGCATGTTCCCATCCATCCAGATCTGTACCGCATCCAGACAACGGGTCATCACGGAGAGGGCATCACTGACCTGGTTTGGGGTGGAGATGTATAACTGGGTATCATCAGCATACTGGTGATACCTCACCCCAAAACCACGAATGATCTCACCCAGCGGTTTCATGTAGATATTAAACAAGAGAGGGGAGAGGACCGACCCTTGGGGGACCCCACAAGTGAGCGCCCTTGGGGCCGACCTCTGTCTCCCTGCCAACACCGATTGCGACTGCCCCGAGAGGTAGGAGGAGAACCACTGAAAAACAGTGCCCCCCACTCCCAACCCCTCGAGGCGTCACAAAAGGATACCATGGTCGATGGTATCAAAAGCCGCTGAGAGGTCTAATAGGACCAGGACAGAGGAAAAACCCCTGTCCCGGGCCCTCCAGAGATCATCCATCAGTGCGACCAATGCCGTCTCCGTGCTGAAACCGGGCTGGAAGCCTGATTGGTACAGATCCAGGTAGTCCGCTTCATCCAGGAAGAGTGGAAACTGCTGAGCCACCACACTCTCAACAACCTTCGCCAGAAAACGAAGGTTGGAGACTGGACAAAAGTTGTCTAACATGGTCGGGTCCAGGGCAGGCTTCTTCAGGAGGGGCCTCACCACTGCCTCCTTCAAGGCAGAGGGAAAAACACCCTCCCCTAGAGAAGTGTTGACCACTGCCCAGAGCCAACCACAGGTGACCTCCCTGGAGGCATAAGCCAGCCAGGAGGGGCACAGGTCCAACAAACATGTGGTGGAACTCAGACACCGCATAATCCTGTCCACTTCATCCTTGGAAGCAGGATCGAACTCAGCTCAGATCACATCGGCCAGACTGTTTGCACCCCGATCCTCAGACCACTGCAAATTAGAGCACAACCCACCCCGAATCTGCGTGATCTTATCCGACAGATATTGACCAAATTCCTCAGCCCTTCCCCGCAGCAGGTCCACCACCTCCCCCAGATGCAGGAGATAGCGGGTGACCCTAAACAGGGCAGCTGGGCGGTTATCTGCGGACGCTATGAGGGCAGAGAGATAAGACCTTCTCGCCGCTCTCATAGCTACCAGATAAGTCCTAATATGGGCTCTTAGCTGGGCTCGATCGGATTGGGAGCGGGTGGACCTCCACCTGCTCTCTAACCCCCTCCGATGGTGTTTCACCCCCCGGAGCTCCTCAGTGTACCAGGGAGCCACCCGGGATCCATGGCATGTGAGGGGACGCATGGGGACAACCCTGTTGAGGGCATCCATAGCAGCCTGCTGCCAAGTGGCCGCCAGGTCCTCGGCAGAGTTGTGGGCAAGGGAAGTGGGGAAAGACCCCAGTTCCTCCTGGAACCTCTCAGGGTCCATCAGGCATCTGGGGCAGAACCATCTAAGTGGCTCCTCATCCCAGCAGTGGGGGGCAGCCTGTTGGAAGACCAGCTGCAGGAGATAGTGATCAGACCATGGGACGGGCAGTGTCGTAAGACTGGCCTGCTCTCTATCACTACGCCACTGTTCCGAGACAAAAACTAGGTCGAGAGTGTTTCCCCCCTCATGAGTCGGGCCTTGAATCAACTGGGTCAGGCCCATGTCCCCCATGGAGGCCATGAATTCCTGGGCCAAACCCAACGCTCCCCCCAGGAAAGGCAGATTGAAGTCACCCAGGACCATAAGCCCTGGGAACTCCACCGCCACCCCTGAGAGGATGTCAAGAAACCCAGGCAGGGCTGCTGCCACACAGCTGGAGGAAAGGCATGTCAGCAGCAAACCCACCCGACCACCAGGCCCCCACCTCAGGAGAAGGGTTTCACTCCCGCCTATCTCTGGAACAGTGACCTCCCTTGGAATCAGGGTCTCCCGAATAACCACAGCTACTCTGCCACCCCTCCTCTGAGCCTGTGACCAGTGTAAAACCCAAAAACCTGGGGGGCATAGATTGACCAGAGGGACTCCCCCCTCCGGCCCCAGCCAGGTCTCGGTGATGCAAGCCAGGTCCGCAGCCTCCTTCTCAATCACCTCACGGAGGAGGGAAGACTTATTAGCCACGGACCTGGCATTAAAATACACCAGTCTGAGCCCAGGGGTCCCCATTCCCATGTCCCCAAGGGAGGAGGCCATAGGGTCGGAGCGTGCCACCGCTCGAAGGTAGCGGGAGCACACTCCCAACACATGATATGGCCCTATGCCTCATCGTCTCCTGCCAATCCCAACCACCCTGGGAATCGCAGTCCCCACCCCACACTCCGGGGCCCCACCGGCCCCCAACCCCCACCCCCCTGCCATGAACCGGGCTGCAACCCACACCCCCAGAATCATTTCCCACCCTTCTCCCTAACCTTCTTAAAAATTTATTTAAAAATTTAACTAAAGGGACCCTAGTGACCCTCTTTTTTATTCTGTTAGAGCCCCAACCCCGACCCATCCCCCCACCATGCCATTTCTCCAGGTTCCATAACCCATCCTCGAGGTAGGCCAGTGATAATGTAGAAGGCCATACCCAGGAGGGAGGGAACCCCCTCAGGGCCTGCAACTCTGCTACCACATAGGTTCGAATAGTACAGATATGAGCATATCAAAGGAACAGGCATAGGGGTCTCTCGAAGGAAATGGCAATGTCCGGAATATAAAACTTGGTTGAGTCCCAGGTGCTATCCCTTGGGAAGTCCAGATCCAAAAACCAGGCTGCCCTCTCACAGCAGACCTGCAGCCGGTGTTCGAGGCCCTTATCCAGGCTAAGCCATGCTCTCTCACCGCAGGCACTCCCAACGCGGTCCAATTGGACCGATGGCTGAAAGATGTTAAATGGCTACCAAAGGAAAAAGTGTGCCCCCCCTGTTATTCTCTCACCACAGCGATTTTGCACTGTCTGTTGTTTATGGTTACTTGGATGTGGATTTTCTTTGCATGGGCCATATTAGAATGGCTCATTGTCACAGTTTGGTGTGTCTCACCTCTGTCGTTGGCCGGTTCATCACTTCTTCTTTTCCAGCTAAACTGGCTTCGATGCCCTCCAGTCTGGGTTGTTCTGTTCTGAAGGGATGTGCTTGTCTTTGCCTTCTGTTGCTGGATTGTGCTGCTTGGCAGGCTCTTGCTATATGCTCCTGCCAGTCACAACATTGACAAATAGCATCACAGAAATGGCATTCTGATCGTGGATGGTTTTCTTCGCACCTGAGCACCAGAATTCCTTCTTCTTCCGTTCCTTGTTTTTCGGATTCCTTTCCGAATGAAGTTGGTTCACTTCCTCATCATTTTCATCAGTCTCTGACTCGGACTCGATGTCCTCATGGTGGGTTGTGGCAGTTTCTTTCAGTGGTTGCTGGGCGTCTTATTCATTTTCCGCAAGGTGGCTGCTGATTTCTGGGATGCTTCCGTGGCTGATGCTTCTTCAATGGCCTCTTTGAGAGTTATTTTTGGTTTGGTTAGTAGACGGCTCTGCAGTGTTAGATCTCCGAGTCCCAGGACTATGCGATCTCTCATCGCTTCGTCCACATTAAGGAACTTGCAAGCTCCTGTGATGTCCCGAAGGTTTGCGACAAAATTGCTGATACTCTCTCCTTCCCTTTGGTCTCGGCAATAGAATTCATGCCTTTTAACTAGACAGGATGCCAGGGGAGTGTAGTGTGCTCTCAGGATTCTCTTTAAATCCGGCCAGGCCATCATCTTTACATCGTGTGGCATGGATAGTGCCTTTGCCATCTTGAACACTGTGGGCCACAGTGTGTGAGGAAGACTGCTCTCTTCCTTTGTTCAGAAATGTTCAGAAGGTCGCTTCCTTCTAGGAACATGTGGAATTGGTCGACATTGAGTGAGGGTTCCTTCCCTTCCCCCTTGAAAGAGGCGGTGGTGAGGCCCCTCCTTAAGAGGCCTGCCCTGGACCCAGCTAATTTAAACAACTTTCGTCCGGTCTCCAACCTTCGCTTTATTGCAAAGGTTGTTGAGACCGTGGTGGCCCGACAGCTCCCATTGTTCCTGGAGGAAACTGATTATCTAGACCTGTATCAATTGGGCTTCAGGCCCGGGTACAGCACGGAGATGGCGTTGGTCATGCTGGAGGGCGTGGGACAGAGGTTATTCCTCTGTCCTGGTCCTGTTAGATCTCAGCGGCTTTTGATACCATCGACCATGGTATCTTACTGTGACGCCTCAAGGGGTTGGGAGTGGGGGGCACCATTTTACAGTGGTTCTCCTCCGGTAGGGGGCCATACACAGGTAGTGTTGGCAGGAGGGCAGAGATCGGCCCCAAGGCCCCTCCTTTGTGGGGTGCCTCAGGGGTCAGTTCTCTCGCCCCTCCTGTTCAACATCTACATGAAGCCGCTGGGCGAGATCATCTGTGGTTTTGGGGTGAGGTATCATCAATATGCTGATGATACTCAGCTTTTCATCTCCACCCCTAACCAACCCAATGACACCCTCGAAGTGATGTCCGGGTGCCTGGAGGCGGTGCGGGTTTGGATGGGGAGGAACAGGCTCCAACTCAACCCGGCTAAGACCGAGTGGCTATATGTACTGGCATCTCGAGTTAGCCAGGAGATTCCATCTTTAGCTATGGGGGAGAGGTGTTGCCCCCCATAGATAGGGTACACAACTTGGGTGTCCTCCTGGAAGCATGGCTCAGTTTGGAGGAGCAGGTGGGGGCTGTGGCCAGGGGGGCATTTGCCCAGGTTCACCTGGTGCACCAGTTGCATCCCTATCTGGACCGAGATGCCCTACGTACAGTCACTCAAGCACTCATTGTCTCCCGTCTGGACTACTGCAATGCTCTTTACATGGGGCTGCCCTTGAGGACCACTCGGAGGCTTCAACTTGTCCAGAATGCAGCGGTGCAGGTTGTGATGGGAGGATCCCAATACTCCCATGTTACACCCCTCCTCATGAGCTGCACTGGTTACCGGTTGCCCTCCGGGTGAGATTCAAGGTGCTGGTGTTGACCTATAAAGCCTTTCATGGCATTGGACCAGGGTATGTTTGGGAGACCCTGCTGCCACTAACAGTTTCCCGACATCCCGTGCGTGACAGGGCCTTCTCCTCTCGACCAGGCAACAGGGCCTTCTCCAGGTACCGTCGACCAGGCAATGTCGGCTGGTGGTCCCCAGGAGTAGGGCCTTCTGGTGGGATCACCCACCCTATGGAACCAGCTCCCCCTAGAGCTCTGGGTGGCCCCTGACCTCCACTCCTTCTGCCGTGACCTAAAGACATGGCTATTCCAACTAGCCTACCCGGACTGATGGGGGGAAGGGTTTTTAGTATAGTTTTTAGTATAGTTTTAATTGGAATTGTTTATGAGACCTTGAGTTTAATTGTTTTTTAATATCTGTATATTTGTATTATTGTTTTTTGTGTTTCCTGAGTCCTTAGGGAGATGGGGCGGCATATCTGATAGATAGATAGATAGATAGATAGATAGATAGATAGATAGATAGATGATATATAAATAAATAAATAAATATGATTCCCAATCTTCTGTTGTGAGGTTGAATGGTGCAGGCAGAGTATTGGCTCCAGCCATTATTTCCGAATAGTTGCCGTAAACTAATCTGCCACGTGCTTGCTGGTCTTGTCTCAGTATCCCATCCTCGTCACTAGTGTTGGATCTTGGGTACAGACGACAAGAGACTCCAGCTCATTCAACTCTATTTTATTCTACAGGAAAAAGGTGCGAACTGCAGCCACAGTGGCTCTTTATATAGCCAAGCTAGCCGCCGCTCTGACCGGTGGAGGCTGTTTGTGTTATCCCACTCTCGTGATTCATCCAATAGGAGGTAAGTATGCTAATATCTAACAGAGACCAAAGATCGTGAAGTGAAAGTTTTATTTCTATAGAGTGCTTCTGTCAATTGTTTATGTTTACCTTTATATTAATAGACTGTTTTTTATTAATTATTGGTCCTTGTGCACAATTATATATGACTACTTTTCAACAAGCTGGGTGAGAATTGTTTATACTTTACCACAAGACCAGATTGCAGCATGAGAAAGAGGAAGAAATGACAAATAATGAATTCTGCCAATATATTAAGTTGCAACATTTATTGAAAAAAATAGTCTGGAGGAGGTTTCTAAAACTGAGACTATAGATCTTGTGCCTAGGCAAAGCTTACTGACAGTACAGATCATTTTTTATTATTTAACAGAAATAAAATTGAAAGTAAATAAAATTGAAATCATCCCTTAACATATTTGTATTTTATAATAAATTATCTCAGATTGCAGAGAAAGGTCTGAGTCCAAAAATGATCAGGCTATTGTAATCCAAAATTAAAGACTCAGTAATTCAAATCCAAACAAAAAACAAAAAAAAAAACCCTGCTCTACAATTTTTGAGATATGGAAGGGTTGAAAATAAAAATAAAAACAACAAAATGTTGCAAACTAACCAGATTTACCTACAAACCACCCTTAGGAAGCAAACAGGGCAGTGGGGTTTAAAGAAAATAACACATTATTCTATGAGCCAATGACTTCAATGTCATTACTATGCAATTAAATTATACTTGGTGGAGTGGCTTCCTAGCAAGAAGGATTGCAAGTGAATCCTACTGACATACAAGCAGTCTATAATTTCAAGAATGCCTTTTGAAATGAATCCTATGCTGACTACTTTCCAATGCTTCTAAGACGTGCATTTCATAAGACATAAATCACACAAAACACTTATTGAGTCACTATATCAAGATGCATTTTAAGTGAGCATTAAGGAGTGGAGGTTGTGTTTGACACTTGCAAAGATAACATATGTCAGATCTGTGTATCTGCCATTCTTCAATGGAAGAAGAAGGGGGGAAGTTGGTACAAGTAATTCTTTTTGATGTAACCTGAATATCTTAAACCTTATATTGAATCTGTATAACTTGTACATGATATACAACTGGAGGACTGGAGCCAGATGTCTAGAAACTTGTCACCTCTTGGAGAGATAGCAAGAGGAGAAGGGACCATAAAAATTCCAGCTCTGAAAGATACTCCCTGGGAAACTCTTCTAAGATACATTCCCAGAAAAAAAGGGGGGGGAATAAACATGTTGGTTCTTTGTTTGACTAAATCCACATCAGAATAAGGGGAGGGGTTCTAACTCCCTTTATCTATTACTGTATGCCTGGAAGCATCTTAGATTCTGCTTTGACTAGTATGGGAGCACTTCCTTTCAATAAAGAATTCCTTTTGAAGTACCTAGCTTTCAGAAGTTTATTCTTTTTGGTTGAAGGGGAAATGTCCAGTGCTTACAACATACCAGGCCTGTCCTTGGAGAAATTCATTCAAATAAATAATTTTGGGCAGAGGGAGGAAGACAGGTTGCATGTGAATTACTGGAGGCAGAATTAATTAACACATTTGAATCTCTAAATCAGAAAATGTACTGAAGAAGTTAGAAAGTCTTATCAAAGAAGTTAGATTATCTTATTCAAATGTTAAACACATCACATAAAATGGCTGGATCAATTTGGTTTCTGTACCTTTATATAGGAGGCTATAAAAGATACATTAATATGAGCTGTATTATTGGAGAGCAAAAACTGGAAGGGTAATTGTGTCTTGTATGTTTCCACTGAGATAACACTGATATTTTCATTCAAGAAAGAATAAATTTATCTTCTTAACTTCAGAATATACTGTTGGTTCTTTTGTTATTTCCCATATTGAGCAATCCTCAAAGCCATTAATTCTTCTTATTCTAAAATTTTATCTAAACTTTGAGTTCTGTAATTGCTTTTAGGTATGGGCATCAGTTAGGGGTTTCAGTTCATTTTTGGCTTTTAGTTCAGATCAAAGGCTAACAGGGTTTATTTAGTCTCCAAGATCATACAGTCTTATGTAGTATTAGATTATTATCTCCAATATATTTTGTCGTTTTCCCCAGGACTGTTTTCTTTTCTTAAATTATCTTGTTCCTCATAAGTAAAATATTGGCTTCATGCAAAAAGAAAGGTTAATACCCTGACAATTATTGAATAAAATCTTGGTAGGTTACTTTCTCCCATTTTTGGTGTTTCACACCAAATTTATTTCTAATAATGATAACTATCACACTGGGTTTTGTTACCAAGTCTGTGATGATTTTATTGCCAGTACAACTTTTCTTCCCCTAAATTGCATGTGGACTGCAGTAATTTAATAATAATTGATCCTCAATTTGATTTCTGCTGTGAGGATCTGCCATGGTAAAAATAACATCCAAAAGCTATTTTGTATAACCAGCTTGATGCTTTTTATACATCAATATTATCATTTCACCCATCTCTATCTTTCAGTATCTCCCTTGTATAATTATTAGACATAGTGTGCTTGCCCAAGTAGTAGAGAATATCTATAGCTATCAAGCTATTTTAGTCTGCTGTAATGTATTTGTCTATCTCCATATGTGTATTTAAAATAAATAATTTAAAAAAAAAAAAGCATGGTCTCACAACAACCAATCAACCACAGATATGGATAGAGCAGTATACAGGCAAAATGGAGAACTGCTGAATATCAAGAAAACCTGTAGTCTTGTAAACACAAGTTTAATTCCATTAATTGGGCAATTAAAAAAAAAACATCTAAAATATAGTGGGCTCCCTAATATACAGAAATGTAGACCCCAAAATAAATTTAGCTAAGGAACTCACCAAAAAACTTATTTACGGCACAGATGGGAGCAAACATTCCATCTATTTGCCGATACGGTGCCTTGAGAAAATCAAAGTTCTAACAATTGAGAAATACAAAATAATGTATTATTTGATGTTTCTGCACTCTTTATGCTCATTGATCAATTGCAATATTCCTATAAAACGTACCTAGGAGAGTACAAAAAAAGTTAAATGCCAAGAGTTAGGGAAATTGCAGATTTTTGCTTAACTGCAGACTTTCAATTTGATGGCAAAAATATACGAACAAATCAGGAGAATTTGATTGGATAATACACCAGATTTACAGCAGAGACAGTGATGCAACATCTTGAAGCAACAGTACACCACATATACAACCCAAAATATGGCTCTGTTATGTGGATGACATTTGGCACAATCAAACAGCACAGTTAAAAGACTATCAACAACACCTCTGAAGGAATCAAATTTACAAGAGAAGGGAAGAACAATAATAGAATATCCTCATGGATATTATCCTTAGCACAGACAATAGCCCAGAAAACAAATAGCAAACCAGCAAATCTAAACATACGGTAAATTAAGTCATGCTAGTCAAATACCCAGCTATCTCAAAAATAACACAACATTCCTGAAAAGAAAACTATCCTGAAGAATTCTTTAAAGACAAACAAAATGACATTGCAGTAATCCAGAAATCCAAAAAGCAGATTACCCATATGACATTTTTCAATTCAATCCACATACAACTTCATTAAAAAATGTCTAGCCACACAACAAAAACACAATGCCATCATCCCAACCCATATACAAGACTACCTCTTGCAGAGTTCAAAAGCATCTCATAAACACAGCTTCCTACAACTCCTTGCCATCACCACAGCCCACAAACAGCAAACCCTTCCAATGCACATTGAAAGGCCTAGTAGCCAATGAAGACAAAGAAAGAATCAATTACAGTATACAATATTTGGGTTGTAAAATCACTATGTAGAACCAACAGACAGAAGACCATATCAGCAAACATCAACCAATAGTCAGAAGACTTGATGAAAATTATTTCCATAGCATATAAACAATTTTAATCACAATTTAATATAGGAAGTTGTAGACATTTTTACATCAGGTTGCATGTAAGAGAATTCCTATAAATTTGGTCCTCTGACAAATTAGCAATCGGATGACATTCAGTCATAAAATGACTGGGCTCTTCCCATGGGCCCTGACCAGTAGGAGTCTGCTGCTGGCCCACTTTTTCTGTGGCTGCTTGTCGCCGCTTGCACACATCACCCTCTGGCCTCCATTTCACTGTCTGAGGCCTTCAAGAAAGACCTCTGTAGCTGAGAAATGGGCCCTGGATTGATGCATGCAATGCCTCTGGCCTCATTTCATCATCAGAGGCTTTTCCAGAAGGACTCTGATGACAAAACGATGCTGGGGAGCGCCATGTGCATCAATCCAGAGCACGTTTCTCAGCTGCAGAGGTCTTTCCTGAAGGTCCCTGACAGTGAAATGGAGGCCAGGGGCACCCACGCAAGTGGTGGCAAGCAGCCGCAAAAGTGGGCCAGCAAGGCAAGGCCAGTGTTGGTGTTGGCTTGGTAAGTAGGGCAACTCCACACCCCCATTCCCACCCTAGCAATTTTTACCATTGCACCTTGCCCCACCCCTGCAGCCTAGAATCAGTGGGGTCTTAGTTAGGTCTTGTTTTGGGGGTAGAGCTTATATTGGCCACATGTATAAAAATCAAGCTAGGATTTACTTTTGGGGTAGGTTGTATTTTTGGGGAAACACGGTAGTCATTTAAGTGTACAATCCTTAAACTAATACTTTGTTGAAGCACTTTTTGATATTATGACAGTGTTCAGTCTTTTAGGGGCCTATCAGCATGGCACATCTTGCCTTGGGAATCTTTGCTTTCTTTCCTTGCAAAAGCATTCCAGATTTATCAGATTGCTAGGCATCTCCTGTGCATAACCTTCAGCTCACCCCACAATTTTCAATTGGATTCAGGTCTAGGCTCTGGCCGGGCCATTCCAAAACTTCTTATGGTGAAACAATTCTTTTGTTGATTTGGAAGCATGCTTTGGGCCATTATTTTGTTGAAAATGAAATTCATCTTCATTTTCAGTGTTTTAACAGAAGCTGGAAGGTTTTATGCCAAAATTAATCGATATTTAGAACTTTTCATAATTCTATTTTCACTAAAGCCCCAATTAAATCTTGAAGAAATGTAGCCTCAAAACATGATCTGCCACCACCATGCTTCTCTGTAGTCATGATGTACTCTTGGTGGTGTGTAGCATTGTTTCTGCACTACACATATTTTTTTGAATCACAGCCAAAAATTAAAACCTTGGTCTCATCAGACCATAACACATTTTCCCACATGCTTTTGTTAGATTTGATGTAGATTTTGAAAATGCAACTGGGATTGGATGTTTTTCTTTGTAAGAAA
>CM019155.1:46028335-46312506 GCA_009733165.1 Naja naja | reverse complement strand
TGGGATGACATGACACGGGTGAAATAACATGGGAAGAATGTGATGGGTTTAATGGGCACTTTGGGATGATGGGCACTTTGGGATGATCGATGGGGCGAGCAAGGCGTGGAAGCAGGCGTGGGTTAGTGAATAAACATTGCTGGACGTTAGGTAGCAGCAACGGTTGGGGACTAATTAGCCATATATGGCGTAAATGCTCAAAATGTAATGATAAATACTGTGCTATCGTATGTTGCAACTTAGAGCTGACTTTAAACCATTTTTTGCTCGCTGTTACCCATCATTTGGATTAAAGAGGAATCTACTGTTCTTGAAAATACTAGTGGTGATTGCTCATTTCGTGATCAGGACGTCGGAAGAATAGCTGAGATAGAAAGTCAGCTGTCAATGATTAGCAGCTAGTGTTCCTTCGGTGAATTTGGTGCCTTTGACTTTACTGAAGACTGACATTATGGCTGAGGGGATGGATGTAGAGGCAGTGGGGCAAATTGAGTGTGCACAAATGGAGGAGGAGGAGGACCATGCTGAGGGTGCACATGAGATGGAATGGGAGGCTAAACCAGGAGGATTGTTTGCCAGAAGCGATGAAGGTCCACAACAGGTGGTGAGACCCAAAACGCACTAGGAAGGAAAGATGGGTTGGACCTTTCCAGAGACTCAGGGGAAAAAACACATTAAAACCTGCTAATGTCCCGTAAATCCGGCTTCTTTGGTAGAGAAGAGAAAAAGGCGAATAGCTGAGGAAGATGAGTGGAGTACGTCCACACCCAGTCTTGGAGCTAGTACCATAGAACTCCTGAGGCTAAAGTATGGTGAACTAAGTATTAGAGACCATACCTCCAGACAGTCATTGGGGTAATGGAACACTTCATTCTTTAGTTGAGGACCCGGACTGAGGGACTCTAGTCAAGGAAAAATCTGAGTCTAACATTGCAACGGTTATGATGTTTCATTAGCTGAAGTAGTGGGGATGTCAGAACCCACTTGAGAAGAGAGCCACTGACCCTAGTGGAGAGACACACCTCGATGTAGACAACATGAAGGCTCTTGGGAAGGCAATAGAGGTGGCAACAGCAGTGTCCAGTGTGGGGCCACCCCTGCAAACCTCTTTTGATGGGAACCCTGACTGCATTGCTTTATTTTTAAGTCAGGTGGTCAATCATTTAGAATTGTATGCCACATATTATCCATCTCAGTGGTCTATGATTGTAGCGATAACAGGGGTGCTGACAGGGGATGCAGCAGATTGGGCGCAGAGCTGCACAGCACTAAAGCTAGGGAGTTAATTGATGTAAGCTTATTTTGGGCGCGCATTGCAGAATCAATTCGAGGATAAATCTAGAATACATCAGACCAAAGAAGCTATTATGGCTTTGAGACAGAATGGACGGCCGGCTGTAGAATATGTCAAAGACTTCAGAAGATTAGCTGGCAAATACAGGCTTGGCCTGAGCGGCTTAATCTGAGAGAGTTTAGGCCAGAGTTGGACAGAGGGTTGAAGCAAGCTTGTGTTTACCGGGGAGTCCCTCAAAGAATCACAGAATGGTATAAAACAGTGGTAGAACTAGACATGGGGTTAAAGGAATTTAAAGAAAAACCTGAAACCACACAGAGGACTGGTTCAGGTGAGACTAATACAAGAAGAAGTGAACCAGGGAATGTTCTCCCCAGTAGTAATAGTAAAATGAATCTAAGGTGTTTTTGGTGTAATATTGTGGGCCATAGAGCGTTTGAATGTGCAACACAGACCACAGATCAGATGAAACAGACAGCAAGGGTGCCATTGGGAACTGTGTCACAAGGCCAGTATGGGGGGGGCTACATGTGAAAGATCACAGGAGTTAAGACAGAATGAAAAAACAACAGATCCACCTAAAAGAGAGGTGAAACAGTGTGAAGAGCAACGCCAGCCATGAGTAGTGTCGGGATTATACAACAGTGGGGACGAGAGTCAGGAAGATCCTATGGTAAGCTCACCTGTTTGACCTTTTATCATCCCTGTAATATTAGAGAATGTAAGTGCAAAAATACGAGGTAGATATGGTGCCTTAATAGATACAGGATGTACCGGTGTTTAATCAGTCAGCGGGTAGTAGAGGACTTAAATTGAAAGTAGAACCCCTTCCTACCCCATGAAGTTTGAACAGGTTGATGGCTCCTTATTGGGTGGGGCACGGAAGCGATGATGACTATCCCAGTTGATTAGAGATTGGAACTCATTGGGAATACCTTAGACTTATTGTAGTACCAGAAATGCGAAGCAATGATCTTAGGTTTGGTGTGGTTGGACCGATGGAAACCTACCATTTGGTGGGAAGGGGTTTCCTGACTTGAGACTTCTTATAGGGCCTGATCCTCCACCACTAGGGCCAGAATCCTCAGAGTACAATCCAGAAAATGAGCCAATCACTATGTTGACGAAAGTCATGAATTACCTTTTCCATCAGTGTATCAGGACTTGAGGGAGGTTTTTAGTGAAAAGAAGTGTGAGCTGTTACCTCCACATCGGCCAACAGATTGTGCCATTGAATTGGTTCCTGGTGCAAACCTGCCAAAGCAAATAATGACCCCAAAAGAGATGACTGAAATGAGGAACTTTTTGGATAAAAACTTAGCTTGTGGGTTCATCAAGGCTGGTTGATCCCAAAGAGCTGCTCCTGTACTGTTCTGTGAAAAAAACATGGAGGCCTGAGATTGTGTTGATTTCAGGGGCTTCAATGCAATATGTATTAACAATTTATATCCGTTACCATTAATTAATGAGTTATTGGCGACTTTATTGAAAGGACAATTCTTCACTAAATTAGATTTGCAACAAGCCTATTATGGGTATGCGGGTATGACCGGAGGATGAGTAGAAAACCACATTCAATTGCCCCCTAGGTAGCTACCAATTCCATGTAATGCCCTTTGGGTTGCAAGGCGGTCCCGCGGTATTTATATAGCTTATTAACGAAGTGCTGCATGAACATTTATACCGTGGAGTGCTAGTATATCTGATTGATATATTGATTTATACACAAACCATGGAGGAACATATACAATTAGTACAGAGTGTGCTAACTAAATTATTGCAGGCTGAATTATACGTAAAGTTATCTAAGTGTGAATTCCATTGAAAAAAACTTGATTATTTAGGATATCGCATTTCCAACACAGGACTAGAAATGGATCCAAATAAAGTAAAAGCTGTGATGGACTGGCAGGTTCCCCAAACCAGAAAACAGATACAGAGTTTTTTAGGGTTTGCGAACTTATATCGTCAATTCATACCTCATTTTGCCCATATTGCATTACCATTAACTGAATTATTGAAAACAAAGGAACAACCACACAAGCCAAAACTGAACCAACCAATTCAGTGGTCAGAACAATGTCAACTGGCATTCGAGACATTAAAATTGTTATTTTCTAAAGAACCTGTGTTATGGCATCCTGACCCATGTAAAAAGTATATCATCCAAGCTGATGCCAGTGATGTGGCCATCAGAGCTGTTCTGCTGCAGGAAAACAAGGAAGGGAAGTTACAACCCTGCACATGTATATCCTGAAAATTTACTAACAGAGAAGGGATGGGCAATATAGGAAAAGGAGGCGTTTGCGGTCAAGTGGGTGTTAAGCACGTGGAGGCATTTTCTGGAAGGGGCTATGGAAATGTTTGAGGTGTGGACTGATCATCAAAATTTAGAAGCATTATAGAAACCTAGACGTTTATCCCCAAAATAAGTAAGGTGGGGTATGTATTGTAAATGATTTAATTTCATTTTAAAATATGTACCAGGTGGACAAAACTTTATGGCAGATGCCTTATCCTGGTTGCCTCAATATAGGTCAACACACGAAATTATCATTCAGCCTCTAATAACTAATGGAGCATCCGAGCCAACAGGTTGTATAACCAGATTAAAAGACTTGCATCAAGACATTTTAAGGACTAAAACTGCTCAGGATGGTTGGCTTAAGAAAAATCCACTGTTGTGCACCTATAGAGATGGATTAGCCTGGAAAGGGGATAAAATATATGTGCCAGCTGAATGTAGGACTGAAATACTCATGACGTGTCATGACGTAAAACAGGCTGGACATTTTGGCTTTCTTAAAACACTACTGCTAGTGAGATGACAATTCTGGTGGCCCAAAATGAGGGCTGATGTTGAACAATATATAAAGAAATGTCATATTTGTGCAACTTCTAAACCCCGGGTGGGTAAACCAATAGAGTTATTGCAAACAGTGACAGAACCAGAAAGACCATGGCAGGATATTGCGATGGATTTTATAGTGGATTTACCAGACAGTAAAGGATACATTGTAATATGGACAATAGTAGACTTGTTTTCAAAACAAGCACACTTCATCCCTTGTCGGGGTCTCCCTTCGGCTAGAAAATTAGCAGAAATGTTTGTCAAGCATATATATGACTACATGGCTCACCCAGGACAATAATATTGGATAGGGGAGTACAATTTACAGTGAAATTTTGGAGAGCATTCCTTAGAGTATTGGGATCTACCCAAGGACTTAGTTCAGCCTATCATCTGAGCACCAACGGGGCAGCTGAAAGAGAAAATGCCATGGTGGAACACTATTTATGATCATATGTATCAGATCAACAAAGAGAATGGGCTGAGTTACTGCCCTTTGCCGAGTTTGCCTATAATAATGCCACACACAGTAGTACAGGACATAGTCCATTTTTTGTGGTATCTGGGTTGGAATTTGGGCCAGTGCTGGGCTTTACATGTAAACCAGAAGACCCAATAAGTGCCAGAGACTCGTCAATCAGAGTACGGGATTGTTGGCATGATGTTCAAAAGGCCTTAGAGAAGACTTCCATGGAATATAAAACTCAAGTGAACAAAAAGAGAGGTAGTAATAAACCTTTCCAAATAGGAGAAAAAGTGTACCTCTCTACTAAATACATCAAATTGAAATTGAACAGTCAAAAACTAGGTCCAAAATATGTAGGTCCTTTTGAAATAATGAAAATCATCAATCCAGTAACTGTTAAACTAAAAGTACCAATGTGGTTAGGATGGATTCATCCTGTATTTCATATGAGTTTACTAAAGTCTGGCAACATTAGTAATGAAGTAATATCCATAACACCTATACATGGGGACACCGGCCATGTTGAAATAGACAAAATACTGAACTCCCGAAGCCATAGACATACTATTCAATATTTAGTGCGATAGAAAGGGTATCCTGAATCTGAAGCTTCCTGGGTTAATATCTCTGATATGTGTGCATCTAGACTGATAAGAAAATTTCACAGTACAAATCCTGATAAACCAGGACCCGAGGTCTAATTGTATATAGTTGTCCATCTATGTTTATTAATCATATCTTACTTTATAGGGAGGTTCCTGGTAGGGGGGGGCCACATGTCACGACTCCGCAAACGTGCTATGTGGAGCCGCGACAACCTCGGCGCGTAGAGACAGATCAAGATAAGCTGACTGGTTGAGGATTATAGGCAGCAGTGGCAGTGGGGTTGATAGACCATGATCAAACCTCATGACTGATGGGACCAAGCAGATGATGTCAGCTTCCTTCGCTGCGACCCACAAAAGAGTGGGAGGGGATAGCGGATTCGGCGGGGAGTGGGATGACACGACATGGGTGAAATAACATGGGGAATGTGATGGGTTTAATGGGCACTCTGGGATGATGGGGACTTTGGGATGATGCGGCGGGGCGACTGGGCATGGGGCGAGCGGGCGTGGGTTAGTGAATAAACATTGCCGGATGTTAGGTAGCAGCAATGGTTGGGGACTAATTAGCCATATATGGTGTAAACACTCAAAACGTAACGATAAATACTGTGCTATCATATGTTGCAACTTAGAGCTGACTTTAAACCCTTTTTTGCTCACTGTTACTCGTCGTTCAGATTAAAGAGGAATCTACTGTTCTTGAAAATACTTGTGGTGATTGCTCATTTCGTGATTGGGATGTTGGAAGAAAAGCTGAGACAGACATATTACTAATATAGACTGTTGCCATATATAGTACACAATCAGTACTTGGCAGAAATTCCTACAGCTCCTTCAGTGTTTGCTGTAGGCCTCTTGGAACCTACTCAAACCAGTTGTTTCTTGTTTTGTTTTTTCATCAATTTTGGAGAGACATACAATTTTTGATAATTTCACTGTTGTGCCATGTTTTCTCCATTTGTTGATGACTGTCCTCATTGTGTTCCATGATATATCCAATGCCTTAAAATTTTGTTTGTACCTTTCTCCTGACTGATACTTTCCAACAATGAGATCCTTTTGATGCTTGTAAGCTCTTTGTAGACCATGGCTTTTGTTATAGAAGGTAGATAATTAAATGTCAGAAAAATCTTACTAAAACAGCTAAATTTTATATTAGCTTGATCAAAGTCACTTTAATTGATAGCAAATGTGTACTGACTACTTTTTAATATCAGTTTGAATGTGATTGGTTAATTCTAAATACAGCCATACCCCTACTTATAAAAGAGTGTGCACACTTATGGAACCATATATATATATATATATATATATATATATATATATATATATATATATATTTGTTTTTAAATGATTTTCACGGGTAAAGGTATGTAGGTCTTGGTGTATTCGGTCTTGTCCGTGTAAGATTGAGAATACCTTGGCAGCGTTTGACGAAATCTCATCCGTCATCTTCAGGCTGGTGTCTTCAGCTTCGTTCTCCTGGGAGAAGTGTGTGATTGTGGCTGTTTTCCCTTTTAAACTCTAGAGTTGGCTGTGTTGTTACTTCTTGATTGGTTTGTGGAGTTGATGTATGCAGATTGGATGGCTTTTCCTGAGACCCTGTGTGGCTGAGGTGCTGGCTGTGTGTCTCTCAGCCTTTTGTGTTGTAACGACCTGGGTAATGGGCTGTGTGATGACCTTCTGAGTTCTATTGTTGTGACATCCTGGGTGTGGTGCTGTAATCTCCTGGGTCGTTGTCTGTGTTGCAACCTCCTGATGTTTTGTGTTGTAATCTCCTGAGTTCTGTGATGTAGTGTCCTGGGTGGAAGGCTGTGATGGGACATTCGGGCCTTGGTTTGGCTCAGTTTGAGGTCTGGCTATGTGTTTATAGCGTGTGTCAGTTTGCTTAGTTTGGGGGTTGGAGGGGGTGTAGCAGCTGGTGTTGCAGCCATGGTCTGGTTTCTGGATGGTGGTTGCCTTTCATCTGTGGCGTGGGCTTGGGTTTGAGTCTGGTGAAGGAGATTGGTGGTGGCATCATGTGTTATTTTGGGTCGGTGTTGGTTTTCGTGGCTGGGACTCGTTTGTTGATTAGGGCTAGTTTCAGATGTCTGGTAGGCAGGAAGTATCATCCCATTTATTCATGTTATGGGGTGTTTCTCTATTTCGATGGCTTCCCTAATTATTCTCTTGTTGAAGTGTTCAGTATTGGAGATAAGTTTGGATCCCTCAAAATCAATTTCATGTCCTGTGGCTTTAAGGTGCTGGAAAAGGGAGGAAGTTTTTCTTCTTTTCTGACTGTTCTTGTGTTCTGCGATGCATTTATTCTCCTGTTGGTTTGTCCAATGTATGTGGCTGGGCAAATTTTGCACGGTATTTTATAAACTCCTTGGTTTTCTAGCTGAATCTTGTCTTTGGGGTTTCTTAAGATGTTGGCTATTTTTGGTCAGTGCCAAAGGCTGTCCTGATATTGTGTTTGTGGAGGATTTTGCTGATTTTATCTGTGGTGCCTTTGATGTAAGGGAGGAGGGCGATGCCATTGTCCTGTTCTGTGTCTTGATTTTTGGGGGGAGTCTCCGTTAGGATTAGGTTGGTGATTGTGCTTCTTTGGAATCCATTGGACATTATCGTTAGTGAGGGTGTGTAATTCTGTTCTCAAGTGGTCTTTGTCAGCTAGGCGTTTAGTTCTGGAGATGAGGGTCTTGGCTACTGGAGTTGATCTGTGCAGGGTGGCGATGGGATTATGCATTTAAGTAGCAGTTAGTGTGTGTCTTTTTCTGGTAGATGGTGTGTCCTAGGGTTTTTCGTAAATTAGGACGTCCAGGAATGGAAGTTGGTTGTTGGTTTCTGTTTCCATGGTAAATTGTATTTTGGGGTGTAGGCTGTTGAGATGTGTGAGGAAGTTGTCCAGTTTTTCTTTCCCGTGTGGCCAAATTACGAAAGTGTCATCTACATATCTAAGCCAGAGTTTGGGTTTGGATTTGGATTTGTCTAGAGCATTGGTTTCAAAATGTTCCATGTATAGGTTAGCGATGACGGGTGAGAGGGGTGATCCCATAGGTGCTCCTTCTATCTGTTTATATCTTTGTCCATTGTGGATGAAGTATATGTTGGAAAGGCAATGGTTGGTCAAATCTAGGATGTGCTTAGGGGGGTTGTATTTGTTTTGGATAGCTGTCAAGGCTTCTTTAATAGGTACCAGGAGAGAGACCCAGGAGATTACAGCACCACACCCAGGATGTCACAACAATAGAACTCAGAAGATCATCACACAGCCCATTACCCAGGTCATTACAACACAAAAGGCTGAGAGACACACAGCCAGCACCTCAGCCACACAGGGTCTCAGGAAAAAGCCATCCAATCTACATACATCAACTCCATCAACCAATCAAGAAGTAACAACACAGCCAACTCTGGAGTTTAAAAGGGAAAAACAGCCACTATCACACACTTCTCCCAGAAGAACGAAGCTGAAGACACCAGCCTGAAGATGACGGATGAGATTCAAGTCAATGTTGCCAAGGTATTCTCAATCTTACAGGACAAGACCGAATACACCAAGACCTATATATATATATATATATATATATATATATATATATATATATATATATATACACATACATACATACACACACACACACACACACACACACACACCTGAAAGACTTCAGTCTGTTTTTAAATTGAATTATACAACATACATGTTATATTAAAGGTGGAAAAATTTCTGAACTATTTTAACTTGATCTGATCTTTTTTTTACATCTCAAAAACCTGGCATTTTAACAGGAGTATGTAGACTTTTTATATCCACTGTATGTATGTCTAAACTGCTCTAGTTATATTCAGAAGGTATATTTGTGTCAATTCTATGTAAAAATCTATATAAATTCTATATAAAAATCAGAAAAAACAGTGATTTTTCTTTTATTTCTCTCTTTAAGTTTAAGACAAACCATAACGAATTAATAATTTGACATATATCAACCGAGAAAAAAAACATTCACATGTTGTGTTGATCTCAGTCAAGCTGGGAATATAGCCACAATTGCTGGTTACCAAGGCAGTCCAATCTTTAGTTAATTAAAATAAATGGACGTAATAATAAGTGTATTGCCATACTGGATTGTTACAGGATTTATATAAAGCCCTTGTTGTTTAGTGACAAGCATAATTATGGTAATTATCTACAAGCATTGTAGAACTCAAAACAAAGAATTGGCCAAGTTCCTATTTCTTTCAGGGCCTCAAAACATTCCAGTGAGGAAATAGCTGTGAAATCATGCTGTAACAACTTATTTATACAACAACTACCTGGAACTGAGGGAAATCATAGTCTAATAAATAACGAAGAAGATTCTGGTAGAGTTCTGTTTGGACCTTGTACCTTTTTTTTTTTAATTACATTTATATGCCGCCCTTCTCCGAAGACTCAGGCAGCTTACAATTTTGGAGCACATAGGATAAACATGGAATGGCTATGATGATTCCATAAAGAGAATGGAGCATTGAAGAATCATTTAAAAGCAATTGTTCAGGAAAAAATTCAGAAAATAATCCTACAGATAAGGAATTTTGCACAAAGACTCATCCATGAAGCCACTTGGCAATGAGTCTCTATTGTCCTTGAGCCAAGATGAATTTACATCAGCATAAATCATTCTATGTTCCACAGTGTGCCTTTATTGTGTACCTGGAATGAGATCATGCTGTGTTATTGTGTTTATCTCTCCTCTCTGCAACATGTAAAGGCAAGGCAGTGACTGGAGAGTTTCTTGATTGAGATTTGAATATTGCAAATTGTCTTTTATACTATTAATTGCAATATAAAATGAACATCAGAGTTGTGCTTGTAAGAACTGGGAGTGCCACCTAATCCACATTTCCTAATACAATTGTACAAAAGACATATAAAGCTAATGGCCATTAGATGGCAGCAAATAATTTGTATCTTTTAACTGCAACATCATAGAGAGTTCCTGGACTGCTCAATGCCACATAACTGACTCTTGAAGTTGGGATTCAAAAAATGGAGAGGAGGGGAGTGAAACATGCTTAGCTGGGAAGAACTTGCAGGTATAGCCACATAATTTCTCCAAAATGATTATTGTCAATTGGTTGAGTTAGGTGGCAGGACTGAAAGTTGGACTTGTTTAAATCCTTCTAGACTGCCATCCAGTCATTCTTTCTGTTGAGGTGTGGTCCCTGGGAAAATGTTGCTAAAGAGCTGGAATTTGACAAATCACTTTACTGATTTCAGTATCGAATCACAACATACATTCATTGTGCTTGTATAAAAGGACAGGAGAGGAAAAATATGGTTTCATATGAAAGCCAGTGTCTCCACCAGTTCAAAACTTCAATAATAGAATGAACTTTTTGAAGACATTTTTTGAGAAAAGGAATGAGGTAGCAGGATTTGCTGTCCAAATAAAAATCCAGGCCATTCTATGGAATCTGCAAAAGCATTTCAACATGGGCAGAATGTTGATTAAAAAACATGGCCTGTACTCCATCAAGTGGCTGTGTTTCTATGATGCTTCCATGTTAAATTGGTAGATTAAGATTGTTTATGGCTCATTATGCCCATTGATTGTCCACTGGGAAAAAGACAGCAAAATCAAACCTTACTATTTTCATAGTGTTGCTGTCTTGACTTATGAACTGTGGAAATTTTTAAAAGCTAGACATTCGAATTGAACTACTCTTTGCTTTTTAAAAGTGATGTCCCCTATCCCCTATAGTAGAAAATGTCCTTTTTTGGCTAACCAGAGGTTATGAGGGTGATGGTAGTTTGCGAGCAGTAAATAGGGATGACTTGTAAATTGTTGGTTAGGAAAATCTGAATATGGATCAAGAATTTAGGTAATAAGGACATTATTTATCTGTTTATTTAATATCTCTTTTCTATCTACTCAAAGCCATCAATGGCCAAGCATATTTTTCAGGAATAAAATATAACAAAAATTGAACTCAAATTAAAATCCTGATAAAAATAAACTGATAACTAAAAATCTGGTACAACTATGTTTTCCAAACTTTTAAAGGGGGTCCCCAAGCAGCATTAAGAAAGCACGATCCACAGCTAGAAAACTACCCAGGAGCTCTTCCCATGCACCATATATACCATCAAAACAACTTCTATTAGTCTGAACAGCTAGGCAGGTTCAGGTTAGGAGAAGCAATCCAAATTGTCAAGCATTTTGGCCTTGGACAATCAATACCAACATCTTGAATTATGTCCAGACTAAGAACTATTGCAGATCTTTCAATGCCATTGTCCGATGGCCCCTGTAACTTTCTGCCTTTCTGCCACATTATGTGCCAACTTCCAGACATATTTAAAAGGTGGCCCATCTAGAGTGCACTGCAGAAATCAAGATGAGTTGCAACCAATGCATGGATTACAGTAATTAAAATTCACCTCCTCAGGAGGGGTTACATTTGGGCACTAATTAAATTGTGAAAATAAACTGCTTGTTTTATTTATTTTATTTCATCAAGTGATTATAAGATAAGAGGTATAAGTATAAGCATGGTTATGGATACATGAAATGGATACATATAAGAAAAAAACAGAAACAATAGGACAGGGATGGTAGGCACATTGGTGCACTTATGCACGCCCCCTACGGACCTCTTAGGAAAGGGGTGAGGTCAATAGTAAACAATTTAAGTGTGCTGTCCAGCCAGTTTAGAGTTAATGGGATTTGAGATAGGTAGTTAGGAATTGAGAGCTGTCCCCTTAAGGGAATGCATCATGGTAAATGTAGTTAAGGTATCCTGAGAAATGTAGTACATGTCATGTGGTCACATCTGTAACCCTGATTGGTCACTGAATTGACCCTTGGTGGGTCAGGGGAGGTTTCTTCATTCTTTCCTGAACTCACAGCCTCGTGATAGGAGCTATACCCCCTGCCTCTATGACTATGGGATGAGATAACCATCTTTTTACCTATAAAGACAGACATATAAAGGGTTGGACATTAAGAAGAACCTCATCCTAACTGTGAGTTAATGAGGATGCCTGATAAACCAATAAAAAAGACTTTGTATGGATGCTTTGTGGAGTTTATCTATCTGTGAAGAAACCTCCCCCGACCCACCAAGGGTCAATTCAGTGACCAATCAGGGTTACAGATGTGACCACATGACATGTACTACATTTCCCAGGATACCTTAACTACATTTACCATGATGCATTCCCTTAAGGGGACAGCTCTCAATTCCTAACTACCTATCCCAAATCCCATTAACTCTAAACTGGCTGGACAGCACATTAAGGTTAAAGTTTTGGGGGTTTGGGGAAGAAACTACAGAGTCAGGTAGAGTATTCCAGACATTGACCACTCTGTTGCTGAAGCTGTATTTCCTGCAATCAAGTTTGGTGTGGTTTACCTTGAGTTTGTATCTATTGTGTGTTCTTGTATTGTTATGGTTGAAGCTGAAGTATTCATTGACACATAGGACACTGCAATATATAATTATAGGTACTATACTTAGATCGGACCAAAGGCGGCGTAGTTCTAGGTTGTCTAGGTCTAGAATTTCAAGTCTGGTGGCATAAGGTATTCGCAATGAGTAGAGGAGTGGAGAACTCTTCCTGTAAATCCAGTGATAGATGGAGCAGCAACTGTGATACTATAGAGTAAAAGCCCACACAGAACAAGCTTCAGCTCAGTCCCCAGACTGACTTTTCTTAACCAACAGTACCTTTATTTTATCTGGAGTTAATTTCAGTTTGCTTAAATCCAACCCATTGTTGGATTTAAGCGATACTCAAAAGTACTGATTACTTTCATGGACTTAGAAAGTAAGGAGCAGTATCCTGGGTAGTTCAGCATATTGATGGCACCTGTTCTGAAACTTGAATAGTATCATGTAGATGTTTAAAAAGCATAGAAGTGGGAGATACTACATGTCAATGATCTAAGTGTTGAGTAGCACCATCCTGGTCTTACCTTATAAACACATCCTGGCCAGAAGCATGGGAATCTTTTAAACAGATGATCCCACCAGATGATCCAAAAAATACCATGGACTATGATATAAAAAACTGCCAAGAACTCCAAAACAATTAGCAGAGCCTCATTTCCCTTTTCTAGCTTCTGATATAGACCATCAACAAAGCAACCAAAGTAGTTTTAGTACCATATTCTGGACAAAATTCCTATTAAAATGTGTTCAGAAAATCAGTTTTCATCTGTGTATATATGGAACATTGCATTCTTAATCTCATTACTCCAAAATTAAATGAGGAAATGAAACAAGGCAAAGTAACATTTAATGCCTTAACTTTTATCAGCCAAAGGGTATAGCCAACTCAACATGTGGTCTGCGGCTTATATGTGGCTAGATATTACAATAGAACCTCTGGTCACGACCATAATTCGTTCCATAACTTTAGTGATTTCTTCGTATTGTAATGTTTCGTCTTCAGGAATTTCTGGGTCAGGGGTTGTGTTTGATCACCACCCAAGCATGTGTTCATGACCAGATTCAAAAATTTCGTGAATTTTTTGGTCGGAACCCGATTTGGTCATGGTCAGAAGCGTTCATGACCAGAGGTTTTACTGTTTGTGAGGTAAGTTCAGGATTGTCAGCATACCTGAAAACTTGACTCACCCCAATTGAGTAATCTCATAATACATATTAAATGTCTCAAGATTAAAAAAAATAATAACGGTTATTATATATCAGTCATATACAAAATATATGGTGAACTTTAAGTATTAATACATGAAGGCAGAAATGATATGGTTGCCATTACTGAAACTTGGTGGTATGAAAACTCATGACTGGAATGTACTGATGAAACAAACTATTCAAAAGAAACAGACCTAACAAAAGAGGAGGTGGAGTTGCATATAAAAGATCACTACAGAAATACACAAAACCAAGGATGAAAACCTCCTAGAATCCATATGACATTGCTATAGGTGTATACTACAGGCCATCCAATCAAGCAGAAGAAATAGATGAACTCTTTGCTAATCAATTAACAAATGTATGTAGGAAACATACCACAGTAATAATTGGAGACTTTAACTACTTTGATATCAACTAGGAGACAAACTCTGCAGCAAATGGAAGATTGAATAGTTTCCTAACCAACTTAGCTGACAATTTTGTCATCCAAAATGTAGAGGAGGGAACTAGAGGAAAAGCTATAGTAAACCTAATTCTTACTTAAAGAAGTGATAGAGTTGAAGTTGCCAGAATATTGGGCAAGAGTGACCACATCATATTGGAATGCAATATAATACAAACACAATCAATAGAATATAATTGAACCTTAAAAAAGATGATTTTGATAAACTCAGAGACAGCCTAAGAAAAATTCCACTGATTAAAAACCCTAAAGGGGAAAACAACTCAAGAAGCATGGGAAACTCTGAAAAATATGATGATAAAAGCTCAGTCCAACACAATACGACTGAAAAAGAAAAACAAGAAATCCAAGAAGAAACCAATATGGTTGCACAAAGATGTCCGAGTCCCTTGGATTGCAAGGCAATCAAACCGGTCAGTCCTAGAGGAGATCAACCCTGACTGCTCTTTAGAAGACCAGATTCTGAAGATGAAACTCAAATACTTTGGCCACCTACTGAGAAGGAAGGACTCACTGGAGAAGAACCTAATGCTGGGAATGATTGAGGGCAAAAGAAGAATGGGACAGCAGAGAATGAGATGGCTGAATGGAGTCACTGAAGCAGTCCGCATGAGCTTAAATGAACTCCAGGGAATGGTAGAGGATAGGAAGGCCTGGAGGAACATTATCCATGGGATTGCAATGGGATGGACATGACTTTGTGACTAACAACAACAACAACAACAATCTCAGAACCATTATAATATATCTTTAAAAAATCATGGAGCACCAGCAATCTGCCAGAGAATTAGAAAAGAACTGATGTGGTTCCCATCTTCAAAAAAGAGAAAAAATCAGACCCAGGAAACTACAGACCAATCAGCCTAACATCAATACCTAGGAAAATGCTGGGGGGACAACCCAGATCTGTGAATACCTAGAAACAAAGTTATAACCAGTGGCTAACAGGGTTTGTTAGGAACAGATCATGCCAAACCAATTTTATTTCATTATTTGACATAGTAACTAAATTAGTAGATCAGCGAAATGCTGTGGACATAGTATTCAGCAAGGCATTCAACAAAATAGACCATAACCTAGTTCTTGGTAAAGTAGAAAAATGTGAGATCACAAGATCATCACAAGATGGATTTGTATCTGACAAACCATACTAAATGAGTAGTCCTTAATAATACTACATCTACCTAGAGGGAATTAAGCAGTAATACAAGGTTTCATCTTAGGCTCAGTACTCTTCAATATCTTCATAAATGACTTAGATGAGGGAATAGAAGGGGAATTCATCAAATTTGCAAATGACACTAAGTTGGCAGGAATAGCCAACACCCCAGAAGACAAGCTCAGGATCCAAAAAGATCTTGACAGAGTTGAACAATGGACCCTATCTAACAACATAACCCAGCATTAACAATAACATTTCCAGCAGGACAACGTTTGATTGAGGATATGCTGAGTCTTGAGAAGACAAGTCAAACACCAAACATGCAATCAATTCAAGTGACATTAGTAACAATACAGATGATGATAATTCAAGAAGCAGTAACAAGAAACCATGAAGATTTTAAAAATGAAATGGGGGAGATGAAAGGAGAAATACAAAAATTAGATGATAAGATAGGAACAATCCAACAGGCAATAGTTAAGACGGAACACAAGATGAAGGTGATGGAGACAAAAGTCGAACAGACAGATAAGGAAATGGAATCTATAGAACAGAAACTGATGGGAGAAAATAAGAAATTAGAAGAGGCGATTTCATATTTGGAGATGGAAAAAGCTAATTTTTTTCTCAGATTTCAAAATAACAGAAGAAAGGGGAGAAGATCTACTCAAAATAATGGCAGATCTCTTAGCAGAAACTTTACAAAGAAACAGTCAAGAAGTTCGAAGAGAAATGGTTGAGGTATACAGAATCTATACAAATTACACAAAATGTTTTAAACTACCACGAGAGGTTCATATAAGGTTTTCAAAGAAACTATTAAGAGATGAGATATACAAAATAACAAGAGACGAATCATTGATCTTCAAAGGAACAGAAATAATAACTCTGAAACAAATCCCAAGAAGAACAAGGGAACATAGAAAAAAACTATAGGTTTCTGGCTGCACAACTGAATAAATATAACATTCTATTTAGATGGCTCATTCCAGAAGGAATGTTAATATCGTGGCAAGATAAAAAGTTCAAAACAGATAGTGTAAAAAAAGTGAGGGATTTTTTTTATTTGTATGTGATATCAGAAGAAGACCAAACAAATAAAGAAGAAGTGGAGAGTAGGAGTCAAGAAGAACAACAGTTAGAGGAAAGAGAAATAGAACAAGAGAAAAGTTAACAGGAAAAAGTTGAAAGACAAAAAAGAGAAGGAGTAAGAACAAGACAAAAAAGAAAAACAAAAAACAAACAGGCATTAATAAATAGTAAACACAAACTAAAATGGATGAAGAAATCAGATTAGTTTCTATAAATGTCAATGGCTTAAACTCACCAATTAAGAGGAAAAAATATTAACTAAAATACAGAAACAAAATATAGACATTGTATGCCTTCAAGAAACACATATACATAAATATCAGAGCAAATTGTTAGAATCAACAAAATTGGGAGATTTATATGTATCTTTAGCTCAAGCAAAAAAAAGGGGGAGGATAGCAATATATATTAAAAAACACAATCAAAACAAGTTTATGCAGATGAGGAGGGTAAAATTTTAATGTTAGAAGTATATATAAATTACAAAAAAATGTTGTTAACTGTCATATATGCACCAAATGAGAAACAGGAAAAATTCTATAAAAAATTCTATAAAAAATTAGTAGAAATGGAATATGAGAATATATGTTTGGTAGGTGACTTTAATGCAATAGTAAATCAAGAAAAAGACTATAAGAGTATGAATAAAAAAAGGAAAACATTACCAAAAATATACTATCAAATGACAAATGAATTATGTTTAAAAGAGAGAAAGAAATCCAGAAAAAAGAACAATATACTTATTATTCATTACCACATAAATTGTGGTCAAGATTGGATATGTTATGGACAAATTTGGAAATTGAACATAATATAAAAGAAATAGAAATTGAAACGAATATATGGGTACATCATAATCCCATAAAAATAATTAATACTTATATCTATATTCATATCTATCAATATTTATTTATATATTAAGCTGAAATTGTATAATGACAGAAATGTGTATATAGAAAGATGATAAGGAAATGTGAAAGATGTCTTGATGTTGATATAATGATGTATAAAGTTTTATTTTATGTTTTTAAATTTTGAAAACTAAATAAAATTTAATGAAAATGAAAAAAAAATGACAACATAAAATTTAATGTGAAGAAAAACAAAGTTTTAAACTTAGGCAGGAAAAAACAAAGGTACAAGTAACAGATTAGGTGAAACTGGGCTCAAAAACAGTTAACTGTGAGAGGGACATTGGAGTCCTCATGGGCAATCACTTAAACATGAGCCAGCAGTTTGCAGCAGCAGCAAAAAAGCTAATACAATCCTTGGTTGTATAAACAGAGGCATAGAATCAAAACTGTGTGAAGTATTAGTACCACTGTATAAATCCTTAGTAAGACCATACCTGGAATACTGCATCCAGTTTTGGTCACCACATTACAAAAAAGATATTGAGACTTTGGAAAAAGTGTAAAGAAAAGCAACTAAGATGTTTAAGGGCCTGGATACAAAAACATATGAAGAATGGTTGCAGAAATTGGGTATGGCAAGTCCAAAGAAAAGAAGGATTAGGAGTGACATAATAGCAGTATTCCAGTATTTGAGGGGCTGCCACAAAGAAGAGGAGGTCAAAATATTTTCCAAAGCATCAGAAGGCAAGAAACAACAGATGGAAACTACTTAAGGAGAGAAGGAACCTGGAATTAAGAAGAAACTCACTAATAGGACAATTAACCAGAGAAACAGCTAGCCTTTAGAAGTTGTAGGTGCTTCATCATTGGAGGTTTTAAAGAAAATACTGGACAACCATCTGTCTGAAATGGTATAGGTTCTTTTGCTTGAGCAGGGGGTTGGACTAGGTTCTTTGCTCAGGAGAGAGGCTTTTCTGTTGTAGACAATACAATTCATTAAAGATACCATTACATAGTTCTGACTACCCAATACAACAGCAAACTCTCAATTTGGATGACCAATGAATAAAGCTTTTGATTATGAGATGGAGTTTCTGTAAGCAGCAGCCACACTGTGGCTCTTCCACCCAGCCCTAGTCTATTGCAATACATGGGCATAGGTTGGAGAAATTAACTTTACCCTTTCATAAACCTGGATGAATGCCCTCTGCAATACATGCCAGGAAGTGTGTTCATCCAGACTTAATTTTAGAACATAGGTATCTGCCAGTTGACCTGGCATTAGGAGTTTTGGGTTGAAGGTCTGCGGTTGTTTTCTAGACCTCCTTGGTCACCCTGTAGTGTGAAAGGGAAGAAAGGCAACCCACAGCCCTTTCCCTGCCACAGCCAGATTACATCTGTTCTTCACCAAAAAGAAAAGGGGAATATGAACCAAAATTCTCTGCTCTACTAAGATAATTTTGGATCATGAACAAAGAAAAATGTGTCAGGGTTTCAAGAAATTTATCTGGGTTTTGAGACTAATATACAAGGAGAGGCTCTTTAATTAGCCGCTTTGCTCTAATTTTTCATCACAAAATATGCCATGTTTAAATTTTCCACCCAGATTTTCCTTTTTTAGCTTAGGGACAAATAGCAATAGCAATAACACTTAGACTTTATAGTGTTTTACAGCCCTTAGACTTTATAGTATTTTACAGCCCTCTCAAAGTGGTTTACAGAGACAGCTTATTTCCCCCAACAATTTGGGTCCTCATTTTACCCACATCAGAAGGATGGAAGGCTGAGTCAACATGGTGGGATTTGAACTGCCAAATTGTAGGCAGCTGGCTGCAGAAGTAGCTTGCAGTACTGCACTCTAACCACTGTGCCACAGAGGCTCCTATTATGCAATGCAGATATTGTTTGTGCAACAATGATAGAGGCAGAGTACAAAGGAAGAATTGTTTTTATCTTGCAGCAGCAGCAATGATCATAAAACCCAGGATTTTATTTCTGCTAGGAAATGGGGACTAGGGAAGTCTATAAATATTATTGCATAATTATATAGGTTAGATTCTATATTAACCACATCAAAGATCCACAGCTTTTTATGATAGTCATATGGAGTCATTATTTACTAGAAATAGATGGGCTTTATATGAAAATTAATAGTGTGCTTGCATGCATAATTTCTTTGTTTATTTATTTAAATGATTTTAAAGAAAATGACTTTGGGCAGCATGTTATTGCATAGTAAATTCAGAATTTCCATAAGACAAGTGGTCTAACATTTGAAATTAAAACATTAGAATACTGGAATATTTGGGGCCATTTGGATAGAAAAGTCACTTCTAGTCAAAGATTTGTTGAATCAATAAAAATAGATAAACAAGCATGATTTGGTAAATGGAAATGAAGAGGAAACTCACATGTAAATGAAAGCAACCCAGACAAGTGAAAAATTCAATAAACAAAATATCATAGAAGGTATCTAAAACAATGTTTTATATATAAATAAAGTTAAATGGTTTGTCACATGTTGATATGTTAATTTGGCCAGTTGCCTTGAGGTCCTGTTCAGTTTTTGAATATGCAATTTTATTGTACATCATGCTGCTTGACAAACAATGCAGATGAGCTGGCCAGGAGACAAATTGATCAAGTAAGCATTATCATTACACAAAGTCAACATGTTAAAATCAGCAGTTCTTCCAGTTCACTTGTAGCTTATACTTTCCAAAGCAAAATATATACTAATTCCATGTCTGTTTGATTGCTAGCTGTGTGTTGACTATGTTGTTCTACTTACAATAAATAGTATATTGCATGAAATTGAGCGTAACCATTACCTTGATTTGTGCTGCTTCAGTGCAGAATCATACAGACACGAATATAAATATGCTTGCTTTCTGTGATATAGCTATTGATAATCACTAACTGGCATACATACATGAAGCTATGATTGGTTAACTGTAATCCTTAGTAAATAGAGGCTGAGGGAGAATCAGGGGAGATCATAACCTTTGGTCAAGAAGTCAGGATAATAGTCACAATGGTGCAATTGAAACTCCAGCTGGTTGCACATGCAATACATAAAAAAACCACCCACAGCTTCAATTGTCCCATTGTAGCTCCCATTTTGATTTTTTTGACTGCTCTTTCCAGACCAGATACCCTGGGAGAATTGCCAAGATAATAATCTCTGAACTCTTCTAGAGCAGGCCAATAGTTGGATGGCCAATATTCAAAGTCTGACAAACTGAGAGGAGAGGAGATAAATGAGGAAAACCAAGCAGAAAATTAGAGGACCAAACATCGACCAATTCTCTACTCCTCTGGGGCAGACTGAAGAGCCAAAAGACATAATCACATATCATGTATGGACTGAGAATAACGGTTGTTTGCATCACTACTTTTGACTTTGAAGGTCAGAACGATTCAGGAAAAGCATTCACGCATTCAGAAGGCTTTTATTCACCATGATCCAAGAAGTCATGTTGAAAAATCAAAGTACAACCTATGCAATGTCAATTCTCCTTCAGCAGAAAGGAAGAGCCCCATTTTCTGGTCAGCCATTGATTATTCCCTTGATTTAACCCCCCTTTTTTTACTGTCAAAACACATTTACTCATTTATTCTGTTATTTGGACTTGACAGTGCCATCCCTTTGATCATCATCCTTATAGCAATTAGAAGGAAATGTGTATAACTTGCTAATAATTTGCTAGATGATGGTAGCTGGAGTGGTAGCCATATTTTGCCTGCAGAGCATGATAACCTTGTGGAAAGAATGTTGCAGCTATGGTTTGGTATAAACAAACCTCCAATGTAATGATATCCTAGCTACATTTGTAATATTGATTCTTGACTAAGTTATGCATACTAAACCAGAATGTGCATTGGTTGAATTTAGTTTAGAAGAGGGGTGTCAAACTCAAGGCCTGTGGGTCAAATTGGCCTGTGGGGTGCTTAGATCTGGCCTGTGGGTTGCCCTGGAAACAATGAAGGATCAGCCTGAGGTGACTGCCAGTGGAAATGGAGCTTGGGAGAGCCGCATGTGCCCCTGAACTCCATTTTCACTGGCAGAGGGCTGCAGGAGGCTGTTGTAGTAAAAAACAGATCTTGGGGGGGGGGTTGCACATGGCCCTCCTGAGCTCTTCTTTTGCTGGCAGAGGGCTGCAGAAGGCCATTGTAGTCAAAAATGGAGCTCGGGGGGGTGCACATGGCCTTCCCAAGCTCTGTTTTCACTGCCAGAGGGTTGAAGAACAGTTGCATTTTCATCATGTTTGAAAATGGAGCTGGGGGGGCACATGCAGGCCCCCCAGCTCAATTTTCTCTAGCAGAGGGCTGCAGGAGGTCATTGCAGTCAAAACAGACATCAAGCTAGCCAGCCCCACCCCCAACCCCAGTCCTCTGAAGTCAAACACAACCCTGATGCAGCCCTCAGTGAAATTGAGTTTGACACCCATGGTTTAGAACTTTGTGGAAATGCTGTCACTATGATTTGTAAGCCATGATTTATGACATGAGACATACAGCAGGTGTAGAAAATCCTCAAGGAGTAAACTTTTGTACCACTGATCATATTATACAGCACCTTAAGTTGCATATTGAATCAAAACAACAACAATGAACTTAGCTGTTGGTTGCATTAACTACTTGGAAAAGTTAATGAGTATAATGTGGATTTATACATGGCAGGATCCAAGTGAAGTATTTCCTATACTCAACATATGTATGTACAAGTACAGAGCTTTATGGCAGTCTAGTCAAAACTGAGTAAGAAGGGGACAGGAAATGGGAAAACATGGTTCTACAAGATCTGTATTTGTAATTAATGATAAAAAAATAACATTCTTCATGGCTTGCATTTAATTCATGAATATTTCAAAATGCAAAAGGACTCCATTGCTTTCAAATTTTTATTTCCTAATTAATTTTCCTGCTATGAATGTTCTCCTAATAAAGGCTGAATTTGAATTGAATTATACCATTAAATGCCATTTTAAAATTGTATTGAAATAGCATAGAGAACACACCCGTACATAAAGCCCCATTAATTTTATGCCATATCTCAGAAAACCCTCTGCCCCATTAATCCTTCCTCCCCCACCCCCACACTCATCAAGGCTCTTCACCCTCATTCACTAAAATGTTCTATGACATTTAAATGTCACACTATGGAAAGTTATTCCTTCCTCCCATGATAACCTCCTTCAACACTGAAGTAAGAAGGATAATCACATTCAGATGGAAAAACCAGGAATGAGAACACAAATATATATTAGCATTACTATATTAGAGGATAAGGCATTGGTTTTCCATAATGACACCATAAATTAGGATCAGCCATCCAATTGCAAGCACTATCCCAAAGCTACAATATTTATGCTATGAAGAGCTTAGGATTTGCTTTGTGGTATTTCATAGTAAACTAATGTCTATACATCAGGGGTAGGATTCTATCCCTGGGATTCGGACCGGTTCAATAGAACTGGTTGTTATTTATTTATTTATTTATTTATTTATTTATTTATTTATTTAATGGGATTTCTATGCCGCCCTATCTCCTGAAGGACTCAAGGCGACTCACAGAAATAAAAACAGAAAGTACAAAATTTAAAAAAACAATTAAACCAGAAACCCCAATTAAATTAAAAATAACCACCAACAGATCTAAAAACAATTTAAAAAACCCTTCAGTCCAGGTTGTCTTTAGGTCGCAATGGAAGGAACGAAGTTCAGGAGCCACCCGAAGTTCCATGGGCAGTTGGTTCCAAAGGGCAGGTGCTCCCCCTGGGAGTTGCCAGCCAACATTATCTGGTCAATGGCACCCTGAGGAGACCCTGCCTGTGGGAGCGCACAGGGTGATGGGAAACCATTGCTGGCAGCAGGTGCTCCCACAAATATCCCGGACCTAAGCCATGAAGGGCTTTGTAGATGATAACCAAAACCTTGAATCTCACCTGGAGGGCAACTGGCAACCAATGCAGCTCACGCAGGAGGGGTGTAATATGGGAGTATCGGGATACATTCTGCACCAGTTGAAGCCTCCGAGTGGTCCTCAAGGGCAGCCCCATGTAGAGAGCATTGCAGTAGTCTACACAGGAGGTAACGAGTGCATGAGTAACGGTACGCAAGGCATCTTGGTCCAGATAGGGCCGCAACTGGCACACAAGGCGAACCTGCACAAATGCCCCCCTGGCCACAGCTCCTACGTGATCTTCCAAATTGAGCTATGCATCCAGGAGGACGCCTAGATTGCGTTCCCTTTCCAGGGGGGGTAACACCTCTCCCCCCATGACCAAAGATGGAACATTCTGGACAATCCGAGATGCTGGAACATACAGCCACTCAGTCTTGGTCGGTTTGAGCTGGAGCCTGTTCTTACCCATCCAGACCCACACCGCTTCAAGGCACCAGGACATCACATTGAGAGCATCACTGGGTTGGTTTGGGGTGGAGATAAAAAGCTGGGTATCATCAGCATACTGATGATACCTCACCCCAAAACCACGGATAATCTCACCCAGCAGCTTCATATAAATGTTGAACAGGAGGGGGGAGAGGACCGACCCCTGAGGCACCCCACAAGGGAGGGGCCGGGGTCGACCTGACCCTCCTGCCAACACTGACTGCGAACGTCCCGAAAGGTAGGAGGAGAACCACTGCAAAACCATGCCTCCCACACCAAACCCTTCGAGGCACCGCAGTAAGATACCATGGTCAATAGTATCAAAAGCCACTGAGAGGTCTAATAGGACCAGGACAGAGGAAAAACCCTCTATCCTGAGCCTGCCAAAGATCATCCACCAGTGTCTCTGTGCTGTACCCAGGCCTGAAACCCAATTGGTAGAGATCCAGGTAGTCCGCTTCCTCTAGGAACAACGGGAGCTGTTGAGCCACCACGCTCTCAACAACCTTCGCTATAAGGCGAAGGTTGGAGATGGGATGAAATTTGTTCAAAATAGCCGGGTCCAAGGCAGGTTTCTTGAGGAGGGGCCTCACCACTGCCTCCTTCAAGGCGGAGGGGAAGCATCCCTCACTCAAAGAGGCATTAACCACTGCCTGGAGCCAGCCTCGTGTGACCTCCCGGGTGGCATAAACCAACCAGGAGGGACACAGGTCCAGTAAACACATGGTGGCACTCAGCTTCCTCATGATCCCATCCACTTCATCCAAAGTCACCAGCTCAAACTCTTCCCAGATGGTATTCCCAAGACCCATCGCTTCCCCCCATCAGACTCTGCCCAGTCAAAATCCAGACCGGTCCGGATCTGAGCGATCTTGTCCAGCAGCTGTTGACTAAATTCCTTGGCCCATCCCTGCAAAGGGTCCCCCTGCCCTCTGATTAAGGAGGGAATGGGTGACCCAGAACAGGGTGGCCGGGCGATTATCTGTGGACGCAATGAGAGCGAAGAAGTACGCAGACTTTGCCACTCACATTGCCACAAGATAAGATCTAGTCACAGATCTTAGCTGCGCTCAATCAGATTCGGACCGACTGGACCTTCAACTGCTCTCTAGGCCCCTCCTCCGGCGCTTCATCTCCCAGAGCTCCATGGAAAACCAGGGAGCCAACTGGGATCTGCACCGGGTTAGAGGCCGCAAAGGCACAATGCAGTTGAGAGCCTCGGAGGCTGCCCGTTGCCAAGCATCCACCAGAGCCTCGACCGGGCTGTGGAACAGGGAGGCAGGAATCATCCCAAGCTCCGCCTGAAACCTTTCAGGATCCATTAGGCACCTGGGGCAGAACCACCTAATCAGTTCCGCCTCCCAGCAATGGGGAGTGGCATATTGGAAGTCCAGCTGCAGGAGATAATGATTGGTCCATGAGAGGGGGTGAGTAGTTGGTGATCCCCCACCCAGATCATTATAACACTGACCAGAGACAAAAACAAGGTCGAGTGTGTCCCCCCATGAGTTGGTCCCTGAATTAATTGGGTCAGGTCCATGGCTGTCATGGTGTCCATGAACTCCCGAGCCATCCCAGATGCCCCCCCACAGAGAAGGCAGGTTAAAATCCCCCAGAACCATAAGTCTGAGGAACTCCACCGCCAACCCGGAAAGAGCATTGACAAGCTCGGGCAGGGCCGTTGTCACGCAGCTGGGAGAAAGATATGTGAGCAACATGCCCAACTGGCCACCAGGGCCCCACCTCAGGAGGAGAGACTCACACCCGCCTATCCTGGGAGCAGTGGTCTCCTGTGGAAAAAGGTTCTCCCTGATAACAACTGCCACTCCCCCGCCCCTGCCCTGGGCCCAAGGTTGATGCAGCACTCAGAAACCTGGAGGGCACATCTCAGTCAGAGGGACTCCTCCCTCTGGGCCCAACCAGGTCTCCGTAATGCAAGCCAGGTCCGCGCCCTCCTCCTCGATCAGCTCCTGAATGAGGGGAGCTTTATTCATCATGGACCTGGCATTTAAGTAGATCAACCTGAGCCCAGGGGCCTGCTCTCCCCCATCCCCGGGAAAGCGGGCCAAAACCAGAGGGTCGGTGCACACCACCGCCTGAAGACAGCGCGGGCGCACTCCGAGATGTCAATAAGGCCCTCCGTCCCTACACCCACTGCCTTTCCCAATCACCATGGGAATTGCAACCCCCACCCCTTCCCCCAGAGCCCTGGCCGGTCCCAACCCACCTTCCCCCCCATCGTGATCTTCACCAAACCTGGACTGAAACTGATCCAGTGGGATTGCCACAAGATCTGACCAGACCCTACAACCCCCTGAACCCCTTAAAATTTTTGTTAAAAAATTAAACAATGAAAACCCCCGGTTAAAACCCTTTTTACAACCCTTATTAAAACCCTTGTTAAAACCCCCTGTTGCACTATGCCACCTCTCAGGATCCCAGGATCCGTCCTTAAGGTAGGCCGTGGACAATCCCACAGGCCACAGCAGGAAAAGGGGGACATTCCCCAAGGCCCGCAAATCAGCAGCCGAATAAAAACGTGACATCATCCAAAATGGGGATAAAACAAGGCCAGATGATCAATCGGTCAGTTTGGAAGTCCAGTATCAGCGGCATAAAGCTCCCAACTCCGGCTGCCCTCTCACAGCAACCAGAATGGTGGAAAGGAACAGAGTCCAATCACCGCCCTCTCATGGTGGTGGTGCTCAGAAGCGCTCGACAGGCCAAGGCCATAATACTGTCCAGAGGGGCAATCCAGTCAGTCAACACTGCCCTGCCACAGCAGCAGATCCTGGATGTTGAACTGGAGCAAATCCACAACTGCTCTCTCACCGCAATGGAGATCGCTAACCCCTCCAATCTGAGCCAACCTAAGGTGGGGGAGCAGGCATCCCTAGCAGGGCAGGAGATCATGGCCATAGCAGTGGGGCAGTTGGCAATATGCCCTCCAACCCGCCTATCAGCCATTAGGTCTTCCATCTTCCAGGGGTCCCTCTTCCAGGTAACCAGGCATCAAAGAGTCCCTTGAGTCACAATAGAGGCCAAGCGGGGAAGTTCTTTAAGCCAGAGTGGGGCTGAAGCTAGCTTCATAAAGCAGTCAAACAGTCCCCTGCCAGCCAATGTTCCACCGCTGGGTAAGGAAAAAACTCTTCACCACCACCAACTTCAATCTGGGGCTCCATAGCTGTCCCAGGTTGGACTCCATTGTCATCCTTCCCCGGGTCGAGCCTCAGGGCCGCCCAGCACAGGTGTCAGTGGCCCCGGACCCAGAATTCTGCCTGGTTACAGCAGCGGCCATCCATCAAGGTGACCAGCTCTCAACGCCAGCAAGCACCGGACCTAGATCTCATAGGCCAGCAGCACAAACAGCAGCAACTGTGCAAGCCGGCAGCAGCAACAGCAGGTGACCTGGAAACCAGGTCGATGCAGTGGCAGACCAGCAGCAATGATGGTGACAACGGCCATATAGGCAGCCTCCAGTCGGCCTGGCCTAAACGCCAGGCCAACACAACCGCTTGGCTGCCAGGCCGACACGACGATCGAGCTGGCTGCAACGGCAGCCCTAATGGTGGCAGCCCATCGACCAGCTTAGCGTCAGGCCAATGCAACCACCAAGCTGCCTGCCAAGCTGGCTGCCCGACTGCCTGACCGATGCAATAACCGGGTCGGCAGTAACGGCAGCAGCCGTGGCCACAGCCCACCGGCCGGCACCACAGCCCAGCCGACACCCAGCTGATGCAGACTGCAGTGGTTTCAAGCCTCCCACCAGCCAACACCCAACCCAGAAGAGCCTCAACGAACTCATTCCCTGCCGCCGTTTGCCGCTCGCCCCAACAGAAATAGGGGGCAAAATGGATGGCAACAGCAGGGTCACCCTGGACTCCACAATCCCGCTAGGGGCCAGGGGGCAAGAACCAACCCCCTACCACCCCCAACATGGCCCGAACTCTCCCCCCTCCAGGGAGCTCACCAGCTACCAGCAGCCATCTTTGAGCATGCGCAACAGAGATTGTAATATGATTATGATGTTATGATTCTGCGCAGTTCAGAGAACCAGCAAATCGTGCCACTGGCTGGCCCCCCTCTCTCTGTCTGACCCTCCCCTCCCCACCCAGTCAGTCCCTATTGTGCATGCATGACATCGCTACCTGCAGCCTGCTTTTGCCTGCCTGCCAGGCCAGCCATTGTTGCCTGCCTTCTGCTGCAACCTTGCCTGATCTGATCTCCCTGGGTGAGGCTCTGCAAGCCCCAGTTGCCTATCTGACACCACCAGTGGCCTTTCCCCTCCCCACCACCACTTGCCTTCGCTGGGGAACACATGGAGAGGCTCATGTCAGCTCTGGCCAGGTCAGTGGCTGCTTCTCTCATCTGCTGCTCCAGCTCGGAGTCTTTTCTAGCACAGCAAAAAGCTTGCAAGTCCCCTCCCATCAGGAAATGGCTCCTGGATGGCACAGAGAAACAGGATTCAACCTGGCTGCATCTCTGCTGCCCGAGAGTTGGTTCCTGATGGGAGGGGCACTTGCAGGCTTTTCTCTGTGCTGGGAAAGACTTTCTCACTCGCCCAGCAAGAGCAGAAGGAAGCAACATGCAGAGAGGCTCGTGTCGGCAAGGTGCCCATTGATCGGGTCTGGGACAGTGACGGTGGCTGCGGGGAGGATCAAAGCCTGGAAGCTCCAACGCATCACATGTGCAGCTGCAGGAACAGTTGACAGGTGGAAGGGGGGAGCTGGTCCCAGAAGCCCCACTGGTGGCAGAATTGCCATTGCCTTCCTTGCCATGGCCATGGCCATGGCCGCCTCACTGCCACTGCTTCCCCCACAGGTATGGTGAGCGTGAGCCCTGGGATGGGTGATCGATTGCCTCAACTGTTGCTCCAACTGACTTTTCTCCATGCCAAGAGTGGAGGCAGGAGAGAGAGAGAGAGAGCAGCCCTCTTGGCATGGAGGAAAGTCACGCATCTCCCCATATTCCTCTCACACTGAGCAATTTCTCATAGTACCTTTAAACTTAGCTGCTTAACAAATGAGGAGGAGGGGACGGGGCTGCTTGCAGAGAAAGGAATATGTGGAGACACACTGAGCTGCTCTCGCCAGTGACTCCAAATGTCTAATACAATGGTGGGTAACCTTTTTGGGCTCCTGTGCCAAAAATTGCATGCGCGCTAGTGCGCACACACTCACATGCCAGCACCCAGAATGCAATGCACGTGCCCTCCCATGCCCACTGCGCATGTGCATGCAATCCCCACCCTGCCACCCCCTTATCTGCACTGCGCCTCACAGCTGATTTTTTTGGCTGGTGTGAGGCCTCCCAAAGGCTTGGAAAAAACCTCTGCAAGGCTTTTCAGGACAAATAATAGGTCCCTTTTGTCACTTCTGGTATTACAGGAGGTGACGAAACGAGCCTATTATTTGTCCTGAAAAGCCTTGCTGAAGCTTTTTCCAAGCCTCTGGGAGGCTGAAAAAGGCCTCAAACAGCTGAAAAATCAGCTGTGAAGCATGCGCATGTGCAGTGAGTTAAGTTTGCCTGCGGCCCGCATGCCGGCATAATTGGCTCTGCATGCCATTTGTGGCACACGTGCCATAGGTTCACCATCACGGGTCTAATTTGGTTTACCCACACTATATTGTCAAGGAAGAGAGAATAATGTGCAGCAGATGCCTAGCAAAATTGAATAATACTGCAGATTGGCTGTTTACATTGAAATCAGGTGCAAGATAGTGATGGTAGGTAAATTATTGGGCAGTTTAGTTTGTTATTTATTTCAGTAGATTGATTTTAGAAAGCTAAACAGGATCAGACCTGGTAAGTACTTGGCTGGGAAGCCAACAGAAAATAGGGTGTGGGGAGGAATGGGGTTGGGAAGGAAAGAAGGAAGATAGGATAAGATAACTTTTATTGTCATTTTTTTTACTGTAGCACACATTAAAAGTGAAATATATATGCATATCCATACACATACATAACACACATATACACATGCTTCATACACACACATAAAATCATTGCCCATTTTGAATACATAGTGGAAAGGAAGAAAGAATATTGGATACATATACACAAATGTATGTGAAAAAAAGTGCAAAGAAACAGCTTCCAATATTAGCAGTTGTAGATGAGAGAAAGAGAAATGAGAAACAGAGAGAGGGAGAAAGAGAGATAAGGAAGAAAGAGATGAGAGAGAGAGAGATGAGAAAGAAAGAAAGAAAGAAAGAGACAGAGATACCTGTTGAAAAGAAAATCGAAAAATGGCTCTTTGAGTGTTTAAGGTTGCAGACCCCTGGGTTAGGCAAACAGCATGGTTGTTAAATGAACTTTGTGGTCATTAAGCAAACACTGGTTGTTAAACAAGTCCATTTTCCTCAATGGGCATTTTTAACTGGAAACCAGAAGGAATTGTTGGAAACTGGCAAAAAGTATAGAAAACCTTAGTCACAAGACTGTGTGGGATGTTGTAACTGGTCCTAAGTGTAAGTGTGTGTGTGTGTGTGTGTGTGTGTGTGCTTGGCTGTCAAAACACCAAAAACACGTCAAGGAGCTCTGAAGAAGTCAGTCGTAAATTAGAACACTTGCTAAGTAACTGGCCATTAAGCGAGGACTACTAATATTTGGTTTGCCAGTCACATGGCCACCTAGCTACGCCCACCCCAGTCACATGACCACCTAGTTACGCCCAGCCAGTCACATGACCACCAAACCAGACCCACAAATTAGGCCACACCCACAGAACCAGTTGTTAAGAAATTTGAATCTCACCCCTGCTATACATGTATTTATTCATTTATATTTCACCTTTATTATTTTTTATAAATTTCAAGGCAGTGCATATACCTAACAGTTCTTCTCGTATTTTTTTTAACAACAACTCTTGGGGTAGGCTGGGCTGGGCTGGCTGGGCAGGACTGGGCTGATCTGACAGAAAGTGACTGGTTTCCAAGATGGCTTTCATGCCTAAAGAAGAACTACAACTCACAGTCTCCTGGCTTCTAGTCTATATAGCCCCATTAAGTAGAGCCAAGTGGTTCACTGTGGCATTTCATATCTATGAGTCCCTATGATTCACATGTCTCCATGTTGACCTTGACTCTGGGTAGCTATATAGACATGTTTGTGTTGGCAACAGTAGGAAGTCCCTTGCCATAGTCTCTTCATCCAGAATTTGATTTTTAATGAATTTATTATTATTCCTAATTTACAACTCTGAAGTGTATAGTGATTCTCCTTTTTTCAGGTAGCCCTCAAAATGAAAGCCTCCAGCTGTTTTCAATCATTTATGTTATATTCTTAGATGCAATCTTATAAAGTCTCTTCCAAAAATAATGGAAAATGGGGGGGGGAGACTCTTGCTGGACACAGTGGTTGAATGTCTCTTTGTTACAAAGACAAGTTCAGAGGTATTTCCCAGATTTGTGGAAACAGACTTAGGAAGAAGGAACTTTGGAAACCAAAGAAAATTGAAGAATGATCCAGCAGAGAAGAAATATAAAGAACAAAGATTTGGAAGGCAACCAATAGCAATTGAAGTTGGAAAGACAGGCAGAGACTTTATGATTTTGCAGAAATTCTAAGCATGTGTTTATTATGTAGTTTATGCTCTCTTCCCTAAATTGCATCCCCAGTTTGACTCCCTGTTTGACCCTGAGCAAGCCATGAATAAAATACTATTAAAAAGGACCCAAGGATGACCTCTCAAGCTAGTTCCAAAATCCTCTCAGGCTCCTTTAAACAAGATTAAAAAAAAAGAAATTCACATTAATTATGTTTGCCAAGTCCTTCTGACACTTAATAAGCAAATCCCTACATTTTCTGACTCCTCATTTGGGGCCAGAAGGAATGCCTTTCATGAAACCAAACACAGACCACTAAAATATATTATCTTTGCAGTTTTACAATATAGCCGTCTTAATTTGCCTTCTTTACATTTTTAGTTTAATGTTATGCATTCTTTCCGAAATGTAGCCTTTAAAAATCTTTTCAATGTTCTCTCTTGTTTGTTTACTGTATCTTTCATATCCTATCATTTCTTAAAGCAAGAGAATTGAAAGAATTAAGAACTGAGGCAGAACTGATTATATTTTAGTCAAGGAGAAACAGCTGTTGATCCTTCTTAATGAAACATACTTTTGAGCTGCAGCCTAAGTTTCTTAACTGCATTTTATTCCATTGTGGATAATAATTAATATTTGCTATCAAATAATGAAAAGATGGGAAAACTTTCATCTACTTGAATAATAAGAAAGGGAAATTAGTTTTCCATGTGTTGAGAAAAGATAGCCTGCTATAAAAAGGGAGGCTCTTTAACACTTGTATAATTGCCAATATTGCTTGCTTAAAATCATAGATTTGTAATCACAGATCTGTCAATGGGAAGAAAAGATGATTGGTTAACTAGCGAAATAGAAACAAATTGATGAAACAAGATGATGCTATAAAGAAAAGGCTAAATCTTGACAACCTGTACACATGGGAATTGCATTGCTTGAATTTGTCATGGCCTGCTGCTTCAGAAAGGTTCCTTACTGACAATTTTCTATCTGTGGGCAATCATTATATTTCAGAATGTCCTCCCTTCAACTCAGAAATGCTATTTCATTTTCCCCCCTCTTCTGACTTCTTATTGATTCCCAAATCTCCAAGAGAGAATCTGAGATTTATTCCTTTTAATTGGTTAAATTTCCAAAGAAAAGAATTAAAAGGGCCCTGAATCATTCAGAACAGAAGAGTTAGGAAGTCTGCTCCAATGAGCATCTTCCCACCTTCTCTCTCTCCTTCTCCCTCCCTCACCCTTCACCTAAAAAAAGCCAGGCCAACTTCTGTCCCCAATAAAACCAGACCAAAACAGGAAGCTATGATTGGTTAACTGTAATCCTTAGTAAATGGTAAAAGTCTTCTGAGAACTCACCGGCAGTCGACCTCAACTCCAAGACAGTTTGACGTTTTTAATGAACAGGAGAAAATTTTTTTCCCTACAATCAAGGTGCATCTGATTTTTATTCCAGATATATTCATATAACCATTTCATAATATAATACTCTCATTACACATACTTTACTTTCCACTGTAATTCTTTCTGGTTTACCATATTCTCTATTTTCTTTATATAATCAATTACATTTTCTATTTCATGTCTAATATAAAATGTATACAATAAAGAAAAAGAAAAAAAGAGAACATTAAGTTTCCTTTTTGTTTCCATTTAGCCAAGTTTAACCTATAAAATTTTATTTAATTTTCATTCCACCGTTTTTGGTCATAATAGCATTATTTTTTCTAGTTTACCATATTCTCTGTTTTTCTAATATCATTTGAATAATCAATTATATTTTTTATATGCAAGGTCTAGAGGGGGATTTGCACTACCTAATTGGGAATTGTATTATCAAGCTGCAAGTTTGATGTGGGTGAAAGAATGGATAACGTTGAGAAATAATAGATTATTAACCTTAGAAGGTCATGATTTGCTATTAGGATGGCATGCTTTCTTATGGTATAAGGGAACAAAAAAACAAGGATATTTTAGAAGACACTATGTTCGAGAAGCTTTATGTTTAAATTGGGAAAAACTAGAAAACAACATTATATACAAATTCCATTATGGGTATCTACTATTGAAGCTTTTTCATATCCAATAATATATAAGAAGGAACAAACAATTAGATATGGAGAGATTTTAAATGAAAAGGGTGAACTCAAATCGATGCAAACATTACAAGAACAAGGAATAAAAATGAATTGGTTTTCATATTTGCAAATACAATCCAGATATGATGAGGATGTTAGGACTGAAGGTATTTATAAAAAGCAAACTGAATTAGATAAAATTTTGATGGGTACGAATGAAAAAGTGATTAAAAAACTCTATGGTCATTTATTAGAAGTTAGAATGGAAGAGGAGTAGGTTAAGGAAACAATGATTGCTTGGAGGAAAAATTTTGGTTATGGCATAGATTTAGAGAGATGGCAAACACTATGGGATCAGAATTATAAAATGACAATGTCAACTGCATATAAAAAAAATTTGTATAAGATGTTTTACAGGTGGCACCTACCCCCAAGAAGGATCGCAAGAATGTTTAAGGACAAATCGGATAAGTGTTGGAAATGTCATCAGATACCCGGCTCCTACTACCACATGTGGTGGACTTGCGCTGATGCTAAAAGATACTGGACTAAAATCCACATGTGGTTGGAAAAAATGACACAACAACATATAGACCTGAAACCCAAGATATTCCTATTGGGAATTGTACCAGAGACATTTAACAAAGAACTGAAATACTTGATTTTTAATGTACTGACAGCTGCTAGAATTGTATTTGCTAAAAATTGGAGAAATGACAAGATACCTGCGCAGGAGGAAGTGATTAAGAAAATTTTGGACTGTGCCGAAATGAGTAGATTAACATTTGAAATTAGGGACCAAGAAGAAAAGCAGTTTTATAAGATATGGAACATGTTTTATCAATGGCTAGATAAAAAAGTTTGGTAATATATGGGATATATATGGAATATAAAGATAGATAGAACTGTTGAAACAATATAGAAATTATAATATGGTAGAGGATTAATAATAATGATAATGGTTTTTCCTTTTTGTAATACTGAGTATGAATAACGAGGGGAAGGCACTGTGATTTTTGACCGACCGACACACTTGAAATTGATATGGATTTGTGTGTTGTATGTTTGTTTGTTATGTTTGGTTTTTTTGGAAAAATAAAACCTTATAAAAAAATTATATTTTTTATGTATATATGTATATAAAAAAAGGGTTTGATAACAATAAAACGATCTTAATTTCTTTTACACTATCATCATTTTTCTCATGTATAATTATATAATAATCTTAAGGTAATTCCCAGTAAGTTTTAAACTTTAAATCTCCCCAATCTATATTTCTAAAAAAAAAAAAAACCAAAATACATTTCTATGTGGCATCCCCCCTTTATCTTATCATTAACCCTCATCTCTAAATCTCTCGGTCTTATAATTTCTCATAGTTCTAACCAGCTTTCCGTTTTCTAAGTTTTCCCAGTCTTTCCTCTTGACTCCTCTTTTCCCCTCTAGTGTTGTTTTTATTTTCATCTGCCAATCCTTTATTCCCCCCCACCCTTTCCTGTTCTCTCTTTTGAAGTTTCTTCTTATTTGTTTAGTCTTGGGTGAGTTTTCCTTTTTATTTATTACATCTATCATCAATGTCTTGATTTTGATTCCTTTCATGTCTTTTCGCAATGTCCCTTGTTCTTTATGCTCTTCTAAGCTACTTTCCCCTTCTTTTAACTCCTCCTCCTTGAATTTTCTTTGTTCTTCTGTGAACTGCATCACCATTAATTTTTCTGCCAGTATGTCCAATAATTCCATTCTTTCTTTTAACATTCCTCTCACAGTTTGTACTTCCAACTTGAAATTTTTGCTTATTTCTTCCATTTTTTAAAATCAGTTGAGTTATTATTTATTTTATTAAAAGTCACAATCTTTTATTTTAGTCCTTGCCAAAGATATCCATTTATCTCAATTCCTCTTGTTAGTCCTTCTGTCTCCTTGTCACAATCAACACCAAACAGTCCCAAGATATTATTTTTTCTTGTCCCTTTGCTACAATCCTTTTTTTTTAGTACTTCCAGGGTTATTGTTATAATATAGTCTTTTATTTTATTTCATTTCTCATTCACACATTTATAAGACCAGTAATTTTCCATAAAATCATATTGGAAAAAGTGTCTTTAACCATTAGATAGCGCTCTACATCTCTTTCCACTTTTCAAAGTTCTTTTTTCTCTTTTCAATTGTATTAATTCTGCTAATTTTCAACCATTAGCTCTTTCAAATATAGTCAATTCCAGGCAAGTCCAGCATTCTGTCCAATGCCTAATTAATGCCAATTCCTGTATCTTATTCCAAATTTGGTTTCTAATTCCATTATAGTCCTTTTTTAATCTGGGTTTTTATTTACCTTATAATTTCCTCTTATTTTCCGTTCGCCGCGGCCACACTCTTAAACTAGGTCTCTTTCCTTTTGTTTCCCGGGGTTATCAAAGAAAAATCCAAAATCCTTTGCCTGGTTACACACCGCTCTCCACTTCACTGCTCCAGCACACATTTAAGTCCCAGAAGTTTTCCGTCTTCAGGGCAGCCATTAAAACTACTGCTACCTCCTGTCTTCAAGGGGCATATACATATACAGGGAGGGGAGATGCAGCTCCCCTTGACCCAGCTGGCAGTCTTCCCCAATTCCCCCACCCCTCCGAGGTGGGTCAGATGGATCCAGTCCCGTTGGGACCCTCCAACAGGATAAGCACAGATCAAAGCCGTGCACAATTGTGGTCTTCGGTCCGTCTTCGACGGAAGTGCCATGGGAAGATTTATTGTAGACTGGGGGATATACCATGTGGATCCTGAATTTTATTTCATTTTTACCCTTTTTTGTTTGTTTATTATATATCGGCTTTGAGAAAATTAATGAAGATAATAATGAGTAATGTAAAATAAAATAAGTGGTAAGCTGAAAATGGAAATAATAGGGGATAAAGATTGGAAAATATATGTGAGGATGGAATGTTTTTGATATTGAATTAATGAATTGAAATATGAAATAAGAACTTATTTAAAGATCAGTGGAATAGTTAATGATTTGATATGAAGTTGGATAAGAAAGTTGCAAATGTAATTATGACTGTGTATAAATGTTGTAACCTGGAATCACGTTGCTCACTTGAAGAAATGTGTAAAAAATAAAACATAAAAAAAACTTTTTATAATTAAAAAAAGGTGCACCTAATTGTCATCAGAAAACTTATAAGTAATGTCAAGTGATACAAGGATGGATCTGAACATGGGATAGAACCATTTCATTGTTTTCATAATGATCTACATATAAACTATTGTTCAAAGGCAAAACTACCTGGAAAGAAAGAAAGCTGGGATAGAAGTGGTGATGGATGTACTCTCATTGTGGTGTATCCTCAGAAAAACAAAAACTGCTCATTGGCATAATGAGGGGCTGAAATGGGTTTGAATATTAATAGCTTGTGTTGGTAGTTAGGCTGTTGGTTTGAGCTCCAAGCTTGGCAATTTGGTTGCAAACATTTTGTTGCCATTTGAGGAGACATTGTCAGTTTTGAGTTGTGCTCATCTGTCAGAACACAGGTCTTTAAATATCTTTTTATGAGATGCAAATTAGTCTGAATGTTGTTTGTTTGGATATTTCTGAGTCATGGTCTGATTTTGGACTGTTTGGCTGATTGTTGTTGCTGGGCTGTCTGTGTGATGCAGATTAGGATTAGAATTGTTATCTGGATGCTTCTGAGTCATGATTTGGCTTCAGCTTGTTTGATAGTTTGAGTGGCTGGCTATTGTTACTGAAATGTTGTCCAATTTCTTGTAAGCTAATGGGTTACAATTTTATTGCTGCGTAGTGGGGTGCCTGTTTGTTTTTAATGCTATCTTTAGAATTGTGGCTGATGCAGTTCTTTTGTTCTCAGTGATTGGTAGACTGAGTCAATGTCAATGTGTCTGTTTATTGACTTATTGGTGGAAAACCAGGCTTCAATGAATTCTTTTTCTTTTCTTGATTTCTCCTGGGTTACAACTGTGGTCCCAGTTAAAACAAATTTGTGACCTTCTGAATCTTCATGGACTGACAGAAGGGTCATGTCTTTTGATAGTTAGGAAGTGTTCATGCAGTCTGGTTGATAGCTTTCTCACTGTTTGTCCAACATAGTTCTTTTTACAGCTGCTGCACTGGATTTGGTATATGACACCTGATCTTTGGTTTGTTTAGGCATTTCCACATCTCTTTTGCAAGGTTATAAATGGGCGAGCCAGGGAATGAGACAACAAAGAATTGAGCTTCAAAAAGGGAGACCTTGCCTAGTTAAAAATTACAGACCAATCTCTTCATGCTGCATCACCTGTAAAGTCATGGAATCAATTATTAACCAATCCATTATCCTCCACTTAGAGACAAACAACCTACTTTCTAATAAACAATTTGGTTTCAGAAAAAAACTATCCTGTAATCTGCAAAAACATATGGACTACACAACTCGATCAGGGCAAAGCAATAGATGCAATCTACATAGATTTCTGTAAAGCCTTTGATTCAGTGGTACACAACAAACTACTCATAAAACTAAAATCTTATGGTATCTCTGGACACCTGCATAACTGGATAGAAGCATTCCTGTCAAACAGACAACAAATGGTCAAAATTGGGAGCGTCCTATCAAATTCTGTACCTGTCAACAGTGGTGTCCCCCAAGGCAGTGTTCTAGGACCAACTGTCTTCATACTCTACATAAATGACCTCTGTGATCATATTAAGAGCAACTGTGTTCTCTTCGCTGATTATGTAAAGCTATTCAACACCACAGACAATACTGCTACCCTTCAAAAAGACCTCGACTATGTATCAGAATGGTCAAACAAATGGCAACTTCAAATCTCAACAAATAAATGCTCTGTCTTACATATTGGCAAAAAAAATAAAAAAATAAAAAACAAGCTGAATAGTTAAGACCTTGTTGATAATCCAAACTCTGTCAAGGACCTTGGAGTACTCATCTCTAATGATCTAAGTGCTAGAGCCCACTGTAACTACATAGCCAAAAAGGCATTAAGAGTTGTTAACCTAATCCTATGTAGCTTTTTCTCTGGTAATATCACACTACTAACTAGAGCATACAAAACATTTGCTAGACCAATTCCATCAGTCTGGAACCTGCATTACGTATCTGATATTAATGCAGTTGAGAAAGTCCAGAAATATTTCACAAGAAGAGTTCCCCACTCCTCTACTCGTTAAAGAATACCTTATGCCACCAGACTTGAAATTTTAGACCTAGAAAACCTAGAACTACGCTGCCTTTGGTCCGATCTAAGTATAGTATATAAAATTATACATTGCAATGTCCTACCTGTCAATGAATATTTCAGCTTCAACCATATCAATACAAGAGCACACAATAGATACAAACTCAAGGTAAACTGCACCAAACTTGATTGAAGGAAATAGGACTTCAGCAACAGAGTGGTCAATGTCTGGAATACTCTGCTTGACTCTGTAGTTTCTTCCCCAAACCCCAAAAACTTTAACCTTAGACTGTCTACTATTGACCTCACCCCTTTCCTAAGAGGTCTGTAGGGGGTGTGCATAAATGCACCAATGTGCCTACCGTCCTTGTCCTATTGTTTCTTTTTATTTTTCTTATAGGTATCCATTTCATGTATTCATAACTATGTTTATACTTATACCTGTTATCTTATAATCGCTTGACAAAATCAATCAATCAATCAATCAATAAAACTGAACTGTGTTTAAGTCAGTTGCTTTCATTCTCTTATATTCTTTTTTGATTATTTGATTTGATTCTTGTAACTTTTTAAGGTTTTGTTAATCTTGTTGTCAGCTTCACAGTTAGGTTGGTGTTGACACATCTGTAGGTAGATGTATTCTGTAGGAGTTGCTTGGCCTTTTGTATGTAGTCAGCCTTGTCTAGTAAGACTGTCATTCGACCTCTGTCGGCTGGTAGAATGACAATATTATCAGTTTTGAGAGAGTTCATTGCCTGTTCCTGTTTTGTAAAGATGCTGGAGTTTTGTTTGCATCTCAGCATTGGGATAACAATATTTGTTGTTGGGCTCCTTCACTGAGGTCTTTTGATTTTAAGGTGTTTTTTAGGTTTGCTAGGAATTCTGTGTTCGATGCATCTTTGTGGTTGAAGTTGAGTTTCTTTATCAGGACTTCTTGTTGTTCATCTTTGAGTTGTCGGTGGATACGTTTTTGATCCAGATTGTTCATTGTTGTGGGATTGTTAGCTGTTAGTCTGGTTTGCTTGCTTTGCAGGGCTGTGTGCTTCTTTTCTCTTGCATTTATTGTTCTGTGCTCGATTGCTACATTCAAACTTTGCATAAGTTGAGGGACCTTTGCTGAAGAAGTTAAATAAAAAAAATTTAAATATGTGTTTCAGCTTAAAAAACAATAACCATGGGGAAGGGGTGTAATATGTTGCAGAGTAAAGCTTCACTTTAATATCATTCCAATTTACCAGAATGACTTTGAATTCCAGCTAGGATTCATTGACTTTCTTTACATATAAAAGAGGCAAGAAGCTGTTTTGCTTGAAAATATCTCATTTTCCTAGAAAAAAAATGCAAGTAAGCCAAGAGCAGAAGTCACTATGTTAGGTTTAGAAAAAGGAGCAACCTGACCTAATTAATTTTGGGTACAGGGATGTTTTATGGTGGGCCCAATCCAACTGTGGCTGCCATTTGGTGAATTAGCATACATCTAGAATCACACTCAGCAAGTTGTATAATTCAGAATGATTATCTACATCTACTAACTTTATTTCATAAAGAAGCATTAGATTAAACCATCAAACAATGATTTAGCAAGCTCATATGTCATTTGCAAGATGTCATGTGAGCATGCTAAATTCATGAGACATGTTGGCATTTTGTAAGAAAAATAATTTTCAGGGAGGAACAGATGCATTGTTTGGGAAGTGATCACATGTCCTAGCATTTGCATGCAGTATCACCGAGGCCTCGTGTAGCATAAAGGGTACATATTAGCTATGAAAATTATGTTATATTTAAATATCTTAATATTTTCTCTTAAATACCTTTTCTACTTAACTTTTAGGGGAGGAAATAATAATTGATCTATGGTCAGTTTAAGCAAATACCTGGATATTTTCATGGTACTGCTATTATTTACATTTTCATATAACTAAAGAGTTTTAATACCATGCTCCTAACTGTGTGAAATTGTTTCAGATGCAACTGCTTCGTAATTTAGAAGAACATTCATTAGTACTAATGAGTTGAGCCTCAGAAAGCTTGAGAATACAGCAGACTTAACTCTTTGAAAAAGTAAGATCAGTTCCTTTGCTTTTCACATGACATCCCTTTTCAGGAAACTATTAGTATTCCACTTGTTTTCAGCAGAGAAACATGATTGTGAAAACTAGGACTATAATGCCTTGTATTAATTAAATTAATCAATAATCCCACAGCACCCTGTTCAGAATCCATGCAGAACCTTGTAAGTTTACTTAAATGCAAAATGGTGGAGTCATTTGCAGAAAAGGTGGCTTTTATTAATTTGGTTCTCATTATACAATGTGGCAGGTAGAAAATGTGCATATGCTAAATTAGTCTGGATTAGTTTGCTTTTTAGGGAGCTGTCTGGAGGAAATATAATTTAGTTGCTGGTCTGTGGCTTTTAAAGTAACTCTTGGGAAACCTCTGCTTTGCCCTGCTCTTTCCATTTTTACAGTTGTTATAATGTCTGCACTTCCTTTGTTGTTGCAGCTACATCTCACTCCTATTTTCAAAGGCCTTAAACTTCTAAAATTGTTTTTAATTGGTGCTTTGGCCAATGAAAAAAGCTCAATAACAAAGATTGCCACTATGCATTTTTAGAATATTTTAAAACTCTCTTAAAAGCCTTTGTGGTTATTCTCAACAACAGACTTTCAACTGCTGATCTACAAACGCTGATCTACAAATTACAAATCATGTAATTCAGAAGGTCTTGCAGTTGGAATTGCACCACTAAAGGAAATGATTACATTATATTCTTCACATGTTTTACTCTTAGCCAAGTAATTTCTGTTCCTGAAGAAATCAAAACCAGCTCATCATAGGTTGATTTTTGGTACTGATATTCAGATTGGCTTAAGCCCTTTATAATTATTAACAGAATCTGAAAAATTTTAGCAATACAGTGTCATGCTTAAATGAAAATTACAGGTAGCCCTCGAGTTATGATCATTTGTCCATTCAGTTATGGTGGCACTGAACATATGTGGTCCTCAAAGTTACAACTGTTCAGAATTTCCCTCCCCAGTCATGTAATAAAAATTCGAGCCCTTGGCAATCCAATTAGACTTACAACTGCAGGGACATTTTAACTCATTTTGGATCGTGAGATGGGTATAATATAAATTTGATAAATAATTCTCCCATCTCCTACCAGGATTGTTTTCCTCCTAGGTCTATTTTCCTCCCATGCCTGTCCTTTGGCCTCCCTGCACTGCAATGCCTCTGCCATTGCCATCTTCTTGCTCCTACTGCTGACCAAGCATGCCCAGCCTGGACCTTAATGAGGCAGCTATTGGTTATCCAAAATTTTCTGAGGTTACACAGTTATTTCCCTTCAAGATATGGGGAAGAAGACTTCACATGGTCAGCAGTTATGTCATGAAAGGCCAGGCATACCTTATCAGGAGCAGGACAAAGAATAGGGCAAGTCAGCTGGCCTCAAAAGTAAGGTGGTGAGGGTGACTGCATCTGGGCTGCTTCACATGCAATTCAAGGGCTTCTTGCAGTTCAACAGCCACAGCATGGCAAGCAGCCCCAGGGCCATGTAATTTAGGTGCTGCTTGCTGCCCTGCTAGGCAAGTGCAGGACCAGAATGATAGAGTTGGGGGGAAACAGTGTTGTCTTACCTGAACGCTCCTTCTCAGCACAGCGATGGAGAATCCACAGATGGGTTGACACATGCCTTTCTGCCCAGAGACTGAGTCCTTAATCTTTTGCCACACCCCTTGTAAAGTGTCACTTTCCCCAGTTCATGATGAAGGTGCAGCAATCTGAAGGACTCTTCGGTGGCATTGGCTCTTCCGGTGTTCCTGTGCTGGACGAGGTACCTGACTGCCTCTCAGGGAGGGAGTGAATTCTCCATCGTCGTGCTGAGAAGAAGCATTCAGGTAAGACAACGCTCTTTCTCCAGCACGATGATTGGAGAATCCACGGATGGGATATACCAAAGCCTTGTGTCCCTAAGGGCGGAGATTGACATGGTCCTGAGTCTGCCTAGCTACATGCACTTGCTGAAGCACCTGCCTCCCAAAGGCAGCCTCAGCTGAGCCAAAAGTGTCCAACTTATAGCGGCGCACAAAGGGAGATGGTGAGGAGCACGTTGCCGCCCTACAGATCTCTTTGATTGAAGCTTGCATTGCCCATGCAGCTGTGGTTGCAGCGCTTCGAGTAGAGTGAATGGTTAATTGTCTGGGAACCAGAGTCGACTGTGTCTTATAGGCCTTTGCAATACACGCCCTTATCCAAAGGCCTGTGGTCAATGAAGTGTCCTTTGAACCCAGAGAAGAAGGTTGGAACGAGACAAACAGTGATTCAGATTTTCGGTGAGGCAAAGCCTGTTTTATGTACCTGCGTAGGGCCCTCCTTACATCCAAAGTGTGCTACCTCTGTTCCATTGGATGGAAAGGACCTGGACAGAAATTTGGCAACACTATCTCCTGGGCCTGGTGGAACCAGGAGTTGATCTTGGGGGATGAAGGAGGGATCCAGACGTAGAACCACCCTGTCTGCGTGGAATGTACAGAGTTCCTCTCTTACAGAGAGAGCAACCAATTCCAAGATTTGCCTGGCCGATGTGATGGTAACTAAAAAGGTGACCTTGAAAGACAAAAATTGCAAACTCATAGACCTGAGAGGCTTGAAGGGTGGTAAGGTAAGGGCGTGTAAAACCTTAGCTAAGTCCCAGGTTAGATACCTGTGAACAACAGAAGGCTTTAAATTAACTGCCCCCTTTAAAAAGGAGCGCACCACCAGATGGTGTGCTATGGAGCCTAACTGCCCATAAAAGGCTGCCACTTGCCTTTGGATAGTATTATCTAGAACCTCTTGCAAAAAGTCCAGGATTTGAGGGATGGAAACTGACATGGGGTCCAGACCTGACTTAGCACACCAACTGCAAAATGCCTTCCAAGTAGAATTGTAAATTCTGTTGGTAGAAGGCCTCCTGGAAGCCTGAATCATCTATTATCACCCTTCTTGAAAAGTTGCCCTTTGTCCACCTCTCAAGTGCCAGGCAGTCAGTTGGAGCCACTGAGGCTCTGGGTGGACCAAGACTCCCTGGCTGAGAGAGACCCTGTCTTGAGAGATTCTCCAAGGCTGGGACACAGAGACGAGGTCTGCATACCATGGCCGTCTGGGCCAATGGGGTGCGATGAGCAAGATCTCTGCCTGCTCCATGAGAAGTTTCCTGATTATTCCTGGTATGATGGGTAGAGGAGGGAATGCATACAACAAGCCCTTCGGCCATGGACAGTGGAGGGCATTGACTCCCTATGCTCCCGGAGTTGGAAACCTTGTGAAGTATCTGGGCAATTGTGAGTTCATCGGGATGGCAAATAAGTGCAGGACTGGACAGCCAAACCTCTGGCACAGTTCCTGGAAGATGTCTGGTTGCAGCTGCCACTCAAAGTGGTCCACCGTGCTCCAGCTGAGAAAGTCTGCCTGCACGTTTGCCAGCCCTGAGATGTGTTCCACCTTGATGGAACTCAGGTGAGTCTCTGCCCAGAGAAATAGCTGGTCCGCCTCATGCATGAGGGTCCTCAAATGGGTGCCCCCCTGGCAGTTGATATGCACTTTTGTGGCCACATTGTCTATTAAGATTAATAGGTGTTTTCCCTCTACCATGGCTTCGAAGTGATGAAGAGCGAGATGGATCACTCGGAGCTCCAGCTAGTTGATGTTGTTCTTCAGGTCTGCCTGAGACCATTGTCCTTGAGCCAGTTGCTGCTGAAGATGGGCTCCCCATCTGAACAGGCTGGCATCTGGGGTCAAGGTCAGGCAACTGAACTCCTTGAACAGTGTCCCCTGGCTATGGTTGGGGATACCCACCATATGAGGGACCTGAGTGTTTCCAATGGAACCCTAACCTTGGTGCTGGAATTGCTGCCCCGTTCTCTGGAATGGTAGGAGGAACCATTGCAGAGTCCTTAGGTGCGATCGAGACCATGGAACGATGGCTATACATGAGATCATCTTTCCCAGGATCTGAGAGAGAACTGCCAATGGAACAAGACGTTCTGTCCTGATTTGAGTGACTAAGGACTTGATACTGTCCTGTCGCTCCAGGGAAAGATAGACCTTGCATAGCTTGGTGTCTATCACTGCTCCTAAATGGAGCAGTTGAGTGGTAGGTATCAGATGACTTTTCTGAAAATTTATGGAAAAACCGTGTTCCTGGAGAACACGGATTGTAGTCTCCAGATCCTCCTGAGCAAGCTGGGGTGAGGATGATTGGATGAGGATATCATCCAGGTAGCACTGGAGGTGCACTGGGATGGTTCTGAAGTGTGCGGCCAGTGCTGCCAGGATCTTTGTGAAGGACCTGGGGGCTGAGGCTAGACCAAACACTAGAGCTCTGTACTGGAAATGGTGATCGGAGTAACAGAATCTGAGGTACCGTCAGTGCCGGGAATGGATGGAGATGTGGAGGTATGCCTCTGTCAAATTGATGGATGACAGGAAGTCGCCCTCTCTGATGCCCTCCAAGATTGATTGCAGAGAGTGCATTTTGAACCTCTTATATGTCAAATGGATGTTTAACCTTTTGAGGTCCAGAATTAGTCTCCAACCCCCTGAGGACTTTGGAACAATGAAAACAATCGAGTAAAATCCATGCCTCATTAATCTTCTGGGATTGGCTCGATGGCCTGGATGTCCAGGAGATGTTAAATCGCCTTGTCTATGAGATTCCTTTTGATGGAGTTCCTGGAGGTGGGGCAGCGGATAAAGCGCCCCAGAGGAATGGAGAGAAATTCCAGAGTTAAACCGAATCTTAAGAATATTCAGAATCCACAGATCTGAAGTCATCTTCTTCCACTGGTAAGCAAATAGAGTTAGATGCCCGCCAAAGGGGGGTGAGCTCTGGCAGTCACTTGAAGTGGTGAAAGGGGCACCCCCCTGCTCCACAAAAGGGCCGCTTGGTCCGAGATTGCTGTTGTTGTCTGAACCTATTCCTAAAGGTAGATCTGTCCAGTCAGTCAGATCTGGGGGGGGAAGGGCACTGGAAACGAGGAGTGATCGGTAACATTGTCCAGCTGATGAAAGGAAGACCAATGTCCGTAAGGTGAAGCTCACCTATGAGCCCTTCTAATGACAGAGGACAAGACTTTACGCTTGTCCTTGTTCTCTGTTAGGAATGGCTTCAAGGCCTCTCTGAAGAGAGAAGAACCCTTATAGGGAGCAGAAGCCAACCTGTATTTGATTTTGGTGTCCGCTTGCCATTGGCAAAGCCATAAAAGTCTGCGGGAGGTGTTGTTAGAGGCGAGAGCTCTAGAGGAGAAACAGGCAACATGCAATGAGGAGTCAGCCGAAAACTCGGCTGCTGCCACCAGTTTATTATTGTCTTGGTGAATGCATGTCTCCTCTGGAGGAACCCTCGCCTGCAACTCCTTGAGCCAAAGTGTTTTGGCTCAAGGAGGTCCTTATGAAAAAGGAGGTGGCAGTGGCCACCTTAACTGCCCAGGCATTTGCTAAGTGTGTCCAGTGGAAATTCATTTCCCCCTTCCTGTCCTTGGCCTTCGGAGCCTCAGCAATGTCCCCAGAGACCGCTGAGGGGGAAATAAAGGCCAGAGGGTCATCAACTGAAGGCAACTCCTGACAAAGAAGGAACCATATTAAACTGCCTCCTGTCATTGTTACCCAGCTTGGGCAACGTACCAGGCTGGTTCCACTGTCTCTGAACTACCTCAAGGAAGAACCTGGGGCAGGGGATGTTTTCCTGCATAATAATGAGTTCAGAGATCTCAGCCTTGTCTGACACCTGAGGACCTGATGGTTCCACAAGTGTGGCTGAAGTAGTCCCAATCTGGGCAGTGGCCTTGGCCTTATGAAGGAGGGACTTGAACAACACTGGATGGAAAAGTCCAGTGAAAGGTGGAGGATAAGGGACAAGGTCAAGGTCATCTTCCGAGAAACCTTGCTCCATCTGGTCCACTTCCTCTAATACAGATGCCCTGTCTCTGAATGAGTGGGTGGGAGATGTAGTCCCATGTAGTCGCAGCCTAACCTCCCTAGTATACAGATAGTGATATGACTCCTGAAGAGGGGTCTCAGAGGTAACAGAAGCAGTACGACTTCTAAGGTGTAGGGTATTGGCAACTCCCTGGGAGATAGCTTCTGAAATGAGGAATTTGACCAGGCCCCTGCCTATCTATTGAGTGGAGCCCCACTGCATTAGGAGTAAAGGTTGCCTTAGGGGTTAAAGCCCTCTCCCTAAGCTGGGGATCAGCTCCTTCGGTTGTTCTATAGTCAAAGGGAAACTGCTCTGTCTGAACCTGACCTTCAGTTCGAAAAATAGAAAAATGTTCCCTATCGCCCTCTGGCGATCAGCTCTTAGGAACTGCAACACTAGTCTGCAAAGCTGGTTGCGGGGGGGGGGGTGGTAACTGTTTCAGTCAAGGCAAGTCGTGAACTGGGGAAAGTGACAATTGACAAGGGGTGTGGCCAAAGATTATGGACTCAGTCTCCAGGCAGAAAGGCATGTGTCAATCCATCCGTGGATTCTCCAATCATCGTGCTGGAGAATAGACAATTTGTGGAGTTGAATATGAGGCAGTCCCTTTCCTTGGAAGAACTAAAGCTAAGAGGTGGAAGAGGGTAAGCTGTGAATTGCTTGGATTGGGGTGAGACTTCAGCTAAAGACTGATGAGATTTGAATAATGACAGCAATAAGTAGCAACAAGATTGCTATTGCTAAACCATGTGACATGGAGCTTTATGATCACATCACTTAGCAAACAGTTTCAATGAACATCATAACTTAAGGGCTATCTTTATAAAGCAATTTATTTAAGGAGACAGGTTGAACTATCTTTACTGGAAACAAATATTGCATTTTGCTTTAGTAGTAAACCAATATTGAAAGAGACCTTTTTTTTACTGAAACTGAGTTGTAGAGAGCAGAATTCTTTAATAAAAGGTGCCAGCAAATAAACCTACATATGCTGAATTACACTAAAATCATCTTTTACATTGGTATCATTATTTAGGACAGTAAAGCAGTCAAAATAAATAAATAAATACATGACCAAATCCAGTTGCTGCTCCACTTAAGCAGACTATCATGACTTCTTGTGGTTAGAAGACTTTCATAGAACAAATGGATACTTGCACTGTCAGAAACAAGTCTCAGCATGTTCAAAGGACCTCCCTGTATTACACTCTAAATTTCCCACAATTGGGGAAAATGTACGAAGCTCAATGGGTTTTCACTTAATCATTTTCTTTTGCACCATCAAATCTTTGATGGATTACTTTGCATAAATTATGTTTCAAAATCTCCCTTGTGTAAAAGATAAAAATCTAGCTGAGGACATTCTTTCAGAAAAATAATCTAGAGAACAGAAACCAACTGTATTTTCACCAGGTTCAATACTAGCAAGTATCCTGTTCTCTTCTAGAGCCCGTGGTCTTTTTTATAGTTTTCAACAGAAACAATGTATTTTTTGGTTATAGTTAATGTCCAGAAATAGTAATGGGAGTATGTATAAGTAGATAATGCAATAGAATCAAACTTGACGTTTAACACTAATTAATGGACTACTTGTGTGATTCTTTAATTAGTATCCCTTTATTATTTTTACAAATAACTCAAGGGGGTGAACAATCCAACATACCTTCCTCCTATTTTTCCTACAACAATCCTGAGAGGTGAGTTGGGCTGAGAGTGAGTGACTACCCAAGGTCACCTAGTAAGCTTTCATGGCTAAGTTGGCATTGAGCTCAGTTTTCTAGTTTCTAGCCAGGTGCCTTAATCATTAAACCAAACTGTTTTTTTATCCTAGGGAAACCATAACTGACTGTATGAAGAACAAAGGATTAATAGTTAAGGTGTAGCATTATCAATAAGGAATCTCTCTTATAAATAGCGATAAAAATGGTTGGGATGATACCACAAAATTATACTAAGAGCTGCAGTTGCACAGTGGTTAGAGTGCAGTACTGCAGCCTACTTCTGTTGACTGCCGGTTGCCTGCAATTTGGCAGTTCAAATCTCACCAGGCTCAAGGTTGACTCAGCCTTACATCCTTCCGAGGTTGTTGGGGGCAATATGCTGACTCTAAATTGTTTAGAGAGGGCTGTAAGCACTGTGAAGCAGTATATAAGTCTAAGTGCTAAAATGTTAAAAATGGTTTAAAACTCTAAAAATTTAATTAAATGTGCTTCAACTAAATTGCAGTTTATTATTTTGAAGCACATATTACTGCTTACAGCATAAACTTAAGGCAGATCTTGGGTTTGTAATCTTCATATTACAGAGTATGAACTTAAAATAAATCACAGCAATACGTTTATATACTGAATAGCTATGCCAGGGGTCCTCAAACTTTTTAAACAGAGGGGCAATTCATGGTCCCTCAGACAGTCGGGGGGGCTGAACTATAGATTGATCTGCCTAATAACCAGATGGGTGAGTGTGGCTAGGTGATCATATGACTGGGTGCGGTATGGTCAATTTAGCAGTCCATTTTGCGTTTGTGCTTCCTAAGCTGTACTTGCTCAACCTAAGGCAGGGCTATCAAAATCATTTTTATTGAGAACATTGTGACTGCCCTCCATGGGCAGGGTGGGAGAGACGTGGCCAGAGTGGTCTTGACAGACTTGGTGTGGCCAGGGGGCATGACCCATTTGACATCGCTCATGTGGGTGGTGCCTATGGGTTTGGGCAGGGTTGGGAAGGGAATCAAAGGGTCTCCGGTGGGTGTGGTGGTAGACAGGAAACTCATCCTGTAGGATGTGGTGAAGCAAGGCAGAGGGTCGGGCAACTACAACCGGAAGCCCATTGATTATTGTGTGCTCGTCCTTTGTGGGCAAGAGGAATGGTTTCCGGCTGCAGTCAGAGCCTGCCATCCCCTCAGCTGGCACACACTATGGCTCCAGAGCCCGTTGCCAGCACCTGGCTGGCCATTCAAGCAGCAAGTGGAGGTGAGAGAAAGGAATGTGATGCAGACTGCTAGATGCGCTTATTCCTGTTTTGGCTTGTGGTTGGGAGAGCAGGTCGCCGCTGGTCATCTTTTCCTCAGCCCCCTTGTGAATCTTGCCCTTGGAGGATGTTTTCCTTGCGCATCTGACTGCAGTGGCGGGTGCACAAGGGGTGCTTTGCCAGCAGGACCTGCAGGAAATGGGGGAGAACATGGCATTTAACTGTCCACTACCAGACCCAACATGCAGTGACCATCCAGGCTTCCCCAAAGCATGGCGGGAAACAGGGTAGGAAGTGGCGCCCATCCCAAAGTTGGGAGCATACCAGTTTGGGCAGCGCCCTGCTGACTCACCTGCTCACATGAAGGGAAGCTCACTACCCCCGAGCCGCGCCTTCTCAGAATGCCAGCTGAGCGGGGAATTCGGCTGCAACCTTCATCTCAGAACAGAACTGCAGTGAGGAGGGCTGCAAAACAGAAGGCTGCCATCAGTCCAAGGAACAGATTGCAGCCTCGGGGTCTCCGTCTGAAGGAGGCTCTGTCAGTCAGGCAGAATCCTGAAAGGACTCTGGAGCTGCTGCCTTGCAGGACAGGGCAGGCCTCAGCTCTCCCTGTAGAGCAGTCCTGAGGAAGGAGGCATGTCATTGAAGGTCTCTACCCCTGGCAGCTCCTGGGTTGCAACTCCGCTGCTTGGCAGACCCTCCCAGCCTGAAGGAGGCAAAGCAGCCAGCTAGAAAGGTGCATTCCCCTCGTACACACTGGCACCAAGGCCGCCAGCAGCTCATGCAGGTCCATTAGGCCACTGCTGTTGGCACCTGGAGCACCAGGCCCGCCCACCCCAAAGGAGGCAAAGTGGCCTTTCTAAAGGCAAAGTGGTAAAGCACGCTCAGGCCCAGCAGGCAAAAAAATGGCCACTGTGAATGGGGAAAGCCAGATCCCCATCGGAGCCCTGGCTGCCCAGGCCCAGCAGAGATGGGGGGAGGCACGGGATCCTGGCTGGGCTTGGGTGGCCATAACCACGGGGATAAAGCTTTCTGCACTCGCAAGCTGAGATGGGAGAGAGTAGGCAGCAGCTGCCCCACACCTTCCTCATCTTGTCTTTGCTTGCAGTGGTAGCAGTAGCCGAGGGCAGAGGCACAGGGGAGATGCATGCGGTCTGGCCTGCTGGATGTGTTGGGCAGCCACCTGTCCTGTCCCAGCCAATGGGATGGAGCAGGCATATCCAGAGGTCAGCATCACATGCCTCCCCTCCACTGTGCCTGCTACTGGTGCCAGTGCTGCCACTGCCATGCCTGTTTCTTGGAAGGCCAGCTGCAGAGTCCCTGCTAACGGACACCTGCACCTTGGCGGGTGCCGCTCCTTTTGCATCTTCACCTGCTGCAGCTGCCAGCGGGTGAGGGGCAGCCAGGGACCACAAGGATATTCCACTTACACCGCCCTTGTGCCCAGTTGCAGCCACGGCAGGTGAGGTATATCCTCCCAAGGCCCCCATCAACCTGGAAAAGCCAGCCATACAAGCAGTGGCTGGGAGGGGAGAGGCAAAGTGCGGGCTGGAAACATTGCACTGGTGGGCCGTATCCGGCCCACAGGCTGTAGTTTGAGGACCTCTGAGCTACTGGACCTAGAGATTAAAACTTTATTAAAACCCAAGACCAGCAAGGAATCAGTTTAGGCAACTAATATGGGAACCATATCATAAAACATTTTAATGTGAATACCTCACATCCACAAAATAATAAGAAAAACTAATTACAAAATTTTGTTTACAATTTGGTCACTTTTATATTAGCTTTAGACATGTACAGATATTCTTGGGTGGAAACAGGTATGTGCCTTACTCAGGCATTTAATGGCAGATTAATTGCATGTTTTTATATGCAATGGCTCTCCCTTAGTGCACTATCCCAGAGTAAGCATGTTGCATTTACATTCCCCTTTTATTTATGGCTCAACACAACAAAAGAAACCCCAAACAATAGCACTTTCCAATCTGAACACTGCCAAGTTTCTTAATCACACAATTCTATAAAATGTCTTCAGTAACACAATTTAGTAAAATGTATGTACTTCCATAGTTTTCCTCTCCAATTTTTACAAATCATGTATCAACAATGGGTTTAATTGTCCAAACTACCCTAAATCAAGAAAAGTATATACAACGTAACTAGATCCCCCCCCCCGATCAAGGCACTTTTCTGGGCAACGACAAAAGCTCCTTCCCTTGCCATTATAACAAATGTAGAAACTGGATTTGTTTCTCTTTTAATAACAATTGTATTTTCTGCATATAGTTCTTGAATTATGGCATTTTACATATATAAAGAATGCTTTAGCCAGCAATATTATTTCCATGAAAATAATTCAATTGCCTTCATATACAGAGTTGCTACATACATTCACAGTTTTCAGAAATTGTAATTAGCTTCTCCAGTTGTGCTTTTAAAACTCCAAGATTGATCCCTCCCCTTCCCACAAAAAATAATAAGTGCAAAGAAAAATGTCTTGTGCAACTACAACAGTTACAGAGTTGTAAACTCCAAAGGAATGAGAATTTTCTTTCATTCTCAGTTTCTTTCTGCTGTCTTTCCAGGTATTGCTTCTGAGCTTCATCAAGTCTTTGAAGATTCAACATTTGCAGATGATACTGGTTTATTCAACCCACATGAAATAGCAGCATCATGGATTTGCTTTAGGTTCTCCAATGCCTCATTTTTAGCATACTTGAGAAGATCAGCTTGGCCCTGTAAGAACAAAAGGAGTTTCATTTATCAATATTAAGTCCACCAGCCTTGATTTATCCTACAGTAGCTCCCCCCTTCACGAAGATGAAAAACAGATCGCTTTCAGCTAAGACACATGAAGATAATACGGCTGGGCTGCTCTGTATCCAAATGGTCAAATACATATTTTTAAAAGACAAGAATCTTTCCCACCAAACCATTTTTGGCAAAAGCAAACGTTTTTGTATTTTGAATGGAATCCAAGAACCATGGAAACCATGAGAAATTTATTATTGCTTGTGATCCAGCAATTATAATGATCATACATTGTACATCTTGTTTTTTCAATGATGAAATTAAAACACTGCACATTCAACTGGGAATTCCAAAGTGTCTGGAGTAGCATTTTTCAGAAACACAGAACTGGAAGGGCACCCATCAAAGCATACCACACATCTGAAAGATTTTGAATACTGTATTGTCAACTGTTCTGTCTAGAATCTGACATATTGGGAAAATTCAGCTTGCATATCAGATATGTAATTATGGAAGCAAACTGATAAAAATTATTAAGTCATGCAAAGTTTCTGTAATGGAGAAGGTAGAAAATGTACACCTGTCTTAGAGATACAGTCAGAATAATGTAATCATAGTCACAGCAACTCCTAAGAATAATGAAATCCAATGATATTTTGATCAATGATAGGTAAATATTTTTGCCTAAGACAAATAATTGGACAATTAAAATGGAAAAATCAGAATGCAGATTATATTTGGCAGTTTTAGTTTGTTGTGCAAGAGACATTTATCAATGGAACTTTCACTTTAATTGCATTCCTTAATTTATAAAATAAAACTGCTTTTTATTTTCCCATAAAAACAAGACCGATAATTTAAAACATAGAATAAATGAATATGAATAAATGAATCATATACTTTATCAGAATCATTTCCATAAAACTGAGTAATGCATTATTTATTTTATTTTACTTATTTTACTTCATTACTCTTGCCATAAATCAAGTTTGCATTTGCTGAAATTAACCTGGTGAATTGCATTTTGAATTCAATCTGCAAAGCAAGATTTGCAATCTAATTATTAAGCAAAGTGAACAAAAACTTTGTTTTTCATTGAAGCTTGTCCACTTCTATTATTGATAAACCAAGTTATTTCAAAGTAGTGGGGAATTTAGAAGCAAGTAGCAAATAATTGGCTATCCAATTTTAGATTGATATGGGACAATAGCTGATAGCTCACATTCATAGCAGAATAACTTATCTTGACCAATAATATACCAAACATTGCCACAGTTCAGAAATATCTTGAAATGAGTACATGACTAAAATTTGGACTATGGAAACAATATGTCATTCTGCATGTTAAATATGCTCCTCAAATTCTTTTATGTACCCATAATGCCAACTCTCAATGAGATCAAAAGATACTGGATTTAACAAAGAAGATGGAGACTGCTGCAACTGATAGTAATATTGGATTTGAAGATGCTTAATGGATCTATGTTTTTTAAAAAAGATACAACATGTTATTATTGTAGTAGCTCAGGAAAAATGGCTGCAGAGAGCAACAACAGTGACCCAGTGCATTGGTGTGCATGCGCATGCTGTATATATTCCAGATTCAATATAGAGTGAAGGAGTTTGCCTAAGGGGAAAGCAAGCATATTAGATAAACTGAGCTAGCACAAGTAAAATAAAAGCCACTACTTTTGGCACAAAGGAAAAGATAGTCAGAACCTGACTTCTGGGTGAACTGGAAAGAGGAGATATGGTTAGCAGCTTCTATTTGTGCACTAGTCTGATTAGACTATGACAAACTGCTTTATAGATCAGAAAGAAGTGTTTTAAGTGTTACACAATCCATGGTCAGAAAGAAATATTTTAAGTGTTACAGTCCATCTTTGCTGATAATCTTTTTCTTTACCAAATTTCTGCAATTGCAGTTCCTGTCACTCTTGCATAAGAGAATGAAACATCCTACCTACAGAGTCAGTATAAAGAAGGTCTTGTAGATCAGTTAAGAATATGAATCTAAATGTATTCAGGTATTCAGGAGCATGCTACACACTATTACCAGCAAAGCAATTTTTCTTTCTTTTGAAGACACCAACATTAACAACTTTCATAATGTTTTACAATACACTTTTCATAGACAAGTCTGCACTTGCAATATTTTCTGCAAAAAATGATTTTGGAATTGCTCTCACAAGTTAAATCAATACTCTTCAGTACTAATCATAATCATGAATATACTTTAAATATTAAATACATTACTTGCAGTTTCAAAACACTTAAAGTACAATATATAAAGTACAATTTATGATCTATATACCTATTCCTAGTACTGTAACTTAAATTTTAATAAATATTAATATAGTGATTAATAAAATTTTAAATTGTTTTTAAAATTCTATCACAGGTATGTAAAACCATAATTTTATCTAATATTTCTAAGCAATTATATTTGAATTATGGATAATTATGATACAAGCAGAACAAATTCTGTGCTGGTCCATATAGCCTCTATGGGCCTGTTTTGCTTTGCAGGAATGGCTTCCAGTTGTGTTGAGCCTTCTGTCTGTGTTGACCCAGCAAAACAAAACAATACCAGGAAAGGGAAGAAACCATTGAATTAATCAGTAGGAGGACAAAATAACCCAAATTTCATTAATTATGTTTTGTTCCCTGCAAGAAACAGAATAGTCATATTCAGAAAGTTTTAAAATTCTACTTCTATGGGCTATGTTGGAACAAAATTCAAAAAGTTAATATTTCGTTATAGGAAACAATGCTTCTTGCTCTTCAATCCTATCTACAAAAATAGATAGGATTTCTGCAGAGTGTTACCACCAAACAATCTACAGAGAAAGTGACCAAGGGATGATTTCAATATTTTAAATTCCAATCGCAAGAAACAAAGCAACAGTTAAGCAAACTTTTTGCAGTCTTCTGCAAAATCACATCGCTCAATTAATAGCAATGTATTATTTTGAACAAAATTTATGAAAAGCACAACTATAAAAATACACTTTGCTAGTTACTAGCTCTCTACATTTGGCAACCAGCCTACAAAGCTCAACAAACAAGTGAAAAGAACATATTTCGACCAATGTACTTTCTGAATCTTAATACCCTGAAGGATATAAGCACCACAGGAAGTTAATTGTGGAATGCTAAAACACTCAAAACAATGTCCCATTCTTGTCCCAAGATCAAAACAAAGTGCTTTAGGCATCAAATGTTTAGCTTAGAACATTTCAAGCTCAGAACATTTTGCACATATCTCCAACCAAACACTGAACGCTACCATGTCTCTTTCAAACTGATCATATTTCAGAACCAATGAGCAAGTGCTTTTAAAACATGCAGCAATCTTAGAACTATTTAGGAAAGTTCCAATTTCTGCATAGCTGATCCCATCATATTACTGGAAACAAAAACTAAGTATAGATGGATTGTATATTCAAATTAAGCTACTATTCTTAAAAAACAATCAATCCTAGTTTACCATTACAAACAATATAACTAATATGGACAAAGTAAATTATATGTACTAACCATTCTTAAAAGCTCTGCAACAGGAGCAGAATAACCTTGAAAAGAGGTTAAAATGGAACTACTTTTTAAAACTGAAAGGATTTCAGAAGGTTATATGGTGGGATAGAAAGATAAATAGCCTGAAATGTTATATTATCAAAATAGATCCCACTATTCAATGCATAGATGCCTTCAGAAACAAATGAAATTTTTATCCATAAAATATACATTGAATTAGATGGTAAATACAGAGGAGCAGCTGCACTAATTTTGTCACATTTCTTTCCTTTTGGTGAATCAAAGACACTCCAGATGACAAATGGGAACAATTTTGCATTTTAATCGCATGTTTCAATTTTTATTTTAAAAAAGCTCACTTTACAGTATGATTTTATATTCAGACAGAACTTACAAGGAAAAATGTCCTGCAGTTAAGCAGAGAGAAGCATGAGGCAAGCACATTCCATTATTGAACAAGAAAATCTGTTAATACTTTAATTTCTGTGGTTAAATCATTAAATTCTATTGATGAATTTTGCTAAAGATTGAAAAAGTACTTAATTTCTCTCTTAACTGTTACTGTTAATGCAGCAGCTGGTACTTTAAAAAAATATGATAGCTTTACAGCATCTTTAACACTTATCACTTCTCAGAAATGTTAGTCTTCATCATTCCAGGTTTCTAAACAGAGATTTTCATTATGAAGGGCTCCCTACTATTGAAATCACTTTGTATTTATATTTATTTGATTTTTATCACATATTTATATAATACTCCTTCCTCTTCCTATTTTTTTTCACAACTCTGAAAGATGGGTTGGGCTTTCAGAAATGTATGACTTTGAGAAGAATTGTTGCTTATCCCTCTTGCAGGAATGTATCACCTAAACAGGCATACTGTCCCATTACTTTGCTTTATGCTCAAGTCATCGTTTCCTTGATCTCAATCCTTTTCTTCCTCAAAAATTTCTTTTAAAAATCAGCTCAAATATTCAAAAAATATTCAATTGATGCTACAACACAGGCCACACCTACTATTATTTACATAATAGTAATATTCTGTAAATTTCTGCATCAATTGTTCTTTTGAAACACCAAATTATCTCAGTAGAATATTCTTTTAGTAACAAATTAAAGGGAATAATTTATGATAGAAAGATACTTCAATAAACAAATGTTACCTTTAAAATGGTAATATTCCAGGTAAAACTCTCCACTGCTTTTTGTAGTTTTCTCTCTTTCAATCCTTCCTTTGCTCCTATATTTTGTAAGTTCTCATGGAACTCCATTGCTGGGGAGTAAGAAATATTTAAACCTTCTTATTCAACTTTTAATGCTTTTACTGTAAGATTTTTTTTGTACTAAAAAGGAAACACACTTATTAATTTCCTATCAATCGATGACTTATCAAAATTAGAAAATACATTAAAAACAGGAATGAAATTAAATTATGCTATTATTGTAAATGTATTAAAATAATTTGTTTTTGATGTTATATACAAAGGGATCTCAGCATGTTTTCAGTTCAGAAACTAGAAACACTGCAAAAGAATTCATATTCAGTCAGTCCTTGGTTGGCTACTACCTGAATCAGTGGCTATATGCAAAATCATTTTTGGAACATTGCAGTATTTACAGCAAAATTTCTTGGCCTGAGAAGAAAAGCATTGGGTAGTTGTGATTAGTTTCAGGCAGCAACATGAGTCAGTGGGGGGGGGGTCTAATCAATTTAGATCATAGACCTCAGCTTGTTAATTTTCAGTTAGCACATTTTAGGGCAGCATTCCATTGCAGAGGAAAGTAGCTCTGGAAGAAATGATTTGTTTAAGCAATCTCTTTGGCCAGCAGTAACCAGTGACTTCACTGTGTCTCCCTCAGTCATGTTTGCCTAGCAATCATTTTGCTTAACATCAAAGTCCCTGGAAGTCACTAAATGAGGAGAGGATGTATACAGTTCTCTGCAGACTGTTTTTAAAGAAAAATGGTAATATTTAATCTTCAATTCTATTTAAGGCATTGTTTTTTTCCATTGGAATTAGTGGCTATGTATTGGTAGCCATAGGACCCCACATCACTTAAGTGGAGACCCCAGCCACTGTTAACTTCTTAGCCAATTTCAGCACATTTACTTTATCTGCCCAGTTGGAGGCTCAAGAACTAGAAGACAGCTTGAAATACTGAATTTGTGTCTGAAATCGTAGTCTCTTCACCTGCAGAAAAAATACAAACAATTCTCTGCCTGAGATGCCCTTCTAAGAACAAAGAAGATGGATTGCTTAATACATACTGAACAAAGAAACTGAGTTTCAGCTAAGAATGTTTTATTGTGTAAGCTAAGTTGATGGAAGACATAATTCTCAATGTATTGATTATATGGCAGCAATAAAGAAACAATACTGAGAGCAAGTGCTTTAGTGCCTGTAAGGCTCACCTTGCCCCCAACAGTTTGTCAGTGGGAGGAGGTTTTCCTCTTTTTAAGGAAGAGTGTTGGGGATCGGGAATGGAATGGTTCTCAGGGAAGGCAGAGGAGGGCAACCTATTTCAGTGGTGTTGGTAATGGGAGATACAGGAGGCAAGGAGGGGGCTGGCATGGGGAACGCAACTTCAGTGTTTACTACTGGTTTCGTGTTCTGCCCCCTTGCACTCACCTCATTTACCTGGTCAACAGATCTGTGGTGGCCCTGGTCTTAGGTTGCTGCTTTTAAATGTCAGATCAGCCTGCAATAAGGCTACCTTTATTGCTGATTTGATCCTTGAAGAGAAGGCTTGTATAACCAAGACCTGGCTGGGCCCAAAGGGAAATGTTCCCCTCGTAGACATGTGCCCAGTGGGTTAACGAGCATGGCACCAATCTAGACCTCAAGAGGGGGTGTGGCTGTTGTTATCTAGTAGCCTCCAGGGGCACCGCTCCACAAGTGCCCAGCTGTGAGACCCTTTTTCTTAGTTTGGGCTCAAGGGATCAGGTGTGACTGCTGCTGCTGTACCAGTCTCCCTGCTGTGTGGCAGGTTCCCTACCTGGTCTTCTGGATCTCAACGCAGGGATGGCAGTGGAATTCTCCAGGGTTATAGTTCTGGGGGATTTTGACCTGCCATCCCTGGGGGAGGGGCAGAGGTAGCCTGAGATTTCATGAAACCATGACTTCCATGAGCTTTTCCCAGGTCATCCAGGGCCCGACTAGGAATAGTGATCACACACCTGATTTGGTGTTCTTGTCAGAGCAGTGCCTACATGATCTGGAATTGGTCCTTGGTCCCCTTGTCACGGTCGGATCACAGTCTGGCGGTGATGAGTTTCTCAAGAGATGTACCCCCTCACAGGGAGGCAGGACCTATTAGATTGGTCCATCCTTGTTGACTAATGGATTCGGATGGGTTCCAGAAGGAGCTGGGGGTTATAATTGCAGATCTACTATGCAGTCCAGCTGAGCTCTTGGTCACTGTTTGGAATAGGAAGGTGACTGATGCTTTGATTAGAATTGCACCCATGCAACCTCTCTGTGCCCCATGGTATACAGATGAACTAAGAGCAATGAAACTGAAAGATGTCTAGGGCACCCTGGCGGAAGACAAGGGATGAACTCGATCTAACACAGGTATGAGCTGCTATTAAGGCCTAACTTGTGGTGATTCATGCATCAAAGTATAAATTGCATCTGCAGATAATCGCCCAGTGACCCTTTTTAAGGTCAAAGGGGGAGACTGAGGTCTATCTGAAGGGTCGTGCTGAGGAATTTACAGATTTTCTGGAAGACAAAATCGCTCGACTTTGTTCCCAGTTAGATGCTGGCTGGTTGCTGGTCCAGTGGAAGCCCAAGGCAGGTTCTTGCCCTGTTATCTGGAACAGTTTGACCCTGTTGCTCCCAAGAAAATGGACAGGATCCTAGGGACTATGCGTGCAAGCCCCTCTGTTTTAGACCCATGTTTCTCATGGTTTGTGAAAGCTTCCCAGGAGGTGACAAGCAGATGGACTCTGGTGGTGATTAACGCCTACAGGAGGGGGTAGTGCCCCAGCAGTTTAAGGAGGCTGCAGTCTGCCCTCTTAAGAAGCCATTGCTGGATTCCACCCTATTGGATAATTTCCGACCTGTCCCAATCTTCCCTTTTTGGGGAAAGTTGTTGAGAAGGTGATTGCATGGCAGCTCCAGAAGTTTCTGGATGAAACGGATTATCGTGACTCCTCAGGCCTGGATTTTTGACAGAAACGGCATTGGTCGCACTTTTGGATGATCTCTGGTGTGATGGGGGTAGTGCATTCATCCGTACTCTACTTGACCTCTCGGCGGCTTTCAATATGATCGACCATAGTATTCTCCTGAAGCGGCTTCAGGGGATGAGAGAGAGAGGCCTTGTGTTATCATGGTTCACTTCCTTCCTCTGCGGCTGCTCCCGCTCCCAGTCAGTGTTGATAGGTCACATCTACCTGACCCATCAGAGCGGGGAGGCAGGGAATGCTGTAGGTCCCATCCCTGAGGGAGATACACCTGGTGGGACCCAGAAGAATGGCCTTCTCCGTGGTGGCTCCCTCTCTCTGGAACATCATTCCCCCAGAGATTAGAATGGCCCCCACTCTAATACTCTCCCATAAGGCGCTGAAGGCCTGGTTCTGCTGGCGGGCCCGGGGAACCCAGAGTGGGATGGAGTTCATTAAATGGCTCGTGTGATCTGCTGTTGCTGGTGGTGTTTTTATTATATTGTATTAATTTGATTCTTTTTACTAGTTTTATTGTTTAAATGAGGTTTTATATTCTGTAAGCTGCCTTGAGTCGCCATAGAAAAATAGGCAGCAATATAAATTCAATAAACAAACAAATAAATAAATAATACAGATCCATCCAACTTGCCCTTTCTCCATTTTTCTGTGACAAAAAAGTAAAATATGATTTGATTTTATTGTGCTGTATTTTGAAACACCAATCAATATTGCTTATATTAGTAAAGAAAATCATTGGCACAAATCTTAAAATTTTTGCTTGTGCAAAGCAAAATGAAAGTGAATATGCTTTCCATTTTAGCACCAGGCTATGTACAGAACTCATATATATTTGGGTTTTGTAAGTTGGGAGTATCAAGAACTAAATAAGTCTTCATCTTTTACAATACTAGCATAGAGCAGCTTATGAATGAAAATAATGTATTAACCACAGCATAGAATCATCCTATGTTAGCCTTAGCAATCTTTTTTTAATCTAAAAAGTTAACATTTAAAAACATGTTAAATTAAAAAATAATAATACCACCAAATTAAATATAACTTTTAATACACAATAAAATGTGTTTTCCATAAAAACTATTCATTGTTATCCGATTTCATGTACATTCAGAAATAGGCAGCTGGGCACATGCATGCAGGTCACAGATATTTTAGGGGACAACTTTTATTATATGCTCAGAAAAGTTGGGCAGCCTTTGTCCAGCAAAGAGTTGACCATAGCCTTTACAGAAAACTTGTCATTTAGTTGTAGCTACTGAATGGAAGTTTTGAGTGATAACAAAAGTATGTTCAGTAGTTATTGATATGTGCAATTTATCCTTCAAATATGGAAAATGAAAATAGCATTCATCTGCCTCTTTTTCACTGACATGTGTCAACTACTAGCAAAAAGACAGAAATGATTACTATACAATACAGAATTATAATGTGTGTTAAATGTACTGTTGCAGAGTTAAATGTTTGGGTTAAATTAAATTTGGTATTGCAGAACTATTAAGAACCAGTAAAATTATATATCTGTAATTATGCATGGTAAAATGTAGCATGTGAAGAAATAACTACAGGTGGTCTTTGACATGTTACCACAACTGAGCCCAAAATTGATGTTGCTAAGCAAGATATTTATTACATGAGTTTTGCCCCACAACCTTTCTTGCCACTGTGGTTAAATTAATCACTGCAGTTGTTAATAACATGGTTGTTGGGTGAATCTGGTTATCCATTGACCTTCCTTATCAGAAGGTCACTAAAGGTTATCACATGATCCTGGGACACTGCAACAGTCATAAATATGAGACAGTTGCCAACCTTTAAATTTTGATCACGGGGATGCTGCAATGGTCGTAAGTGTGAAAAATGGTCATGTTACTTTTTTCAATGATGTTGTAATTTTGATCTGTCACTAAATGAACTATTGTAAGTCAAGGACTACCTGCACAAGAGAAGGTGAAAATAACAAAGCAATGCCTAATTTATATTTTATCAACTAAATGTAAATCTTATAAAATCTAGTACAATTGAAAAACATGTTTAATTTTAATAATAGTTGCTGAAAGAGTATCAAGCTTCATGTTATTTACTTTTTTCTTAGGACTTTTTTCTTTGTGACATCCCATTTGCGGAACATTTTTGTATAATTTCCTGTGCCAGGTTTCTATAGTTCTTCTATTAGTTCTTCTATTTTATCTAGATAGTTACATATTTAGTTGTATTTTTTTACTGTAGTATTTATTCTGTATTGTATTATTTATTATTGTGAACTCTGATAAACAATTGCCAAGAAATACTTCAAAACCAATCAACCAACCAATCAATCAAAAGTAAGTTATTTAGCTAATGGTTTGCTAATGAAGTATGATGATTCACTTCAATATAGCATATCTGTAATTACCTTTACAAAGAAGTACTCAATGGTTCTTATGGGTACCTTTGGCACAGCTGTTCTACTACAAGGAGATTTACAACTCTGTGAGTTCCCCTAGTATTTACCGTGGCAAAATATGCAAAGTGAGATAAATAATTACAAAGGTTCTTTCTAGAAGATCTCATGATACTTCTAAAATCAATTAATTAGTTATTTTGATGTGATTTTATCATAATTCCTGGGCATAATAGTATGTAAAACTTACATGTCCACCATTATAAACAACATATAGAAATAGAAATATTGAAGATTGCAGTATGTTTTTACTGCTTGGTTCAATGGCTCAACTTGAAGCAATTAATGGCAAAGAGAAAAAATTACACATACATACGAAGAGAATAAGTTTGCTTTTTTGCTGTTTTCACAAAATAAAAATGTTATATTATAGTTAGAACAAGTGCAAATGAAGATTATAAATTATTAATCTGACTTCAAGTTTTCTAAACAAAATTTAGTATTAGTTTAATCTTCATACAATATTTTGGCTTCAGATGCCAAATAGGATAAACCATCATTAAGAATGCAGCATGAATGTTTAAACAAATCCCAAAGTTTTCTACATAAACTTGAAACAGATGAGTTAGAAGGTATGTGCTTACAGAGGAAACATGAGTATTACAAATTTGTGAATTTTTTACTATGCAGTATTGAAAATGCCTTTTCATAATGTAACTGACAAAGACCTAATGTCTTTTTATATGACTCAATTTTTCTATAATTTTGTATAATTACATATATGTTCATACATACAGCTATGCCAGAAAAAGGTTGAAAAAATATTTTTTCATTCTATGGCCACAATGTTGGAAACATAGAAAACTGATTCCATACAACAAAATTTAACCAATATCCAAAGAAAACGCATTTTATTGATTGGAAACATTGAAAAACAATGGCCATTTTACCTATTTTTTTCATATTAGTGGAATTCTATGAAAACTGGTAATTTATGCCATTACTCACTACAATGTTCTGGATACAAAAGTAGCCAAAGTGTAAATTGATACTTCTTAAAGAAATGTGACATGCATGTTAGAAGTGTTTTAACCAACAACTATTTCGGAATATCATCATCTGTCTTTCTCATACAATATAAGGTTATTCAATTATTAGCGTTACTTCTTATAGCAGAAAAAACAGCATAAACAGCAAAAATGCCAACATAATTTACATGATTGGGGTTTTTTGTTCCAAAGATTGTACATTACTATAGAGTGACTTACTGTAAATCTGGGTTGCATATTAAGCTAGGTCCTAAAGTTTTCTTACCTTCTTAAAATTAGTTTATTCTATTTCTTATAAGAAAAAAAGAAAAGACAAAAGCAAACAGTTTAAATGAAATCTTAACAAACTTCAAAGTCACATTGCCAATTGATTTTTCCTAAATGAACTGTCCAGCATTGTTTCTTACACATTAATGACTATTACCTGTATCTTACTGATGCAATTTCTTAATTTTATATTACAAATCAATATTTCAAAGAAAATAATTTCTTGCCATAGCTGTTAAGTGAATCACTGCATTTTCTAAGTTAATAACACAATTAAGAGAATCTGGCTTCCTCACTGACTTTGTCAGAAGTTTCAACAGATGATCACATGACCCCAGGACACTGCAACCATCTTAAAAATAACTGTCAGTTGCCAAGTGGTTAAATTTTGATCAAATAACCATGGCGATGCTGCAAAGGTTGTAAATGTGAAAACAGTTATAAGTCACTTTTTTCAATGCCATTTGTAACTTTGAGTGGTCATTAAATTAACTGTTGTAATATGAGGACTATCTGTATAGGACAGCAGATATGGTGGAGAAATGTTACTTAATGTCAAAGGAATGATATAAAAGAATGAATTTGGGTTGTTCTGAGAGTTTCAACACAAAAAAAATCTAACAAAAGAGTGTATTGCTATGTTCCATACAAATCATTCTTTCATATAACCAATTCATCTGCTGAATTTGGCAGTGTATACAAATTGTTTAAGCTGTACATTTCTTCTGCTTAGTAGAATATATAATACATAATAGAATATCTAAGCCACCCGGAGTAGCCCCACAGAGAAATGGGTGGCTAATAAATTTAATAAACAAAATAAAAATATATCAAGTATGTAGTAGAATAATTGCATGCAATGCAAAGTAATTTCCTTACCTGCTCTTTGACACTGAGCAATTTTTTCATATACAGTATCTGCATTTTCTGTCAGAATCTTTATCATATTAATCATCTGCAAAAACAAAGTTAGCTTTTATGAATACTGAAGTGTACATATAAAAGTCAACCATTACCCCATTAAAACCAGCCATCTGCCCTGACTGGCAGCAGATCTCTAGCATCTGTACAGCTAAAGATGCCAAAGATTAAACTTTGGTATATATAATGATATAGTACATGCCACTGAAATACAATTGCACCTTTACACAGATTAGGGAGAGAAGGAAAGGAGGAATTAAAAAAAAAATATTTGTAATATTTATTTCTTTAATCAGATTCTTTATGCCCCATTTATCTTAAAGGTAAAAAGTGTTGATGTGCATTTTTGTTTAAAACATTCAGATATTCATTCCTATGTCCCAAAAATTAAAAATCCGGATGATTCTATCATAATTAATGTTATAACAAAAATAAGTCTTGTTTTATTTTGAATTATCTACAGTTTTTTTTTCTTGGTGTATTTGCTTGTGTAAAACATTGAGTTATGCCACTTACATCATTGCCACAGATTCTAAAAAATTCAGGAAGCAACAACAAACAGAGAAATGTTTTTAAATTTTTAAAAAACATTAATGAATGAAAGAAAAGTAAGTATTGAAAGAATCCTATATATAATCAGTTTTAACACAGACCTATCAGCAGCGTTAACAATTCGTTTTGTGAGTCAGCTCTAAAGACTCATTGTAGTAATCATCAAGTTATCAAAAAGTTACTATCAATATCTTGAACTTCAGGTCTGAAAATAAATTACAACCATATTTTCTAAAATACCCTAAACTGAACTACTGAAAGTAACTCTCCACATTTTTCTTTTAAAATGTTGTATGTACATTTTTCTTTTAAAGTGTTGTATGTTTTTCAGTCTCATTTTCAAGGTTACTAGAGCAAAATAAAAGTGCTTTTTTCCCTGAATGTTGTGCCATTGGAATTAAATTTCTATTTGTTTTTATTCTATCAAAGTTATCTTAATTGTCAATATAGCAGGTAACAGCTATCACAAAGAAACCTCTGCAGGTGTATGTATTTTTGGATATCAACAATTGAAACTTCAAACCTGGGTTCTAAATGTGCAGGTATAACTTTCCGCACATTAGAAAAATATCCCAATATCCTCAAGACTGTTCTTGAGTGGAGAATACTCTTTTCACTTGGATTCTGGATGGAAAAGAAGATGAGTTTCTTCTTACCAAAAACCAAGCTTTCAAATTAATTATTTCAGTTTCCCCTTAATACTAGGAACCAACCATTTTTGAATGTTTGATGCTAGTACAACTCGAAACACTTGAGTAATCAAGAATAGATTTTTATCATAAATAAAGTCAGCAAAGGACATATTTGAAATTAGCTAATGGAAGAAACAGTATCTCCATGCAATATGATGAGCCATGTAGAGAGATTACATGATTAGATTGGCAACAGTAAAGAGCACTTAGACTTATATACCGCTTTATAGTGCTTTACAGCCCTCTCAAAGTGGTTTACAGAAAGTAATGCTAGAAAGCAGCATAGAAAAGAAATAAATTGCCCTTAACATGTCAAGTCTATGTTTTTCTTACTAGCTCTTATCTTATGGGGTTCAGTTCTTTCTTGATTTTTTGGCATTGAACAGAAACCTACTCCTAAAATGTTTTTTTAGGACTTGTAGACAATGACCAAAAGATAATGACCAGTCAGCAAGCTCTTTAATCCAGGGGTCACCAACCTTTTGGACCTCAGGGACCACCAAACTCATAATTTTAAATCCCACGGACCAGAGACCCTGGGAAAATCCCAAAAAGTCTGCAGGAAAATTCCCCACCCCGTTTTCCTACCGATCGATCATTCTTTATTTTGGATTGCAGGATACTGTCTCCAGCTCCGTTCTCAGCGGGAAGGGAGAGAGAGAGAAACTTTTGGCTTCATGCAAGGAAACCAGCAGAAGTCTTTCTCTCCCCCAAACTCTGCCAGAAATGAGTCTTGTGAGACTTGTTGTGCCGACGCAGCCTCTTGGAGCAGGATGCCTTGCAGGGTTCCAAAGACTCATTTCTGGAGGAGTTTGGGGGAGAGAAAGAAAGACTTTTGCTGCTTTACATGTGTGCAGCCAAAAGCAGAAGAGCGGAAAGCAGTCTGGTGGCCAGGCGAGGTGCATGGGGCGATTGGGGCAAATTGCCCCCCTCCACCCTTTCCCCCCTCCCCTTACTACCTCATGTTGTTCGCAATGCAAGCGATGAAAGCCTTGTGTTCCCGCAGGCCATGTGGGCGGTGCAGCCTTGTGTTCCCATGCAGCCTGGATTAATTGCTTTGGGGGTGCTTTGGGGGGTGCTTTGGGGATATATCTGTGGACCACCAAAATTTTCCCTCGGACCACCAGTGGTCCCCGGCCCATTAGTTGGCGACCAGTGCTTTAATCCACTGCCTTTTTTCTTAAAAGTACTGGACATTAATCTTTCCAGATTAATTGTGCAACACATGTATGACATGCCATTATGAAAGTTTCCTGTGCAAGCACAAAATGGATTTTAATAATTCAAGGATAGACTTTCTTCATAATGCCAATTTCTATAGGATGGTGCATTTCCCTGCAGCGGTGTACAGCATGAATCCATTATTTATATCAAAAAATATGATTGCTTTTGTATTGCGATAGTTCAAAGATTTCCCTAAACTATTTAACTGCTATAGCAAATTATTTAAAATTGATCTTTCACCTTTATTAATTTTGGTAGCATTGTTTTAATCAAGAAATTACATATATCTAGTATTAAAACATGCAGATTTTATTTCTCTTGCAAAATCCCACTTAAAGGATGCATCTGAAACAGAGATATTCTTCCTATATAAAGGAACAAGTTTTGAAAAATTCATAAAATACTGGCATTTAAAGATATTTATCTCTTTTACAATAGTACCTGTACATTTATTTGGCATCAAAATGTATGCTGTTCAAGTTCTGTTATGTTAGTAGCTACATCTAATGTTCAGAACTGATTTTCTTTCATCTCAACATACTCTTAATGTAGTTTTGTTATGTAAATTCATTTGCCTTAGAAAAAAGGAACTGAATTCAACTAGTGTTCCTTCTATCACAGGCTTATGTAAAACAGATTTGATTGTAAGATATTCATTTTAATTTTGCCTTGATTTTAATTTTAAATATAAAAAATAAAAACTGCCAGTTTTTTTTATTTCTGCAAGTCACCTTGAAAATTGTAGAGATAGAAAAACTGTAATAAAATATAACTGAAAACAAACAAAAAGCTTTCAAGGTTATTAGCTTCCTTCTTGAGTCTCATTTAAGTCATTTACAACCCACTCTTTATGACTGGCTTAACTGAAGAATGTTTTGAAGAATTAGGGGGTGGGGGGGAAGAAAAAACTTTTTATTTTTACACTCTTGAATTCTGATTCCAATCCTAATTCAAACCAATCTTGATTTGGATTGTTTTCCATTTCAATTCATTTCTTTATTGTCTCCATCTTTTTCTGTTAAAATTGCCTTATATACTACATATGCAAAGGTGGAATAAGGACAAGATCGGGGAAGCTAGAGATCAGTCTGTGATTCCAGGAAAAATAAATTATTGGGACAGACAGAGGATCACAAATCTAGTTAATTAACAATATTAGATAGTGATACAGATATGTATCATGATCCCTATTGATATTAATATGGCCAGACACAATATGACCAACTGTCTGGCTAAATGTTATAAAAATTATTTTTATCTTAATGGAAAATTCAAATACTGAAAACCAAAGCATTACTTGTAGTATCCGCTTTACTTCCAAGATGACACTGGATGGATAAAGCATGAAGTTTTGCTTAGACTCATATTTTCAAGGGGGGGGGGGGAGATAAATAAGTATGATGGAGAGCATGCTGTAAAATTGACTGTACTATTGGAGTAGCCTGGCAAACAGATATTTTGTTCACACCAATTACAGCATCCATTTTGAAGGCATATTCTTGTCATCCAGTGAATGTCCATCCATCCACCAACTCCATGGCAGCCATTTTATGAGAGAATTCATGAAACATGCTAAAATTCCAAAGGGGTTTAATGATTAAAAATAGTTGTCTGTCTCCAAGATATTTATCTACCACTTGGAATAGGTATTAAGCTTTTTGAGATGGACTAGTACATGCACTGTGTAAATCAAGAGGAAATTAGCATAATTTCAAATAATGCTTTTTTCTGTTCTTGGTTAGTATGACAAACTTATTCTAATCTTTGGTGGCTTTACACATTCTTCTAAATTATGTTTCAAAAATTCTGAACTGCTGTAGAGACATGTTAAAATTTAGCATACTACATTAATAATGTACTACAATATACATATTATGTAATCATATTGATAAATAAAAGGTAAAATGTTTTTTAAAACATTATTAATAGAAAAAGTACAAAAATAATCTATGAACCAACACATAGATATTATAAAATATGTGACTTGCAAGAACTCAAAGTTGGAAATGGAAATTATAGTAAATTATATTTTTGGCTTCTGATCTCATGCCTTTACTTTTTAAGCTTACTAATTCCTATTTTTATATTTTATATAACATCCCCAAAATGTGATGAATATATCCTTATGCATGTTTATAATAGCAGTCATCTATTCTTTTTCTCCTGAAAAATCATTTTATTTTTATAACATCCTAATGTAGCAATATGTTCTGGGATTGGTAAAGGACAGGCCTCCTTTCCCCTTACTAAAATATCAATTTTTGTACAGTGCAGAAGAAAAAAGAAATTTGAAATAAAACAAAAATCAATAGTAACCTCATTACAGGACAGCTCTGATCAGGCCCAGACTGTCCAAGACAATTCATAATGAAACGGAATCAATATTATTGCTTTAAGTGCTGTTCAAAATTGCCAATATAAGGAAATCTTTTTCGCTGTTACTTATACAGTACTAATTGTGATTATACTATTTTGGCAAAGATTAAAACAGTGAATCTATTGTAATTTTCAATTAATCTAAAAAAGTGTACCATTAAAAAAGCACGTATCACATCATGTCTCAAAAATGCTAATATAGTAAATCAAAACTTCAGAATTTGTACTATAAAGTACTATAAATAATAAATAAATAATGTGGGGAATAAAATTTAAAATAAGAATAAATGATAAGCTATAAGGTAATTAAAGTACATTTTCAGATAAATTATTGGCTTTTAAGAAAAGACTAGGAATATTTACTGTTTGAATATTAAAGTTGACTTTCTGTTTTAGGCAACTTTTTGTTCTTCCTTTGAAAATTATTTTTGGTTAAAACAGATTTAGTCTGGACAGCTGTTTAAATGGTATTCAAACTTAGAACTATCCTCAATCTTTCAAATAGAAGACTGTTTTCTATAAAGGAGGGACTAATGGTCATCCCTAGAATACACAGAACTCAAAAATGCACGGTTTGTTGTACTTTCAATTCTATGGTAATGGAGATAATTACTACTTGGAGTGAACACTACAATCCTGCAGCATCAAAATAAGAATGATTCAAACCATTAAAACACACAACTTTAATGCAATTTTTAATGAAGCTGCATCTTTTTTTTTCAGGCCCAGCCACAAGCCTTTAAAAACTGTGTGCAGTAAATAGCAGAAATGTATAGAACTCATATCAGAACCAAAGTACTTCTTTGAAGCATGCACAGTTCAAATGAAAAATAAAAGCAGTTTTACATTTTGTTGCCACTTTTCAAGTGCTATAGCAAAAAATAAAATACAAAAAATTTAAAAAACAAGTCAGCTATGCTGCAGTAACATAATTCGAACTATTTTTCTTGTAAAATTTCTACTAAAAACATAACACAATATTTTCACAATTTCTAAAAGTACATTTAGATTATAATAGTAATTTTTTTTATGAAAGTTAATGCATTTTCAAGGTAATGTTATTATAGATTGCAAGGATATGAAACAACATAACTATGTTACTCTACAGGCAGTCCTTGACTTATGACCTCAATTGGAACTGGAACTATTATTATACGTCACTGGGGCAATACATCATAATAAATTTATGCTAATTTTTATAGCAATCATTAAGCGAATCACACAAATGTTAAGCAAATTGCAGAATTAAAGCAAATTCAGCTTTCCCATGGGTATTTTTTGATGGAAATTAGCAAAGAAGGTCACAAATCCCAATCATTTGGACCATAGACACTGCAACTCATTGTAAATGTGAGCAAATTAATTAAATGTGGCCAATACATTTACTTATAAATAAACAAATAAGTAAATAAATAGAACGAACAAATGAATGAATGAATGAATGAACTGCAAAGCATACAAATTGCAATCACAATCACAGATGTGATACAACAGTCATAAGTATGAATACAGGTCGTAAGTTACTTTTTCTGAAATGTAACTTTGAATTATTGTTAAACATTTGCAATTCAAGGACTATTTGTAGTTTATTTTGTCTCACTTTCTTATCTAAAAATTCTTCAAGATAACATGATCAATAACCAAAATCAGTCTGAACTTATTAGCAAAACCAAGCACAAAATTGCATGCATCTTTTGAGTAAGATATATTCTCAATTCCACATTGTTTATAAAATGTGTTATCTACAGCTCGGCCGAGACGCTGACGGCCGCCTGGAACGGGCGTCGAGGCGCGACCGGGTTGTCCCCTCTGCCTCTTCCCCGCCGCAGACCCGATGGGCCCCTGGTTCTCCGAGGAGCTCCGGGGATGAAAGCGGCAGAGAAGACGCCTGGAGAGCAGATGAGGGCCAGCCACTCCGAATTCGACCGTGTCCAGTTGTGAGCCTATATCAGGACCTATCTGGAAGCAATCAGGGCGGCGAGGCGTGCTTACTTCTCCGCTCTGATTGCGTCTGCCGATGATCGCCCTGCTGCCCTGTTTCGGGTGACCCGCTCCCTCCTTCAATTGAGGGGGGGATGACCCGTTGCAGGGCAGAGCAGAAATTTAGCATCTGGCGGATAAGTCGCCAATTCGTGCTGGCTTGGACTCTGATTGGCAGTGGTCAGATGATGGGGTGGTGATGAGTCTGGTGGAACCTATCTGGGTTGAGTTTGACCTGGTCTCCCTCGATGAGGTGGACAGGATCATGCGGAGGCTGTCTTCCGCCACGTGTTTATTGGACCCGTGTCCTTCCTGGTTGGTGTATGCCTCCAGGGAGGTTACATGCGGCTGGCTCCAGGCAGTTGTTAACGCTTCTTTGAGTGAGGAGTCTTTCCTGCCGCCTTGAACGAGGCGGTGGTGAGGCCCCTCCTCAAGAAGCCTGCCTTGGACCCGGCCTTTTTGAACAACTATCGTCCTGTCTCCAACCTTCACGTTTTAGCGAAGGTTGTTGAGAGCGTGGTGGTTCAGCAGCTTCCTTGTTCCTGGAGGAAACTGAGTATTTAGATCCGTATCAGTCGGGCTTCAGGGCCGGACACAGCACGGAGACAGCATTGGTCGCACTGATGGATGATCTCTGGAGGGCTCGGGACAGGGGTTTTTCCTCTGTCCTAATCCTTTTAGATCTCTCAGCGGCTGATACCATCGACCATGGTATCCTTCTGCAGCTTAGAGGATTGGGGGTGGGGGGCACCGCTTTTGCTGGTTCTCCTCCTTCCTCTTGGGCCACTCGCAGTCAGTGTTGGCAGGGGGGTAGAGGTCGGCCCTGAGGCTCCTCACTTGTGGGGTGCCTCAGGGGTCTGTCCTCTCGCCTCTCCTGTTCAATATCTACATGAAACCGCTGGGTGAGATCATCCGAGGTTTTGGGGTGAAGTATCATCAGTATGCTGATGATACCCAGCTTTACATCTCCACCCCAGACCAGATCAGTGATGCTCTCTCCTTGATGCCCCAGTGCCTGGAGGCGGTACGGGTCTGGATGGGTAGTAACAGGCTCCAGCTCAACCCCACCAAGACGGAGTGGCTGTTCTTACCGGCATCTCGGTCTTTATTGGATGTACCATCTTTGGTCATGGGGGGAGAGGTGTTGCCCACCGTGGATAGGGCGAGAAACCTGGGTGTCCTCCTGGACTCACAGCTTGGTTTGGAGGAGCATGTGGGAGCTGTGGCCAGGGGGGCTTTTGCCCAGGTTAGGCTGGTTCGCCAGCTTTGCCCTTATTTGGACCGAGATGCCCTTCGAACGGTTACTCATGCGCGTCACCTCTAGAATCGACTACTGCAATGCTCTCTACATGGGGCTTCCCTTGCGGACAGTCTGGAGGCTTCAGCTGGTGCAGAATGCAGCCGGGCTGTGATGGGGTATCCCGATACTCCCATGTTACACCCCTCCTGCGCGCTTGCATTGGTTGCCGGTTGCCTCCGGTCGCCTTCAAGGTATTAGTTACAACTTATAAAGCCCTTAATGGCTTGGGTCCAGGGTACTTGGAACGCCTCCTGCCAGCATCACTTTCCGATGCCTCTCATAGGAGGGGCCTCCTTGGGGTGCCGTCGGTCAGACATTGTTGGCTGGCGGTCCCCAGGGCTAGGGCCTTCTGTGGGAGCACCTGCCCTTTGGAATCAGCTCCCGTGGATCTCCGCTGGCCCCTGACCTCCGCTCCTTCCGCCGGGACCTGAAGACTTGGTTGTTTCAACGGGCCCTGGAATGACCTGGGGTGGGTTTTATTTTAACTCCATTCGGCTTGTTTAGTTGTTTAATTCTGTTTTATTGTAAATCTTTCTCTGTTTTAATGTTCGCCGCCCTGAGTCCTTAGGGAGTAGGGCGCATACAATCAATAAATAAATAAATCTACACTTGATTGTTATTAGTTCATTCCAATATTGTCATATATAAACCATATGCATTTTAGAAGTATAAATCTTCATCCTTAAAGAATGCTTTTTTCCCTGTATACCAGGGTCGCCAACCTGTTGGACCTCAGGGACCACCAAACTCATAATTTTAAATCCCAGGGACCACTAAACAGTTATGTGGGCATGGCCTAATTTGTGGGTGTGGCTTGGTGGTCATGTGACTGGCTGGGCATGGCTTGTATGTAAATATTATAAATATTTATATAAATATATATATTTTAAATTACATTTATATGCCGCCCTTCTCCGAAGACTCAGGGCGGCTTACAATTTTTGGGATACGACCCAGTGTGCTCAGCAATAGCCTTCCTTCCATTGTATATGCCTGCTTATTACTAAGCGGCATTTTTACAAAGTCAGCTTATTGCCCCCACCAATCTTGGGTCCTCAATTTACCTACCCCGAGAGGATGGAAGGCTGAGTCAACCTTGAGCCTGGTGGGATTCGAGCCTGCAGTAATTGTAGGCAGCTGGAACTTAAATGCAGGCATTTAACAGCCTGAGCCATCAAGGCTCATTGAATTTTTTATAAAAAAAGCAACTTTTACCCAAAATCAGGAAAAGTGGGCAGGCAGATTGAGTTGCTGACAGAATCACAGATTCATTCAGAGATCTATCTATCTATCTATCTATCTGCCATCGGCTAGCTCAGTGTGTCACATAAAATTTGCCTGCAAGCAAACTCACAAAATTAACTCACAACACACCATGTATGTAAATATTAATTTTTTTATTAAAAAAAGAGCAACTTTTACCCAAAATCAGGCAAAGCAGGCAGACAGATTGAGTTGCTCACAGAATCACAGATTCATTCAGAGATCTATCTATCTGCCATTGGCTAGCTCAGTCTGTCACATAAAATTTGCTTGCCCTGAGTCTGCACTGAATAATAGAACCTTCAGTCCTAAGGGAGGTTTGGCTGTGCTTAAAAGCAGAGCTGAAGATCTAAAGACTAGCTAGAAAGCAAGAAATCCAACCATTTCCTGCTTCCTAGCTAATCTAAATCTCCTGGCACAGCAGAACAGCTGATGGTCGGAAAAAAGAAAAATAGCAATTTAGCAGGCAAGTTTGCCAGATAAGGAGTGAGTGGGCCATGTGGGCGGTGCAACCTTGTGTTTCTGCGCTGCCTGCATTAATTGCTTTTGGGAGGTACTCTGGGGGTGAAATTTATCTGAGGCCCACCAAAATTTTCTCGCGGCCCACCGATTGGCGACTGCTGCTCTATACCTTGTCTCTGTATCTACCTCATAGGGTTGTAGTGGTAAGACAAACAGTAATGAACACGTCATATGCAAATTCTATATGAAGACAGGATAGCAATCTAACAAATAAATAAAATACCCCAATGTAAATCCAATTGTTTGTCATTCAATAACATATACTAAAAATTTGTAAGACAAATTCTATCCTGTTCATGGCCCTGTAGAAAACTTAAGTAATATAATGCAATGTAATTCTATACTATCCAGAAATATTTTAATTAACTAAAATGTTCATTTGAAACTTGCAGTAATAATCATACCTTTCATCCACAATTCAGCATATATTTCCACATATATTATGAAATAATTGCCTGCAGTATTTTTTTTAATTATCACTGTTACATGATTTTTATTTTATTATTGTTTACTTAAAAGTCTTAAAAATTTCTGTAATTGAGTTTTCTACTTACTCCCCTTTTAAAGATGTGGTAAATCTGATGCTCATTTTATTCCTTGCAATCATTATTCATTTTCATTTTTACAGTGTGGTATTTTGGTAAAAAATGTTTAACATTTCTTTGTGGCCCATATTACGCCACTGCTTCTTGCGCCACATGGTTGCCAATTTGCTTTCAGGTGCAATTCAAAGTGTTGGTTTAAAGCCCTGCATGGCATGGGTCAGGCTACTTGAGGAACTGTCTCACCCTGATGGAATTGGTCTGCCCTACCCACACTGGCAGAGGGGTCTACACCGGATCCCATTAATCATGAAATTTTGGCTCTCAGGATCTGGAGAAGAGTCTTCTCCGCCGTGGCTCCAGCCTTCTGGAACATCTCATCCCGAGATTGACTCCTATTCTCTTAAGTACCTTAAGACCTGGCTCTGCCAGATGGTTTGGGACCCAATGGGGGAGCTTCATACTGGAAGTGGTTGACTAATTAAAACTTAATCCAATGTTCCCTCCTGGCCATCTTGTGGTTAATGATTTTATCTGCTGTGGGTTTTGTTTTTTTTAAGATTGATGATTTTAACGTTTTCCAATGTTTTTATGTTGTAAGTGCCCAGCCACAAGACGTGAGGTGAGCAGAATTTTTTTTTCATAATTTATGGTTTAAATTTCTATTCTCCCCAAAAAACAAACATTCAAAACAAGCAAAATACAGAATACATTTTGTTTGTTTAGTTTAAAATTTTAATTTGAGGTTCTACTATTAAGTTTATAGTGATGAATTCTGGTAGTAATTCCTATATCTTTAGAGAAATAGGGCATCAGATCAAATGAGAAATTCTGGGGAAGTCCACACATCTTAAAGTTGCCAAGATTTACAATGTACTGAAATACAGTACAGAATCTGCCTTAGTTACACAGAGCCTACACATCTGAAAAGTTGGGGAGAAGATCCTTATGCTATTTTTAGTACTTATAACTTGTGAAGTGGCTTAAGGGTATTATTCTCTAGATTTTACTTTTCATAAGAAATGGCAGCTGTGTGTCACAAACCAAGAAGAAAGCAAAACTTGAGAAAATATAATTGGTGCTATTTCTTTCTGATTTGCTAAATAACAATTTTACTTAGACTCAACCACATTCACAACTAGATTTGACTTGCACTTAAGACCATACTTATTTCAGCATAATTTCAGTAAGTATGAAATGTTTACATAAAAAAAACCCAACCATTTTAAAAAATCATTTTTGTGGAATCTTCTCTACCACGTGAATGATTTTTCTGTTTCTATTAATTTAGAATGTATATCAATTTTAAAAGGTTTTTTTCAACATGGAAGAACATTGGCTTACCTGATATGCCCTTTCTCAGCATGTCAATGGAGAATCCACACTCGGGTTGACACATGCCTTTCTGCCCAGAGACTGAGTCCTCAATCTTTTGCCACGCCCCTCCTTCAACTGCCAATGCCCCAGTTTCAACAAAGGCACAGCCATCTGATGGACTTCTTCGTGGTATTAGCTCTTCCCCTCCTGGACACTGGACCAGACAGTCGCCAGGGTGGGAGTGGATTCTTCATCAACTGCTGAGAAAGGGTGTATCACGTTAAGCCAAACACCCTTTCTCCAGCATGCCGATTGGAGAATCCACACTTGGGACATACCAAAGCTGGCTGTCCCTATGGGCAGGAAGCGGTTTGGTCCTGTGTCCCCTCTATGTATGCACCTGTTGGGAGTACCCTCCTGATAAAGGCCGCTTCAGCCAAGGCAAAGGGTGTCCAATATGTAGTGCCTTACGAAAGGAGATGGGGAGGACCACGTTGCTGTCCTGCAGATATCCTCAGTAGAGGCCTGCGTCGCCCACGCAGCTGTAGTAGCTGCACTTCTTGTAGAATGGGCGGTTTACTCATCTGGGTACTGGGAGAGCTTGAGTCTCATAGGCCATGGCTATGCAAATCCTTATCCAAAGGCCTATGGTCGATGCGGTGATCTTGGTACCATAGAAGATGGTTGAAATGATACAAACAGGGATTCTGTTCTACGAAGTGAAGATATTCTTTTGATGTATCTGCGGAGTGCCCTCCTCATGTCCAAGATGTGCCACCACTGTTCCAGAGCATGGGATGGTCCTGGACAGAAATCCGGTAGCACTGTCTCCTGGGCCCTATGGAATCATGAGTTTACCTTGGGGACGAAGGAGGGGTCCAACTGTAGAACCACTCTGTCTCTATGGAAAATACACAGGTCCTCTCTAACAGACAGGGTTGCCAGTTCTGATATTCGCCTGGCCAAAGTGAAGGCCACTAAGAAGGCGACCTTGAAAGTCAGGTATTGCAGACTAATAGTCTGAAGTGGCTCAAAGGGTGCTGAGGTGAGGGCCTGTAGTACCTTAGACAGGTTCCAGGTGGGGTACCTATGTACCACAGGTGGTTTTAAGTTAACTGCACCTCTGATGAAAGTATGCACCACCAGATGGTGGGCTAAGGATTTCAAGTCCCCATAAGTTAGCACTGTGGACAAGGCCGCCACTTGTCTACAAATGGTGCTAGGGTATAACCCCTTGTCAAGACCTTCCTGTAGGAAGTCCAGGATCTGTGGAACAGATACCGCAGTGGGGTGTAAGCCCTTCCTAACATGCCATTTGCAAAACGCCTTCCAGATACAGTCATAAACTCTATTAGTGGAAGATCTCCTGAAAGCCTGGATTGTCTGTATCACCTTCCTTGAGAAATTGTCCTTCCTCAGGATTCTCCTCTCAAGTGCCAGACGGTCAGCCACTGAGGCTCTGGGTGGACCAAGACACCTGGACTGAGGGAGATCCTGTCCTGAGGAATCCTCCAAGGACAGGATACTGATAGGCTGACCAGGTCTGCGTACCATGGCTGTCTGGGCCAATGGGAAGTGAGAAGCAGAATTTCCGCCCTTTCCAATAGAAGTTTCCTGATCACCCCCAGAATGAGGGGAAGAGGAGGGAAAGCATATAATAGGCCCCTGGACCATGGACTGTGGAGGGCATTGACCCTCTCTGCTCCCAGTGTCACAAATCTGGTGAAAAATCTGGGCAGCTGCGAGTTTGCCGGGGTGGCGAACAAGTCCAGAACAGGGTGGCCAAATCTCTCAGTTACCTTGTCACCCCCGAGATGTGCTCTGCCTTGATGAATAGCAGGTGAGCTTCTACCAGAGTCCCAGTTGCTCCACCTCGCGCATGAGGGACCTGGAGTGGGTACCCCCTTGGCGGTTGATATGCGCCTTGGCAGCTACGTTGTCCATCAGGATTAGTATATGTCCCAATACAGCATTCTGAAGGTGTTGTAGGGCAAGATGGACTGCTCGGAGCTCCAGCCAGTTTATGTTGTTTTTCAAATCTGCCTGAGACCATTGTCCTTGTGCCAATTGGGCTGAAGATGGGCGCCCCACCCAAAGAGGCTGGCATCCGTGGTCAAGGTCAGGCAGCTGGGCTTCTTGAACAGGCTTCCCTTGGTTATTGCTGGGGAAGCCCATCATCTGAGGGACCTGAGAGTCTCTAATGGCACCCAAATCCTGGTGCTGGAGGTGCTGTCTCCTGACCTCTGGAATGGTAACAGAAACCATTGCAGGGTTCTGGAGTGTAGCCATGCCCAAGGAACTATAGCTATGGATGACACCATTTTTTCCAGGAGCTGTGAAAGCACTGCCAAGGGAACAGTTCGTTCCACTTAAGATTTGATTCACCAAGGACTTGATCCTGTCCTGGCATTCCAGGGAAAGGTAGACCTCACATAACCTGGTATCTATCATTGCGCCTAGATGTAACAGGCGAGTGGATGGCACCAGGTGACTCTTTGGGAAATTCACAAAAAACCTGTGGTCCTGAAGGATGCGGATTGTTGTCTGCAGGTCCTTCTGTGCCTGATGGTAACGACCATACTGAATGAGAATGTCATCTAGGTAGCTTCATTCACATTTGACTTGCACTTAAGACCACTGTGATGACCCAGGGCATGGCACAAAGGCAACACAGTCACATAAGTAAGAAGAGTCCCTTTAATACCTCCAATTCTGTCCCCAATGTCCATGTTATCTTCGGCTGGAGAAAAAACTCTCCCAAGGACAGTCTAAGTGGAGGAAATTCAGTCCAAAATCAAAGTACATACAGACTGTAAATAAAAATCCACACAAACCATGCTGCAACAATTAACTTGACAGGGCAAGATAAGGAATTGCAGACTTGAAAGGCCAACAAAACACACACAGTTGGGAAGATGCCAGGAACACAGATGAGCCACGACAATAACAGATAACTCACAATTTGTTTCCAACAAGTTGCTGTGCACAACTTTCCTTTTTAAACATTGTGTTCCCAGATGCAACTAATGAAGGGAATCAGGGCCCTTTCCTTCGCCGTAAGCCACGCAACTCACATTGCTCCCTTCTCCGTTCCTCCCTGCATGTCCTAGGATGAAGAAGGGGTGGGCTTGGGTCTTCCTCCGAATTCCCTCTCCCTTGCTCTACCCTCTCCCCTGGTCTGCCCAGCTGGACTGTGCCCTTCCCCAGTTTCTTTCATAGCCAATGGAGCCACATTCCCACTCCGTCAGCTGCTCGGCTTCCCCCTCTAAATCAGATTCCAATAGGGGCATGACAACCACATTTATTTCAGCATGATTTCAGTAAGTATGAAGCATTTACATTAAAAAATTTTACATTGTAAAAAACATTTTTGTGGAATCATCTCTACCATGTGAATGATTTTTGTATTTCTATTAATTTAGAATGTGTATCAATTTTTAAAGGTTTTTTAAACATGGAAAAGATATTCTAATCTGCAAAAAAGTTACTAGAAATAAAACTGAATTGTAAATTTCAATACAGAATGTGATTTATACCGTGTTTCCCCGAAAATAAGACCTACCCCGAAAGTAAGACCTAGCACTATTTTCTAAACCTGCCCTAATATAAGACCTATCCCAAAAATAAGACCTAGTGTAAATCTCCAGTTCCAGGAAGACTTTTCAGGGAGCAACCGTGCACCCGCGAAACACCACCCCCTACACACTCACACCCACTATTTGGCACCATAAATATATAAGACCTACCCCAAAAATAAGACCTAGTGTGTTTTTGGGAGCCAAAAAAATATAAGACAGTGTCTTATTTTCGGGGAAACACGGTAGTTCAGAACTCAGGGATAACATTAAATTCTAAAAACAAATTATTTTTTCATTTTTTATTGAACTACAAATTATACCCAGTATTGTAGGTCTTGGTGTATTTGGGTCTTGTCCCGTGTAAGATTGAGAATACCTTGGTGACGTTTCGATGAGATCCCACGTGCCATCTTCAGGCTGGTGTCTTCGGCTTTGTGCTTTGTGCTTGTGCCACAAAGCCAAAGACACCAGCCTGAAAATGGTGAGTGGGATCTCGTCGAAACGTCGCCAAGGTATTCTCAATCTTACATGGGACAAGACCCTAATACACCAAGACCTACATACCTTTACCGGTGAAAATCTACGAAAACAAATATACACGGTATTATATATACATGTAGCAAAATTACTAAATCAAATCAATAGCAAATACCCAGGCAAGATATAGGCAAACATGTATCCAATAAATTTTGCTTAATTACAATAAGTGGTTTGCATAAATCAGTTACTATACTAATCTCAAACTCCTAGACATGCTCAGCAAGAATCCAAATAACTATAAAGGGCATCAAAGATAAATTTTTGTGTCTCTAACCCAGATTTGGTAACTACAATTAATCTCCAGAAACAATTCCTCCATGTTCTTAGTGGTAATTTTCCAAGCAGCAGATGGGTGTTGAGGAAGAATTGCAGAACACACACACACACACACACACACACAAATATAAGTGTTTCAAACTGAGAAAAAATGGTAGATTACTTACTGTTTCATATGATATGATAATTTTTTTTAAAACTTCTGGAACAATCCCTTGCAATTCCATTGTGGGATACTGATCATTGAGATTTACCACAACCAAGGTTGTATTATCGGATTTCACTAAGCGGCTAGACATTGCCAGAATACATTGTATAAGATTTGCTACAGGAGCAAGCCCACACAACTCTTTGAATGAAACTACTGCATTCTATTTGGGAGAGAGAGAGAGAGAGAGAGAGAGAGAAAGAGTGAAGTGATGCTGTACTGGTCAATTAATAGATTTCAAATAGTTTATAATGTAGAAGTTATAACAGCTAAATTATTAAGTAATACATAGATAGGCCCTGGGAAAATAACTACTTTTCCTAAGCAAACAATGAGCTATATGTATTTGCAGCATTTATAACAAATACTCGATACTGTAAATAAATTTTAAAATGTTGCTAAGGAACCAATTATTTTCACTTGCAATTGACAAGAACAGCTTGCTTTTTAAAGCAGAAAAATACTGAGGTATCCATGTTATAATTTTACATTATGGTCTCCATTTCAAAACCTTCTATGTTGAAAGTTTGTCATGCATATTTGTCACACAACCTTCTTATCCTTGGAGGTTAAATAACTGTGGATCATTTACTGAGGTTTTCTTTTTAAAAAGTCAATAATTACTTATTTTGCCATAAAAATATGAGAGATAAATGTTTTTATCTTTCCCATTTGTTGAATCTCAGCTTCATTTCAAACTCTGATTTCTAATTAAAGACATTAGTGAAATAATGATTGGTATTCCATTATATGACTTTTTTTTAAAAAATTGAAACTTAGTTGAGGCAGCTAAATAAGCCTGTGTCTACAACTGTGAAATTGCTCGACATAGGAAAATATCCTCTCCACAAGTAATTTTCCACCAAACATACATCTAAGTTCATCCAGGCATTTAATTAATGCATGTTTTTGTATAGGTGGATGGGTAGATGGGTAATTATGGCGAGAAAATGCATTGATACAAATGCCAGAAAAGTGAAAAAAATGGTCCCCACAGTACTATTTAGATTCAACATTTTCCCCACTATAATGGAATCAGCTTATCTTCATCACTTTGCTAAACATAACTCCTGATATTTATATACATTGCGAATCTTTGCTAAAACAGACAACTGCCATTTAATAAAGAAGCCTTTAAAGAAAAACAATTCATCATTTTAGCCTTGAAATTACTGTACTAAACAGACTCCTGACATAAGGAAATAGGTTCATTTACTTGATTGACATAAGTTTACACGGTGATTGGGTTCATCAGCTATTTTAATTGCCCATGCCAGTTTTCTTTGGAAAATTGCCCAAGGATACTATCTGGCAACAATTTTTATACTGAAGGACTGACATTTAATTATTGACTAAATGTTAAGTTACAATTAAAAGCTTGTTCTCACCACTATGTATTCCAAGTTTACATAAGTGCTATTTACTGAAGAGGTAGTGTATCCTCAGTAAAAATACTCAATTTTAAAATAAAAATAACCTGCCCACGTTTAATTTTTTTTGTATATGTTATTTATTAGATTTTTGATCCACCTGTATTATAAGTAATTCAACATGATGAACATACCTAATACTCCTGCTTCCTATTTTCCTCACAAGTACAACTGTAAGGTAGGTTGATCTGAAAAAGACCGCCTGGCCCAAAGTCACCCTACTAAGGAAATTCATCAGGTAACCTAAAATTCCTTTATAAACTATTATTATTCCTACAAACTTATTCTTTTTAAATTCTGGATTCATAATTAAGTGCATATGGAAAAATACTGTGTATGAAAGAAGATGAAAAGTCATACCTGCATATTTTCTCTCAAATCTGTGGCATCCCGAATGGGCTGAAGAGCATTCTTGAATACTTCATCAATACTTTTAATCCACAAAGTCCTCATACAGGCATATTCTCTGGATTTCTTGCTTTTTCTAACAGAAAGTCCCCGTTTATGAGGTTTCCCTCCACCTCTTCGATTAGTAATAGCAACATGAACAAACAAGAAAGCATATGCTAGAGCTTCTCCTGTTAGAGACTGAAGCGGGACGTGACGATAACCTGGTTGTAAACATTCAAAAGGAATTGTGTACTGCCCAATGAATTCATCTCCAATGTAATCATCATCTAACACAACAAAGCGTACCATAGCAAGTTCAGGTAGGTTAATCTGAAATTCAAAACTCTCATCAAAAATAGGATTGTCTCCATTTTGGTGGACAGTTTTTGTCCTTTGTTCTGCACAGTCTGCTGGAATCCCATGGATTTCTACATACACATAAGGATCTACTACATCACCTTTGGCACCTGAACCTTTTGGCTTTGGAAAATTCTGCCCACTAATAATCTTAACATGAAGAAGCTGAGGTGATACACCAGGCACTGAGTCCTTTGTATTTGCACTAAAGAAAGATACTTCCTCCCGCATGATAGCGGGTCGCAGCACATAGCCACAATTGCCATTTTGTCGAAACCAGCCAATGTTGAGGTCCATCATTAATCCAGGTGTCTGAAAGTTCATTGCTACAATTTGACAGCCACATTTCCAGAAATCCTGTGGGTTCATGTTACTAGAATCAATCCTCATAGGGCTTGGAAAAACCCTTGCAAGAAAGCGTTTATTATAATTCACAAAGTCTCCAGGATGTTCATTGGCATATTTGGTAGCAAGCACTTCATTAAAGGAGCAAACTTCCCAGTATTTCTGAAGTTGAAATGAAACCTGAAAATCTTTGAACTGAACTGATTTACATATGCTTACCAGTTCTGATAGTTCTTTACAAAGTTGAAACCGTTTCACTGGGACAACATTCTGTGGTTCCACTGCCTCTTTTCCCATTCGCTGTGACATTTCTGCTCCCTCATCTTCATCTGTAACATCTCCCTCTAGCCCAGAGCAATTAGACGATAACTTCTTGGCTTTAATTAGTATTTTTCCTTTAAGATATTCAGGAGATGGCAGGTAAGACTCCTCTGTATTTGGAGGATTCATATATAATTTATCCTCCAGAATCTTCTTCATATGCTGGACCATCACATTCTGTTGCTTGAGAGAACAATGATTTTCCAAACACAAAATAAGAGGATATTCCGAAGCGAAAAATGCATATGTGTTAATTATGTCAATTACACTACGGAAAACGATTTGTGAAGTCATTGTGTGACCAGTATAAATTACAGGCTCATTGTCAGGACCATCCCAGACATCCAACTCAACACTGCGGCATCCCATTTTTAGAGCCCGAATGTAACCAGTGATATCAGATGGCCCTCGAAATTGATCTTCTATCAAGTATGTATTGTGAGAAGAGTTTATGAAATAATGAGATAAAGTCTGGTTCATGTCCTGGCACACCTTTTTGTGCTCTGGATCAAATATATGACATTCTGGGGAGGTAAGATAATTTGTAAAACCATCTATGGAGAGCCAGCCTCTTTCTTGACCTTCCTTAGATGGTTCGTATTTGTGAATAATATCAAGGCTAGTCTTCTCTGTGATGTGAGCCATACCCTGTTCTGCTTCTAAAAACATCATAAGGTCCTTGGTATCAAGAAATTCTTTATTACTAGAAAACTGAACTAGTAAGAAATAGATCTCAGGACGAGTGCAAAGCTCATGGAAAACTTCAACAAATTCAATCTTCGTGATTTCTGTATCAGGCTTGTCTTTTGATCGCTGCAGTTCTTTGAATTTTAATTCAATTTTATTTGTTTTTAAACCAGGATTTAAATTTTTTATAAACTGCACAGCTGTATCCAAGGATATCCGCCCCATATGATCTATATCTGTTTCATTAAACATTTGGGAGACCCATGAGGTGCGCATTTTATCTTGCCTACTTTCTAGCATGTCCAATGTATGTTTTCCATAAGATATCAAATACCTTAGGCCAGTAACCCAAATATTTGCAACATCTGCAGAGTTTGCAACCAGATCTAGAGATTCATAATTGTCTCCATAAATAATAGAAAATGCACAATCTTCTGAAATTTGGTCAGAAATTCCATTGCTACGAAAAATGTCTGTATTTTTCCCTATTCTCACTTCTTTGACTGATTTGATGTCAATCTTTGCTTTTTCAGAATCCTTCTTTGAAGGTTCCCATCTTAGTGACTGCATATCTGCATCTAAAAGAAAATATCGATTGTATATCCTAGAGTTGGATCGAACTTTTCTGAGTTCTGAACCTTCAACCATAGCATTAATACAGTCACTTGCACTACTTATCTTCTTCTCAGTAGGCATGCTGCTGAACGAGACTGTTTTTTTCCGTTCCCTTTTTTGTTTTGTGCCATCCTGGAAATAGAGAAGAGAGAAAATATAAAATTACATGGAAAAATTATAGAAGGGGACAACCTGCAGAAGGATGGATGGATTCAATTACAGTAGCAATGAGGACATCATTGGAAGATTTAAAAGATCAGGTTACAGATAGATCGTAACAACTTGATGGCATATAATCCATCAATTAATCAAATCAATCAATATAATATTGTACATGGACAATCAGCAACATCTCTCCATAAACTAAGCCAGGTGAAATGTCCTACTAATATCCTACTAATATAATGTCCTAAAATGATAATAGAATGAAGAATTATAATTTTCTTCAAGAGTAAAAATAATTTCTGGTAATAGAACTGAAAATAAGTGTTCTTCTCAAGTTGCAAATAAGACAGAGGTAAAAAAGGTAAAAAAAACCACATAAAAATGCAATAATTTCCTGACTTTTCTAGAAAGCAAATATGGAAACAAGATAGAGAAGCAATATGAGAACTCCATTTTATTTTCCAAGCCTTGAGTAACTTTGAGCTAATCACTGTATACCAGTTCAAGTATATCACAGCGTACCTCTATGCATACCAATATAATAATTGAGAGTCAGGTGTAATGCTGTCCTAGAAACCAGGAGATTGGGTTCTTAGGCTTGAAGGTGAATTGAGTAACTTTGGGCCAATTATTGTCTTTTAACTCAATCTATCCCAAAACGCTATTGTGGAGCATACAGAAGGTAGGAATATTAGGCATGTTCACCAACTTCAGTTGACCAAACATATAAAAAAGGCAGGAAAAATATTTTTCATCAATACAGAAATATTGAGTATATATTAAAATACATTTTTAGAGACAGTTTTGTGTGGTGATTAAGAGTCAGATTGTGATTCTGAGTCTTCTGTGAAACAATAAAATTGCTTGTGACTTTAGACCTGACACTCAGTCTTAGCCCAACTGACTTCAGAGTTTTTGTCTCAGACAATAACATTAATAACTGTTGCAACCTACAGAATTAAAGAGCAGTAGGACTTTTTTTATGAAGAAAATATTTCACTTGGATATCCTACCTAGTGTACAAAGAATATGGGTAAAATGAGAATTATTCTGGAAAAAGTGAGAATAGAGAAACAGGATAATAAAGTAGTAAATTCAGTTGACAAATAGAGTTGACAGGCTAAAATATGTTTCCATTCTGACCTCCCAGATCTTTTCTTTATTTATTTACCATATGGCTTTTCATATCTTGAAACAGTAATAGTAATGCTTAGTAATATACTAGTATTACAAGAAAATTAAGATAAATAGCATTACTATTTCAAGAAATATTTCTACGCTCTTCTTTGTCCTTTAATATTAAGCACTACTTTTATAGAATAATAATCATTTTGACAGAAATTCATAGAAGTAATGCTCAAAGACATTCATTGAAGTAATATTCAACAAAACCACACAGGGATTCAGAATAATATGATTTGATATGACAATATAGTACAATACAGTACTTGAGACAATAAGAGATATGGAGCATCAGACTAAATATTTGAAATAATAACAAACAGAACACATAGAATGATAAAAATTACTCTAAAGATCATATAGCCTACTAAAAGCCAGGAACATTATCTTCAGAGTGTAAATCAAACTTTCTAATAAATATCAATGGTATCTAACATAAAATTAATTTTGGTGCATGCTGATCTGCCATTGCGTTTCTTCCTTTTAAAAAGTTTTTAAATTTTACTTTTAAAATATTTTATTAAAATTTTTTTTATCTAACTTTAATTATAGTGCCCTTTTTACACTATTGTCATACTTGTGGCTGTGAACAGATGTCATTTTTGCCCTGAGTAGTTTTATTTGTTCCTCCTACTAGAAAAGTCACCAAATTACTTTCAGCTGTCATAGCCAGTGAAGCGGTGACCTTGATGGAAGGGAAGATCAGTTACCAAGGCAATGAGCAGGTAAACATTGCAGAAACCCAGGTGAGGTAGTAATATGAAAACATTTCAGACAGCGACACACTCCTGAATTTACATGAAGATAGAAGAGGAAGGAAGAGAAGCTTTTTCAGACTTGCATACCTCTGATGATATTGTTAATCTTAATAAAAGTAGTTTTAGGCAAATGTGGTATCTTTTTCATGGGGTAGTCTATCTTGCATAGCTAATATTGCCTTAAATAAAAACTATTTTAACTTTCTGATTCCATTAATGAATAATTGTATTCTATTATTTAAAATCCCCTATACTGCATCGAGATCAGTGGTCGCCAACCGGTGGGTGGCAGCCTACTGGTGGTCCCTGAGAAAATTTTGCAGAGAAATGTCACCCCCAGAGCACCCCCCCCAAAGCAATTAATCCAGGCCACAAGGAACATAAGTCTGCCCCACTAACATGGCCCACAGGAACCCTCCCCACCAGCTAAGTTGCTATTTTTCCTTTCCCCCCCTCGACCATCAGCTGTTCTGCTGTGCCAGGAGATTTAGATTACCTAGAAAGCAGGAAATCATTGAATTTCTTGCTTTCTAGCTAATCTTTAGATCTTCAGCTCTGCTTTTAAGCAGAGCCAAACCTCCTTTAGGATTGAAGATTCCATTATTCAATGCAGACTCAGATAGCCGATGGCAGATAGATCGATCTCCAAGTGAATCTGTGTTTCTGTGAGCAACTCAATCTGCCTGCCTGCTTTGTCTGATTTTGGGTAAAAGTTGCTCTTTTTTTATAAAAAAATGCAATATTTACATACATGGTGTGTTGTGAGTTAATTTTGTGAGTTTGCTTGCAAGCAAATTTTATGTGGCAGACTCAAGCAGTTGATGGCAGAAAAATAGATCTCTGAATCTGTGATTCTGTGAGTAACTCAATCTGCCTGCCTGATTTTGGGTAAAAGTTGCTCTTTTTTTAATAAAAAAATCAATATTTACACACATATTTATAATATTTACATACAAGCCATGCCCAGCCAGTCACATGACCAAGTCACGGCCACAAATTAGGCCAGGCCCAAGAACCGATTGTTAAGAAATTTGAATCCCACCCCTGTTTCTGTGTGTGTGTGTGTGTGTGTGTGAGAGAGAGAGAGAGAGAGAGAGAGAGAGAGAGAGAGATTGATTGAGATTGAGAGATTGAGATTAGATCAGATATCTCTCTGTCTCTCTCCCACCAACATCACCAAGTCACCATCAGTAAAAATTCATATTAGCGGTCCCCGGGATTTAAAATTATGAGTTTGGTGGTCCCCGATGTCCAAAAAGGTTGGCGACCCCTGGTCTAGATTACATCTTCCTTGTTATAGTCTATGTATCACAAAGTAAAATTTTACTTATTTACATTTGTGTTCATATAACTCTTTTCTATATTCACTCAACAGCTCCATATTTAAAAGGTAAATTTCAGAATTTTACATCTCTTTTATTAATTAGTTTGCCATTTTGTTTTTATCATCCAGGTTTTATTCGTTGTATTTTGTTACCTGTACTAATTGCATAAATTTGTTGTAAGAAATTGTCAGGCTCCAGACACGCCACAACATATGCTGAAGCCCAACAATGATGTCGGGCGGTGGGAGGAACTGCTATTTACCTCGTCACCATCCCAGCCACCCCAGCCGCCCCTATGCAGAGACTAGGATGATGTCATCAGGAGGTGACAGGGAGATTGCAGCTGATGGTCACGCTGACTGGAAAGACTAGGATGATGTCATCAGGAGGCAACAGGGAGATTGTAGCAGGCTGGGAATGGGTGGCAGCTAGTGAATCCAGGACTGAAGGAGAGACGAGCGATGGCTGACATTTGGAGGAGAATGGCCATGGTGATGGGTAATCTGGGCACAATCATGGGTTAATAAGGATAGTAAGCATACAGGTGAAAGGAGCTGCAGATAGGCAGATTTTAGTATAACAAAGGACCGGATGTTAGGTAGCCTAGATGAATGGGAGGGGCGGAACTAGGGTATTTAAAGCACTGAGAGGCAGTGGCTCTCAGCGCTGGCTTTATTTGGAAATATCCTTACTCGCTGTTGCATTGTTTTGGTTGCTGGAATAAAGCAAAGATTACTCCAAACTGTGAGTTTTTCCAGGTGGGAGATCAAGACACCAGAGGCAGCTGAGAGAAAGCCAGCGCTACTTTATTCCTAACACAAATTGTGGTGGCAAGAAAGGGATGGCTGACGGTAAAGACTCTGAGTGTTACATGGAGGATGTAGCAGATGAGGCTGTGAAAGCCTTAGAAGATGGGGGGGTTGCTAGAGAGAAGAAGACAACCCCTAGAACAGAGCAAGTGGTGAAACTGAAGGAACCCAAGCTGAGAAAAGAAGTGATGCTCAGTGAGCCACTGAAGTTACCAATGGGGGGTGCTGGAGTTCGAAGTTCAGATTCAGGCCAAGGCCAGAACTAGGACTGGAGGGTGTGGAGATGGTCGGCCTGGGAGGAGAGTGGATGGAATGTACCAGGGAGTGACACTTTGGACATGTTGCAAATGAAGTTTGGGGACGTCACTCTGCAAGAGCCAACCCCTTTGAAAGAGTGGACTGAGCTTCGACAGAGTGGGGTACCCTCGGTAGCGGAGAGGAGACCACTGACCAGTTCCAGCCCTGTTGGGGGTTCTGATATGGATATGTGCAGGGGCTTGGACCAGTATGATCTACAATCCAGAGGTTCAACAGGACCAAAGGAGACCATGAAAAAAACCCCAAGACATGGGGTACAGATGTGAGGACATCCGGTTACGAGGGAGTCCCGGGATTGGGAAGCATGAGTTCAAACAGAATATGCAACTTAAGATTCTGATCGGCCTTGGGCTATAGGTCCAGCGGGACTTGGCATGGCTTGGGGACCTCCGTATGGGAGGTGGGGACTACCCCCCTCCATGCATCTTTTGACGGCAGTGCGGATAGATTAGCAGTATTCCTGGGGCAGGTCATCAACCACTTTGACCTATATGGGTGATGCTGTACGAGTGAGGCCAGAGGGTGGGCAGCAGACCTACATCGGGAGCATTCCAGGCATTTGGCAGATATTGGCTTATTCTTGAATGCTTTACGCACTAGATTTGAGGATAATTCTGAAGGACAGCAAGCCGAGGATGTGTTATTGGCATTGAGGCAGAAGGGCCGGCCAGTGAGAGAATATGTAAATGAATTTCATCGGGCAGCTGACTGCATTTTGTGCCAGAGAAAATGTTAATACATCTTTTCAAAGGAGGCCTAGACCGGACCTTAGCCAAACCTGCTTATATCAAGGATTGCCACAACAAATAGAAGACTCGTACCAGATGACCATGGAGCTTGATTCTGGGTTGCGGAAGTTACAGTTAAGAACAAGATCTGGATCTGGGGGATGGCGAGGTCCTCTAATTCACTCCACCAAATTGAGCACCACATTGCCACCTCTGAATCAAGGTGGCAGGGAGTCATTTTGTTGTTTTCATTGCAACAGACAGGGTCATCAGGGAGTGGATTGCCCAATACCTCTTGGGCCACACCCAGCACCAGCTCTTCAGGAGCCAGGTAACAACAGGGGCAGTCCGGAAGCCATATGACACCAGTGTCAGAACAATCCCAGGGTGTGGTACAAGTACTGGTTAGCCCTCGACCAGACGGATCTAGGAACAAGACATCATTACCATCAGTGCCCCAAGACAGTCTCGACCCAAGCAATGGTGACATGGGAGAGGAGAGCTCTGAGGATCCAATGGTGAGCACGCCAATATGGCCGTTCATCATATCAGTTACACTTGTGAATAAACAATGTACTCAGAGGATGGAAGTTGGGGCCTTGATTGATACTGGATGTACTAGGTGTTTATTAATACAAGAGGTGGTAGACAAGTTGGGGTTACAGTTGATTCCATTAACCACCCATTAGATTTGAGCAAGTGGATGAATCTACATTGGGGGGGTGTTCCAGCCATGCATTGCACAGAACTGGTGACGATGGAAATGGGAGGCCATTGGGAATGACTGTCCCTTATAGTGGTCCCACATATGACAGGAGCTTTGATATTGGGCTTGGCATGGTTGGATAAGTGGGCGTCAACCATCTGGTGGGAAGGGGTTTTATGAGACTGAGACTTGCAATAGGACCCCAACTCTTCAAGAAGGAAAGGGTTAAATCCACTTTAAACCCACACCCACCAAATGACAATCCACTAAAGGCACAAGACTATCCAAATGAATATAGAGATTTGGCTGAAGTGTTCAATAAAGATAATAGTGCCTACCACCTCATCGTTCCACCGATTGTGCCATTGAACTGATACCCGGAGTGAAGTGGCCAAACCTAGAACAATGATCTCGAAGGATGAGATGCATAAATACATTGATAAAAATTTGAAAACGGGGTTCATTCAACCAGGAAGATCCCACATTGCCACACTGGCGCTATTCCAGGAGAAGAAAGATGGTGGACTAAGGCTTTGTGCGGATTTCCGGGGCCTTAATGCCACCTGTATGGAGCCGTTATATCCGTTACCACTTATGAAGGACTTGTTGGCCATTCTTGAGAAAGGATGAATTTTTGCAAAATTGGATTTGAGTGAGGCTTATTATCGAGTGCGCATACAACCAGAGGATGAGTGGAAGACAACTTTCAACTGCCCACTTGGCAGTTACCAATTTAGGGTGATGCCTTTTGGGTTGCAGGAGGCACCAGCTGAATTCATGCAGCTCATTAATGGCATCGTACATGAACATTTACATCGAGGGATTTTAGTTTACCTGGATGATATATTAATTTATTAAGAGCCCAAGGAAGACTATATACAGTTGGTGAAGACAGTACTTTAAAAACTTTTAGATGCACAGTTATACGTGAAATTGTCCAAGTGCGACTTTCATTGTACCCAGCTGGATTATCCAGGTTATTGAATCTCAAGGAAGGAAGTTGAAATGGATCCAAATAAGGTGAAAGCTGTATTGGACTGGCAAATCCCTGCAACACGTAAACAGTTATAGAGTTTCTTGGGGTTTGCCAATTTTTACCAGCAATTTATTCCTTCTTTTGCCGCTATAGCCTTACCCTTAACTGACTTGCTGCGAACCAAACATCTAAGTACTACAAAATTGAAACCAAACCAAACATTAGAGAGGTCAGAAACATGTCAACAGGCTTTTGATATTCTGAAGGGGTTATTTGCTAGAGAGCCTGTGTTAAAATATCCAATGAACCATTTACGGTCCAAGCAGATGTGAGTGATGTAGCAGTAGGAGCCATATTATTATAGAAAAATAAACAGGGAGTTCTCCAACCTTGTGCATACACCTCTAGAAAATTAAATCCAACAGAAAGAAACTGGGCCGTTTGGGAAAAGGAAGCCTTCGTGGTCCCTTGGGCTTTGATGACATGGCGCTATTTATTGGAAGGAGGGAAAATATCCTTTTGAAATATAGACAGATCATAAGAACCTGGAGGCCCTGCAGTCACCACGCAGACTGTCACCTAAACAAGTCCATTAGGCCTTGTATTTCTGGTGGTTCAATTTCATACTATAATACGTACCATCAAGGAAAAACTTCATGGCTGATGCATTATCCTGCATGCCACAATACAATAAATAGTCGACGAGAAAAAATAGTGCAACCTCTCATATCACAGCAAGACATGGTACAGTCTCTTAAAGCCACCATTTTGGCAGCTGATCTTCCTGCCATCGTAACACAGGATCAGTGGTTGGCGGATAACAGGACACAATGTGACATCTGGGATGGTATTGCATGGCGAGCAAGTAAGATATACGAACTCTTGTATTAAAGCACTGCCATAATGCTAAATTGGTGGGGCATTATGGATTCTTGAAAACTATGTATTTAGCGAAACGGCAGTTCTGGTGAGGGCGGATATCGAAGCTCACGTAAAGGGATGCCAGATGTATGCCATGGCAAAGAGCCCCTCAGGGAAACCTTTCGGACTCTTACAACAGGTGGCAAACCCCAAAAGACCATGGCAAGACATTGCCATGGTCTTCATTGTAGAGCTACTTAATAGTCAGGGGTATACTGTTATTTGGACAATTATCAATCTATTTTCGAAACAGGCCCATTTTATCCCCAGCATTGGACTGCCATCGCCTCGCAAGTTAGTCAAACTGTTTATCAAACATGTGTACCACTTGCATGGTGTCCCACAATGTATTATCTCCTATAGAGAAGTGCAATTTACAGCCCAGTTTTGGCGAGAATTTCTGCACTTGATAGGGTCAGCTCAGGGACTGAGCACAGCATATCATCCGAGTACCAATGGTGCAGAGGAACGAGCAAACGCCGCCATGGGATGGTACCTTCGCTGCTATATATCATATCAGCAAACCAATTGCTATATATCATATCAGCAAACCCAACCTATTACCATACGCCCAAGTTGCGTATAATAATACACCGATTAGTACCAGCCACACCCCCATCCGAGTAGTACATGGAATGGAATTTGTCCCCATCCCAGAATGGCCACAAACACCTACAAATCCCACATTGGCCACCACCTGGGCTGCGCAAATTCAGGCCACAGGGAATACGGTACAGCAGGCATTATGAGAAGCAGCCAAAGCTTACAAAAAACAGGCCGACAAGAAACGAGCAGATCATATCCCGTTTCAAATAAGGGACCTAGTTTATCTATCTACCAAATACATCAAACTGGGATTGGCAAGTAAGAAATTGGGGCCAAAATATATAGGCCCCTCTCCTATAATGAAAGTCATTAACCCAGTGACTGTACAGCTGAAATTACCACCACAATTCAAATGGATACATCTGGTGTTCCACAGTAGCCTTCTAAAACTATCTATGGGTGTATCCTTGGATTTCAGCACACCAGGACCTGTCAGGGACAATCATTATGAAGTAGACAATATTCTAGACTCCCGTAGGTATAGAGGCACATTGCAATATTTGGTCAAATGGAAAGAATATTCCACGTCAGAGGCCACATGGATACGACAGGAGGATATGGCAGCTCCTTGACTACAGCGAAGCTTCCATAGACGATATCGCATGAAGGCAGGGGGGAGAGGGGAATATTGTTGATATAACACTGACATTGTCCCTTACTGTTTTCCAGGCAGATCCATGGTAGAGGGGGCTGCATGTCAGGTTCCGGACATGCTGCAACATGCGCCAGAGCCCAACAATGATGGTGGGAGGAACTGCTATTTACCCTGACGCCACCCCAGCCGCCCCTATAGAGAGACTAGGATGATGTCATCAGGAGGTGACAGGGAGATTGCAGCTGATGGTCTTGCTGACTATGGAGAGACTAGAATGATGTCATCAGGAAGCGACAGGGAGATTGCAGCAGGCTGGGAATGGGTGGCAGCTAGTGAATCCGGGACTGGAGAGATGAGTGGTGGCTGCTTCTGGAGAATGGCCATGGTGGTGGGTAATCTGGGCAGAATCATGGGTTAATAAGGAATGATAGCAAACACACAGGTGAAGGGAGCTGCAGATAGGCAGATGTTAGTATAACGAAGGACCAGATGTCAGGCAGCCTAGATGAGTGGGAGGGGCGGAACTAGGGTATTTAAAGCACTGAGAGGCAGTGGCTCTCAGCGCTGGCTTTATTTGGAAATATCCTTATTCACTGTTGCATTGTTTTTTGGTTGCTGGAATAAAGCAAAGATTACTCCAAACTGTGAGTCCTGGCTGCTTTTTCCAGTTGGGAGACCAAGACACCAGAGTCACCTGAGAGAATTTTTATAGATATTTTAGAAATGACATATTACACAAATTACATTTGTCCCTTATTAGGACCAAAAATTGATGAAAAAATAATTTTATGGTTACATAATAAGCCATAAATAAGAAGTATTGGATTGAACTGAATTCTTTATTGTCATTGTATGTATATACACAGTATATATACAACGAAATTCACATAACACCCAGATGGGTGTGTTGGTATTGGGTGTACGAGGTGCATGAACAAATGTTATGGGTTTAAATTCTATATTGGCCTTGAATATGGCAAGAGCAAAAATAACTAGCATGGTTCAAAACAAAATATAAATCAATTATTCTCCATATTATAAAAGCAAATGTGAATGGAAGTCACATCAGAGTGTAATAGGCTAAAAGGAGGCCTGCCCCTTCTACAGAAGCACAATTTAATAAAAACCCCTAATGATAGTCAAATTAATTGATGTTATTACTAGAAAAAACATTTTTGAGAGCCAGCAGTGTCTAGTAAAAGCTAAACAAGGAAGACTCAGGGTCTAGTTATTCCACCATTAGGAACAGAAGCCAGCTGGGTGACCCTTGGCCAGTCAATGTCTAAGTCCAAATCAGTATCAGAGCCTTTGAGAAGCCATCTGAAAAGTCAAGTCCCTTGTTGCATCATGTATTGATAATTTTCTCTAAGAACAGGATGAGTTTAGCACAAAATAAGCAGAATCTGCAAGTAAGCAAGGCAAATGCACAGAAATAAAATACTGCTGCAAAATATTTGTTCATTAATTTATCAGGCAAGTTTATATCATGCCTTCCCTCCAGGAGCTTGAGAAAGCAAACAAAGCATTTAAATACATGAGAATATATGCAGTTTACTGCCAGAATTCATGAGGTCCTGTGATCATCCATGGGATCCTATGAGGATCCCATTAAGCATTATCCATGGGATCACCACTCTCAGGACTCAAAACAGGATTTATACATACAACCAAAAGTATAGGTCCGGTATGTAGGTCATTATGTATTTTTTTAAAAAAGTAAATATAAAAGACTAATGAAACAATCAACATCTTCAACCAGACAGAAGAAAACAGAACACAAGCACATCCCATGATTGTACAGTAGTTTCAAAGATGGTTGTTAAATACCTTTTTAAAAAGCAATTGTAACTTCACCCGGTCATTAAACACCCCAGTCTTTAAGCAAAATTACTTATATTGCAGAAACAGATTAGATGTTTAACTGTTTTCATCTTATTGTAAATAAAGCTTTGGGAAAGAAAACTATTATAAGACTTATTAAGTAATAATTTATAGTGATATGTGCTCTATTTGTGTTAAGTAGGCCATTAACAACATAAGAGAAATGAGTTTATAGCCTATAAATGTTCCTGTTCCAAAAATGGCAACTATCTGGTATATTCAGATGGATCTGACTAGGAAACCAAATGCTCCTTTCTTCAAAAAGAAAAGAAAATCCATCAAACTGCAGACTTATTCATCTGACAATGATATCTGGACAGATTCTTGAGATAATAATGTGCTAGGAAGACTTCCATGTTTTCAGTGACAGCCAGTGCCTTCCTGTCCCAGCACAGCAGGAGAACAATTACTGGAAATAGGGTAGCAGCTTCCTATTTCTGCCATCACTATGAATAACTCCTTAGTTTAAGTGCAGTGATGCAGCTAGTGGGCGAGACCAAGCAACAGCTGCATTTCTAGCACCGATGAATTCATTTCTTATGATGTTAAGGTGCAGTAAGGGTGGAGTGGATGCAGGAGGAAGCATTTCCCATTTTCCTGCTATCAATCATGTTCAAACTCCCTCCTAGTGCCTTCTCTCTGCCTGCCCTAGTCCTTATATAAGATGAGGATGTGGATGTTTAGGGACGCTTTGAACTCCACAGCCATTCACTGAGATTCAACAGAATGGCCACTTACGGAAAGGAGGGGAAAGGAGAGAAGCAACAGCAGTGATGGCATCTTTCAGTAAATCTTGGTGAAGTTGTCTAGCAGGAGAGTGTGCCTGTTGTTATAAAAGAAGCCAAAAGAAAAAGAATGCACTCATGATGCCATCTACACTTGAGGCTAAAGTCAAGAAACTGTAGGCCTCCAATTCCTAGGCTCATTTTCTAGGACTATCCAGATGGGCAGTCCCATTATGGCACTAGCTTACCTTGTTCATGGCAGGACCCAGTTTGTGCTTCAGATGCAAGAGTTTCATGAGATAATGCAATACTCAAAGCCACAAATCTCCATACTTCTCTGTTAATTAAAGTGATAATCACTAAGTGCCAATTGCATTTTTTCTCTCTAACATAATGCATTTATATCACATGTTTAGCTTTTTTTTCCATTAAAAATAATCTGGAATTCCTTTTATAAGAGAGAAGTATGTGTCAAATTAACAAAAACCCTTCCCATACATTTGTTGCTTGGTATATCAGGGACAAAAAGATAGAAGGAATGCTTATCAAATTTGCAAATGGCACACAACTGAAGTTAGCTAATATTCCTAATATGTTAGAGAAAAGAACTGAAAGTAATAAAATGAAAATTGATGGAGATATAAAATTAATTTAGGAAACAAAATTCAAATAATGTAAATACTACAGGCTTGATTGCATTACTGGCAAAATGGTTTTGGAATAGAAGGGTTGTTGGTCTTAACGTGATATGACCTTTCTCTTTGTGAAGAGATAGCATTCAGGATTGGGTGATCAGTCTCTGCCTGTGATTGGACTGAGTCTGTCAAAAACTTTGATGACACTCCCTCTGCTGCTAGGGTCCTCCCCAGAAATTGGCGAAGGAATAGTGACAGACTGACGTGTTCTCCTATTAAGTATAATACACACCATTACATTCGGAATGCACCACGAAAGGGTGGGACTGAATGCTATCTCCACACAAAGAGAAAGGTCGCATCAGGTTAGGATCAATGACCCTTCTTCACTGCGGTGGAGATAGCATTCAGGATTGGGACATACCAAAGCCGGCTGTCCTACGGATGGGCCTAATGCAGTCCGAGTCCCCTATACACAATGGACCTTTTGCAGAACCCTCCATCCAAAGCTGCCTCAGCAAAAGCAAATGAGTCCACCTTATAGTGTCTGATGAATGGAGGAGAGGCCCAGGTAGCCGCCCTGCAAACCTCCTCCAGAGAGGCCTGAGTGGCCCACGCCGTCGATGTTGCCGCGCTTCTTGTTGAGTGTGCTGTTATCCTTGGAGGAACTGCAAGTCCCTGTGTTTGGTAAGCCTTGGATATGCAAAGTCTTATCCATCTCCCCACAGTTGTTGGGAGTAACCTTGCAGCCCATGGTGGAAGGTTGAAAGGAAACAAAGACAGATTCAAACCTCCTGAAGGATGATGCCCTCTTGATGTAAATCCTCAACGCCCTCCGAACATCCAGAGTATGCCATCGTCTTTCTAACGCATGCACAGGATGAGGACAAAAGTCAGGTAAAATTAGTTCTTGGGATCTGTGGAACCATGAGCTCACCTTTGGCATGAACGAAGGGTCTAGTCTTAACACCACTCGATTGGTGTGAAACACACAAAGGTCTTTCCTGACAGACAAGGCTGCCAGGTCCAAAATTCTTCTGGCAGAGGTGATCGCTACCAGAAAGGCTACCTTACAAGACAAAAACTGCAAGGGAATTGTCCTCAGTGGTTCAAATGGGGCCTCAGTCAGCGACTGCAGTACTTTAGAGAGGTCCCATGTTGGATATCTATGAACCACTGGAGGCCTCAGGTTTGTAGCCCCTTCAGAAACCTGCGGACTGTGGAATGTTTACACAAAGATCCCATTCCCTCCAAGGATAGAACAGAGGACAAGGCTGCAACCTGCCTCCGCAGAGTGTTAGGTGAAAGCCCACTGTCCAGGCCCTCTTGGAGGAAGTCCAGCACTTGAGCACTCGAGGCCCCAGAAGGGACAATGTCATACTTACACCACCATGTGCTGAAAGCTTTCCAGGTTGCATCATAGATGCGGTTGGTGGAGGGTCTCCTGGAGGCCTGGATAGTTCTTATTACTCTGGAGGAATAATTGTTCCGCATCAGAGATTTATTATTTTATTTTATTTTATTTTGACTTGTATGCCGCCACTCTCCAAAAAGGACTCGGAGCGGCTCACAGATAAAAACACAGAACAATAAATTATTTAAAAAGAAATTATACTAAACAAGCCAAAATACAACTATAAAACCAAATTAAAATGAATTTAAAACCTCTCTCCCCAGGAGATCAGTCCAGCCAGCCTGTAAAACAACCAGGTTTTAGATGGCGCCGGAAGAGGAGATGAGAGCCAGCGGAGCTCAATGGGTAGCTGGTTCCATAGGCGATGCAGAATAGGCCCTTCCCGGGTCACCCAAGCCGACATTGTCATGCGGGGCGGCAACCCGAGGAGTCCCAACCTGTGTGCTTTCGCACAGAGCGACCCGTATTTGATATCGGCAGGAGGCGGCATAAGTACCCGGACCCATGCCATGAAGGACTTTGAATGTTAATGTCAAAACCTTGAATCGCACCGGAGGGCAACCGGCAACCAATGCAGCTCAGCAGGAGAGTAACATGGGAGTATCGGAAACTCCCATCACAACCAGCGGCCGCATTCTGCACCAGCTGGAGCCTCCGGATGGTATGCAAGAGCAGTCCTACATAGAGAGTTGCAGTAGTCGAGTGGGACGTAACAAGTGCATGAGTGACCGTCTGAAGGGCATCTCGATCCAGGTAAGAGGCGGAGCTGGCGAACCAGCGAACCTGGGCAAAGCCCCCTGGCACGGCTCCCACCTGCTCCTCCAAACTGAGCCGTGAGTCCAGGAGAACCCCCAGGTTCCGCCCTATCCACAGGGGTAACACCTCTCCCCTATGGCCAAAGGTGGAATATACTCACTGGAGGAGATGCCTGTATGCACAGCCACTCAGTCTTGGCGGATTGAGCTGTAGTCTGTTCCTGCCCATCCAGATCCATACGCATCCAAACAACGGGACATCACAGAGAGGGCATCACTGATTTGGTTTGGGGTGGAGATGTATAACTGGGTATCATCAGCATACTGATGATACCTCACCCAAAACCTCGGATGATCTCCCAGCTTCATATAGATGTTGAACAGGAGGGGTGAGAGGACCGATCCCTGTGGGACCCCACAGCGTGAGAGCCCTTGGGCCGACCTCTGCCCCCTGCCAACACCGATTAAATGCGAGAGGTAGGAGGAGAACCACTGCAGACAGTGCCTCCCAACCCAACCCCTCAAAGCAATAAGATACCATGGTCGATGGTATCGAGCCGAGAGATCTAATAGGACCAGGACAGAGGAAAAACCTCTGTCCAGCCCTCAGAGATCATCCACCAGTGCGACCAATGCCGTCTGTACTGAACCGGGCGGAAGCCCGATTGATAGGGATCTAGATAGTCCGCTTCATCCAGGAAAAGCGGAAACTGTTGAGCCACCACACTCTCAACAACCTTGCTAAAAAGCGAAGGTTGGAGACCGGACAGTTGTTTAATACGGCGGGGTCAGGGCAGGCTTCTTCAGGAGGGTCTCACCACCGCCTCTTTCAAGGTGAGGAAAAACCCTCCTTTAACAAAGCTTGACAACTGCCGGAGCCAGCCCGTGACCTCCCTGGCGGCATACACCATCCAGGAAGGGCGCGGGTCCAATAAACATGTGGTGGAACTCAAGCGTGCATAATCCTGTCCACTTCATCCTCAGAAACAGGATCAAACTCAGCCCAGATGATATCGGCTGGACTTCTTGTCCCTCCTCCTCAGACCACTGCAAGTTAGAGTCTAACCCCTCCCGAATCCGAGCGATCTTATCCAGCAGATACTGACCAAATTCCTCAGCTCTACCCTGCATAGGATCCAACCCGTCTCCCGATGTAAGAGGGGCGGGTGACCCTAAACAGGGCAGCTGGGCAGTCGATCTCTTGGGCTATGAGGCGGAGAGGTATGACCTCTTGCCGCCCCAAAGCTACCAGGTAAGTCCTAATATAGGCTCTTAGCTGGGCTCGGTCGGATTCGGTGGGTCGATCTCCACCTGCTCTCTAACCCCTCCTGGCTTCATCTCCCTAAGCTCCTCCGTGAACCAAGGAGCCATCTGGGATCTGCAGTGAGGGGCCAAGGGGACAACTGGTCGAGGGCCTCAGTGGCAGCCTGTTGCCAAGTGGCCGCCAGTACCTCGGCCGAGCTGTGGATAAGGGAGGCGGGCAAAAACCCAGTTCGTCTGGAACCTTTCAGGGTCCATCAGGCGTCTGGGGTGGAACCATCTCAGTGGCTCCTCATCCCAGCGGTGTGGGGCCGCTTGTTGGAAGACCAGCCACAGGAGATAGTGATCTGACCATGCTATGGGTTGGACATTCACGGTGCCCACCCCAGATCACTACATAGCGTTCGAAGACAAAAACAAGGTCGTGTTGCCCCTCATGTGTGGGGCCTGTATTATTGGGTCAGGTCCATAGCTGCCATGGAAGCCATGAACTCCTGGGCCAATCGGCGTCCCCAGGGAGGCAGGTTGAAGTCACCCAAAACCAAAAGGCTTGGGAACTCCACCGCCACTCGAGAGGGCATCGAGCAGCCCAGGCAGGGCGTTGCCACATAGTTGGGGGATAGGTATATAAGCAACAGGCCCAACCGACCACCAGGCCCCAACCTCAAGAGGAGGGCTTCACACCCGCCTATCTGCGGAACGGTGACCTCCCTTGGAATCAGGGTCTCCCGAATAACAACAGCGACTGCCCACCCCTCCCCTGAGCTCGTGGCTGGTGCAAAATCTGAAAACCTGGGGGGCACAGATCGACCAGAGGCACTCCACCCTCCGGCCCAACCAGGTCTCAGTGATACAGGCCAGGTCCGGCCTCCTCCTGATCAATTCACCAGGAGGGAGCCTTATTAACCACGGACCTGGCATTAAAATACACCAACCTGAGCCCAGGGCCTCCGAGTCCCGTATCCCGGAGTGGGCAGAGGCATGGGAGTGAACGCATACAGCTCTTAGATAGCGGCCTCCCTTCATGTATGACTCCCGCCTCTCCATCCCTGCCAAGTCCGATCGCCCTGGGGATCGGCATCCCGCCTCAGCCGCCAGAGTCCAACAGGCCCCTCCCCCTCCACAGCCTGATCCCCAGTTGGGCTGGACTGAGTTCCTTCCTGTCTGGGCAAAATTGATCATCCACATGCCCAGACGGACAACCCTCCCCCTTCCCTAACCCTTTAAGATAGCAAAGCAAAAAATTTAAAAGTTTCCTTTAATTTAAAATACCCCTTGGTCAGCAATGCCTCTCGAGATCTAACAATCCGTCATAAAGGTAAGCTCTTGACACCCCACGGGCCATACTAGAGACAAGGGAACAGTCCTGTAGGCCCGCAACTCCATAGGTGAATAAGCCAAAATCATGATAAAAATTAAAACACAGAAGATAGGGAAGATAAAAGGCACAAATAATTGATGTTAAAACATATTAGAATTAAAAAGTCGTTATCATCGTCTCCAGTCCTTGCAACCAGCACCTACAGTTATCATATCGTGACCCGAAGGCTCTCTCACCATCCCTCGGGGGCCAGATGAAAATATGGTCCAACCACCACTCTCCCACCATGGCGGTTCTCACGGGCTGGAACAGCGAAGCCTGCTGTTCTCTCACAACAGCAGGCCTAAACAATAGTCAAGGACGATGGTCGGTGACAACAGAAAGGGGATTCGGATTAGAGCAGCAATAAATATCAAAGGTCTTTAAAGTGCAGAAGATAAAGTGCAAAGTCAGAGTTCAGAGATGTACAAATAGCAGAATCAGGAGATGTCCATGGAATAGGTGGAATTATTGGTTGAGGAGAACAGGCAAAGTAGAAGCCGAAAGGACCACCAGCAAGAACCAAACTAGGTCCTGCTGCCCACACAACCTCCAATGAAGGGTTCCCAGGGAGGACCAAAATCCACCCCCAGAGCTCTCCACCAGTCCAGGCAGTGACTCCCAGGCAGCAGGAGATGAAGGCCTAAGGCCCAGGGCTCCGACCTCCACAGGGTCCTCCTCCGATGACTAAAACTCCTTCAGCCCCTGCCTGGTCATCACCGGTCGCCAGGCCAAACCGCTGCCTTCAGAGCACGCCCTGATCTTTGTTCTCTCCATTGTTAGTCCTGCCTTCAAAGATGTTATATGTTCTCAGCCACCTTATCCTTGCCCGCCCCCACAGCCGTCCTTCTTCGCTCTCACCCTCACAAGCAGCGACCAAGCTCTCACCTCCATCGCCACTGCCACTAGCTCAAGCTGTCTTCCTGCCATCTCTGACTGCCACGGCAGCCGCCTACATCTTCCCTTCTTCGCCGCAGATAACAAGCCGATCGGGTGCCAGGATAAGAACCCGGCAGCTCTACACCCCCGATCGGCACACAACCATCTCCAACCCCGGACAGCCAGTTCCTAAAGAACAAGTCAAGGGGTCGAAGGAAACTGCAGCCCCTTCCCAACAGGCCAACAAAAAGCTCCCATTCTTCCAGAGCCTATTCACCCCCGGACCACCATATTTGGGCATGCGCAAACCTTCCCCACTCAATCTCTAGATGGCCAAATGAAGCCACTGGGGCTCTGGATGCAAGATTGGCCCCTGGCTGAGCGACACTCTGTCCTCTGGTATCCTCAAGGTCTGGAAATGGAAAGGTTTACTAAGTCTGCAAACCATGGCCTCCTGGGCCAACGAGGGGCTACAAGGATAAGCTCTGCTCTTTACATCAACGGTTTCTGGATGACCCTCGGGATCAGGGGCAGAGAAGGAAAGGCATACAGGAGTTCCCATGGCCAAGGGCTGAGTAAGGTGTTTGTTCCGCCCAGGAACAATGGAATAGAATCTCGGGAGTTGCGTGTTGTCCTGGGAAGCAAAGAGATCCACTGCTGGGCATCCAAAGCACTCCGACATCTCCTGAAACAAATCAGGATGCAAATGCCACTCTGCATGGTCAATGGTGGCCCTACTAAGCCAGTCAGCCTCAACATTGGCCACGCCTGCAATGTGCTCAGCACAATACCTGGTGTCTCTCTGCTCATAAACAGAGCTGCTCTGCCTCCAGCATCAGAGGCCCTGAACAAGTCCCCCCTTGGAGGTTAATGTGTGCCTTGGTAGACACACCGTCAGACAAGATTAGGATGTCCTTACCTGAGACCACATCCTCTAATTGTCTCAAGGTCAGATGGACCGCCCAAAGCTCTAGCCAATTGATATTATGGTCCAAATCTGTCTGTGACCATTGTCCTTGAAGCACCCTGGATTGAATGTGGACACCCCAGCCATGAAGACTGGCATCTGTGGTCGGTTCCTTGAATAGGAGTCCCATGGAAAGCCTCAGATGACCACCATCTTAAAGATTTAAGGACCAACAGAGTTAATCTGACCTGTAAGAGGAACAACTCCTACCTGTCTTCTGATGAGGTAGAAGGAACCATTGGAGTGACCTGGTGTGCAGTCTAGCCCAGGGCACTATATTAATGCATGATATCATTTTCCCAGGAGCTTAGAAAGCGTAGCCAGGGATACTCTAGGTTTAGATCTCACTTGTCCAATTAACTCCTGATACTCTCCTGACGTTCTTGGGATAAGGACACCTTGCAGGAAATAGTATCTATTACAGCTCCCAGATGGAGTAAGGTATTGGTGGGAGTGAAGTGGCTTTTGGCCTCGTTGACAGAGAAGCCATACTCTTGGAGCACCTGAATGGTGATCTCTAAATCCTCTACAGCTCTAGATGGGAAAGATGACTGGACCAGTATGTCATCAGATAACACTGGACCCTAACTGGTATAGCCCTAAGGTGGGCTGCCAGGGCTGCCAACAGCAGTGAATGACCTGGGGGCTGAGGAAAGTCAAAGGGCAAGGCCATTGGTAGTGCCTCCCATTGTAGCAGAACCTGAGGAATTGTCAATGAGCAGGGATAATAGGGACATGGAGATAGGCCTCTGTTAAATCAGTGGAGGTCAGGAAGTCTCCTCCTAATTCCCTCCAGGATAGACTGGAGTGAATGCATCTTGAACCGCCTGTATTTCACCCGGCGTTAAGGCTTTCAAATCCAGAATTGCCCTCCATCCCCTGAGGCTTTTGGGATTACAAACAATATAGAATAGAATCCCATACCTTGTTGACCCTCAGGCACCGGCTGAATAGCCTGAATCTCCAGCAGGTGCTGAATAGCTGCATAAGGTTCCTTCTCTCTGCATTCCTAGAGATAGGGCATGAATGAAAAACCTCGGGGGCATAGAGAGGAATTCTATAGACAGTCGGGAGCATACTGTCTCCAGGATCCAGGTGTCAGTGGTTACTTCCTCCCAAGCCTGGCAAACAAGGCCAGGCAGTCCCCAATGGGAGGTTGGTCTCCATTTTATCTGGGGCATTGGAAGGATGACCCCAGCCCCTGAAAGGGCGTTTATTGTTAAAAGGATGATTTCTACCTGTCCTGTTCTGGCTTTGTTCCTGCCTGGGGGGTGAAAGACCTCTGGGGTCTGGGAATCCCCCTCCTGTTTCAGGGTCCTATAATAGGAGTGTCTGGCATAGGGAGTTGGTCTATAATCACTTTTCTGGACTTGGACAGCAAAACTTCCCTTTAACCTTGGAGTCCACTAGGACCTTGTCCAGAGCCTCTCCAAACAATTTATCCCCTTTAAATGGGGCCGTGACCAATCTCCACTTGTGCCTCATATCAGCCTGCCATTGCTTTAGCCAGAGCAAGCGATGAGGTCACTGTTCCCCTATTGCCCTGGACGCAAATCTCACAGCACGCAGTGTGGCATCAGCTGAAAATCCCACTGCTGCCAATAGTTTGTTCACATGCAGGTGTGATCTGACATCGTCCAGTGGAATTCTCTCCTGTAGCTCCTGGAGCCAGATGAGAGGCCCTGTTGAAGAAAGATCGGCTGTGGAAGCTTTCACTGCCCATGCTGCTGACAGGTGTGTTCTTTGCAATGTTTGCTCAGCCTTCTTGTCCTCAGCCTTCAGTGAGTCCTCAGGCTCCCCAGGGATGTCTGTGTTGGCTTGCAGGGGCGCAACTGGGGCGTCGACATTGGGCACTTCCAGGGCCTTGAAAAGATCGCCTCCTACATTGAACTATTTCTTGTCTAGGGAGGAAGGGCTTGGACCAGATCCGAGGACGACCACTGTCTTTGGATGACTGTGGTGAACATCTTTGGCGCAAGGATGACATCTGCTGTGACTGTTTTCTCAGAAAACAATGGGTCATTGGGGTCTTCAGAGGAGTCTGCAGGCTCCTGTGGTTCAGGGACTAAGCCTTGCCCTGTGGCCTTTTTGGCCTTAAAGAGGAGATCTAAAGATGGCAGGTTGGAACAAGCCAGGGATAGAGCCTTGGTCAGCCTCGTTGCGGCCCTCATCATCGGAATAGTTCCTGTCCATCAGCTGGCCACTGTCAGATGTGATGGAGTGAGCTTACAGCAGGAATATACGCTGATTCTGTATGCAGGAAAGATCATCATCATAATGAGACCTGTGTCTCCTACTGCATCTGGATGAGGAAGTAGAAACCTTGAGGGAGAACCTCTAGTCTGTCTCAAGACAGCTGACACTCCTTGCCTTACTGCCTCATTTAACATAGCCTGCTTATTAACCTTGAACTCAGGTTCCTGTGCCCTAACTGGTGTGATCCCAGCTGACATGGGAGTAAAGGTTGCTTCTGGAGCCATTCTGTGCCTCTGATCAGTAACTATCAGTTGCTGGGCAGATGCAGAAAAAGTTTCTGATCTCAGAAGCCTCAATAGATTCCTGCTCTTCAGCTCCCCCTATGGCTGCTTCTGCTACTGCAGCTGCCTCTCTCCTCTCGATAACGGCTGTTCCTCATTTGGGCGAGAAATTATGCAGGGCACCATTTCCTCCTCATTTTGCTCTTTCCCTCAAGCCCACACTTTATCCAGCGCCTTGTCCCTGCGGCGCTCGTCCCTCTCTGCTGCCTTGGAGCCATTTCAGATTCCTGCAGCCTTGTCCTTTGGCTTGGTGCTGTAAAATGAAGCCATCTGTTCTGGGGCTGCTGGGCTTAGAGAGCGTGATGGCCATCGAGCCGCAGCCTCCACTCTCCTGACATCAGCTAGCCTTTTGTGATTCTGCCATCTCTGACTCCAACGATCTTACTCTGGAGTCACCCCGATCACGCTGCAGCCTTTCACTTCCCTAAACCTACTCTCACTACCTGTACTCTTCGCTGCAGGTCTTCTGCCCCTCTAAAGGCTATCGTGGTTAATCTCAGCATCTCCAACGGCCGAAACCACTGGGAGCCTCCCAAGTCAAAGTGCGAGAAGGAGGTGGGGATGGTGTTTAAACTCCTCCCGCAACCAGAACCTTAATACCTTGAAGATTGGCCCTCAGCCAATCCAACGTCCAACGACCGGGGCAAAGCCCCGGCCACACTGCAGTTTGACAGCTGTTCAAGCGGTAGACTGGTTCTGGCTTGCAACAGAATTCAGGATTGGTGTTTTTATTCCTATTTTTCCAATCAATTTGAAAGGATGTTAAATTTGCTAAGAAAAGAAATTAACACGTCATCGAACAAGCTGACTGAATCAATTTCTGGGGAGGTCCCTAGCAGCAGAGGGAGCGTCATCAAAGTTTTTGACAGACTCAGTCCAATCACAGGCAGAGACTGATCACCCAATCCTGAATGCTATCTCCACCACAATGGAGAAGATGACCACAAGCTGAAGGTAAGCCAGTGGTATGCTGATACTGCAAACAGAAAACAAGAAGCAGAAAACGTCAACAAAAAATCTATTAAGGAGGAAATTCACCAAATACTTAAAAGGACTGACACTCAGAAAAACTTTCTTGTTCCCAAAGTTATTAGAAAGCAGGATCCGAATAAATGCTGGAAAGAAGCAATTACCTAGTGAAACATTATGCTTATGTTCAGCCGGAGACTAGACTGCCATTTGTATGACATACATTATTTTGGATCCTGCACGAAGTGTAGAGAAGTGTACTCAGTGGATTAAATAACATCTTCCAACTCTATATTCTATTGTGGTATTTTACTATTTCAAAAATAACCTAAAACATGTGTATATCAAACATTTTAGTAGTTTTAGAAAAAACAGATAATAGAAGAAACTATGGATATTTTTTCTAAAATAATGTAATGTATTTTCTACTCATTTATTTATTTATTTATTTATTTTATTTGAGCTTGTATGTAGCCCCTCTCCAAAGGACTCAGGGCGGCTCACAACTAAAATACAAACAATAAATTTAAAAAACCATTAAACCACAACAAGCCCAAACAGACTAAAACCCAATTTAAAACACCACACCCAAAAGTCAGTCCAGCCCGGCCTGCTCAAACAGCCAGGTTTTTAGGCCGCCGGAAGGAAGCGAGGAGATCAGGAGCCAGATGGAGCTCCAAGGGTAGTTGGTTCCACAAGGCAGGAGCCGCTACAAAATAGGCCCTCCCCCGGGGCACCACCCGCTGACACTGTCTTGCAGACGGCACCCCAAGAAGTCCCGTCTGTGGCGCAGGACAGGGTGCGTCATTCGATGTAGGCAGGAGACGCCTCCAAAATACCCTGGACCCAAGCCATGTAGGACTTTGAATGTTAATAACAATACCTTGAATCTCACCCGGAGCGCAACCGGTAACCAATGCAGCTCGCGCAGGAGGGGCGTAACATGGGAGTATCGGGAAACTCCCATCATAACACGCGCGGCCACATTCTGCACGAGTTCAAGCCTCCAGGTGGTATGCAAGGGCAGTCCTAAATAGAGCGTTGCAGTAGTCGAGTCAGGACGCGACAAGTGCATGAGTGACTGTGCGAAAGGCATCTCGGTCCAGGTATGGTAGCTGGCGAACCAGCCAAACCTGGGCAAAAGCCCCCCTTGGCATGGCCCCCACCTGCTCCTCCAAACCGAGCCGTGAATCCAGGAGGACCCCCAGGTTTTGCCCTATCCACAGGGGGCACCCTCCCCATGACCAAAGATGGAACCTGCTGACTGATCCAAGATGCCTGTATGCACAGCCACTCAGTCTTGGCCGGATTGAGCTGCAGCCTGTTCCTGCCCATCCAGATCTGTGGGATATCATGGAGAGGGCATCACTGATTTGGTTCGGGAAATGAACAACTGGATATCATCAGCATACTGATGATACCTCACCCCGAAACCACGGATGATCTCACCCAGCGGCTTCATATAGATGTTGAACAAGAGGGGTGAGAGGACCAACCCCTGAAGGACCCCACAAGTGAGAGCCCATGAAGTCCACCTCTGCCCCCCCAACACCGATTGCAAATGACCTGAAAGGTAGGAGAACCACCGCAAAACAGTGCCCCCCACTCCCAACCCCGAGGTGCCGCAATAAGATACCATGGTCGATGGAATCGAAAGCTGCTGAGAGATCTAATAGGACCAGGACAGATGAGAATCCTCTGTCTCATGCCCTCCAGAGATCATCCACCAATACGACCAATGCTGTCTCCGTGCTGAACCCCGGCCGGAAGCCCGATTGATACGGATCTAGATAGTCCGCTTCTTCCAGGAAACGCAGAAGCTGCCGAGCCACCACACTCTCAACAACCTTCGCCAGAAAACGAAGGTTGGAGACTGGGCGAAAGTTGTTTAAAACGGCCGAGTCCAAGGCAGGCTTCTTCAGGAGGGGTTTCACCACCGCCTCTTTCAAGGCAGTGGGGAAAGAACTCTCCCTTAACGAATCATTAACCACTGCCTGGAGCCAGCCGCACGTGACCTCCTTGGAAGCATACACCATCCAGGAGGGACATGGGTCCAACAAACACGTGATGGAACTCAGCTGTTGCATAATCCTGTCCACTTCATCCTCAGAAGCAGGATCAAACTCAGCCCAGATGGTATCGGCCAGACTCCCTGTTCCTCCCTCCTCCGACTCCTGCCAGAGTTCAGCCTCTCCTAAATCTGAGCGACCTTATCCAGCAGATGTTGTGCAAATTCCTCAGCTCTACCCTGCAAAGAGTCCACCCTCACTTTTCACTGTAAGAAGGAGCGCGTGATCCTGAACAGGGTGGCCGGGCAGTCATCTGCGGATGCTATGAGAGTGGAGACGTAAGCCCTCCTCGCTGCCCCCATAGCCACCAGGTAAGTCCTAATATAGGCTCTTAACTGGACTCGGTCAGATTCAGAATGGGTCGACCTCCACCTGCTCTCTAAACCCCTCCTATGCCCCTTCATCTCCCAGAGCTCCTCTGTAAACCAGGGAGATACCTGGGATCTGCAGCGAGTGAGGGGACACAAGGGGACAACTCAGTCAAGAGCCTCAGCGGCAGCCTGTTGCCAGACAGCTGTCAGAGCCTCGGCCGAGCAGTGGATAAGGGAGGCGGGCAAGGACCCCAGTTCTGCCTGGAACCTCTCAGGGTCCATCAGGCGCCTGGGGAGGAACCATCTCAGCGGTTCCTCATCCCAGCAGTGTGGGGTGGCCTGCTGGAAGACCAGCCGTAGGAGATAGTGATCTGACCAAGCTACGGGTTGGGTAGTCAAAATACCCACCCCCAGATCACTACACCACTGTTCCAAGATGAAAACAAGGTTGAGTGTGTTACCCACCTCATGAGTAGGGCCCCATATTATCTGAGTCAGGCCCATGGCAGTCATGAAAGCCATGAACTCCTGAGCCAAACCCGACGCCTCCCCAAGGGAGGGCAGGTTGAAGTCACCCAAGACCAAAAGCCTTGGGAACTCCACCGCCACTCCCGAGAGGACATCGAGCAGCCCAGGCAGGGCCGTTGCCACACAGCTGGGGGACAGGTATGCAAGCAACAGGCCCAACTGACCCCCGGGCCCCAACTTCAAGAAGAGAGCTTCACACCCGCCCATCTGCAGAACAGGGACCTCCCTTGGAATCAAGGTCTCCCTAATAACTACAGCCACCCCCCACCCCTACCCTGAGCTCGTGGTCGGTGTTAAACCTGAAAACCTGGGGGGACATAGATCAACCAGAGGGACTCCCCCCTCCGGCCCCAACCAGGTCTCAGTGATGCAGGCCAGGTGTGCGGTCTCCTCCTCAATCAACTCAGAGAGGAGGGGTGCTTTATTAACCACAGACCTGGCATTAAAATACACCAACCCGAGCCCAGGGACTCCAGATCCCATATCCCCGGAGCAGCAGGCAGAGGCATGAAGGTTGGAGCACGCCACAGCTCAAAGACAGCGAAGGCGCGCTCCCATCTCACGATACAGCCCCCTGCCTCTCCATCTCCCACCAAATCGATCACCCTGGGAATCGCCATTCCCACCTTGCAGCCCGGAGCTCCAAAGACCCCCCCCCACACCATGCCCCTTAGCCAGGCCGGACTGAACTCCCGAACATCTGGGCAGAGTTTCCTCTAATACCTGCCCAGACACGCCACCCCCCCTCCTTAACCCCTTCAAACAGTCTATTAAAATTTTTTAAAAACCTCCCCTTTTGAATCAATTTTAATTTAAGTCCCTTGGCCACACCATGCCCCCTCTCAGGATCCCAGGATCCGTCCTGGGATCATTAATTTCAAATCATTAATAATTTATTGATAGAAATTAAACTACTAGCAACATTTTCTGGGGAAAAGGGGGGATTTTATGACAACTGGTTATAAAATAATTGAACATTAAAGTAATATATCTTATAATTTCCTATGAAAATGTGCTGTACTCTCCATTTCTAAATCATGTTGATAATCCCTGGTGAGATTTAGAGTGCAAGTGCTGAGTTTAAGTGTGTTTAAGAACACCTTTGAATGGGAAGCCAGTCACAAGGCTTAAATCTTAACCAGTAGAAACTAAAACCACATACCAAATATGCATAGACACATCAAAGTATCAACCTAAACAATGGACACTGTTTTTTTCAGTCACTTGTGTGTGGGTACATTCATAAACATACACATTTAATATATTTCTGGCAGTCAAGCTGCAGATTTTTTTAACCCACTCATATGTAATGCATTTTTCCAATAAAAATCTACAAAAAAACCAGCAGTGGCTCACATTTCAGGTTATCAGGAAGTGGCAATAGAAAACATCTTTTGTTTCTGCCTAGTCTGTGATATTTATTACTAACTGCACACTGTATTAGTAAATGCCACCATTCATGTGGTCTCAGAGCAAGCACAGAGTTTGATCCAGCTCAGGGGTGTCAAACTCGATTTCTTGGAGGGCCGGATTAGCATCTTAGCGTTCCTCTGCGAGCCAGCAGTGGGGGTGGGGTGAGGGCATGATGTATGCCTCCTGCAGCCCCCTGCCAGCCAAAATAGGGTTAAAACAGGCCCCAACCCTGCTGCAGGGACAAGGGAGGAATATGGGGGAGAAATAGGTGGAGGACCTGTTCCAGCATCCTTATGGTTGGTCTTAAGGGCAAACAACTGCAAAACTTTTGAACTGGGTCATAAGTAGTTCATAAGCGACCACTCATAATGAGTCAAGGACTACCTGAATTTCATTGCAATGTTGGTGGTTTCTTCTGTTTTCATTATTGCTTTCCTTCATACATATAAAAGTGAAGATATATCTTTTAGATTTCAGTAATCTATTACTTCATTTGGAACTAAAATAAAAAATGCCATAAAATAAATTCACTCAATAAATGTTTAATTAATGTCTAAACAATTATCTCTATAAAGAGTGCAAAAAATAAATTTAAGTATTAAGAAATGTTCCTCAAATGTTCTAGTTTTTTTTCTCATTGCTTCATTTTCCAGATCTTTGTCATTTCTACTGAAAAATAGTAGAGAAATTAAAGGATTAATATGTGCTTTAACTTGCAATTTAAATTGGAAGAGTATGCTAATGAGCTGTGACAGAATTCCAAATAAATTGGATTGAAAAATATGAAAAAATCTGGTGGATATTTCTGGCCAAGTAAAAAGCTTTATGACAAATATGTGGTCATTGCTTTGATTATAGAAAAGGGGGTGAATTATTATTATGTAAACATATTTTTGACACACATACAAAGAGGTTTTGTTGCCATTATTGTTGAAGTATATATTTTGAAGGATTATAAAATTATTTTTTAAAACACCATCCAGCAAATTCCCAATTCATGATGGATTTAGAATTCTATGTAAAGAAAATTTAGAATTTTCCAATTTTCCACATTCTTCCAAGGCTATGTTAATAAAACATTATGGCAAAACATTCACAAAATGAAAACACTTTAAAATCTTGACTATACTTTCACTTCTTAACAGTATCTACAAATTAGGAAAGTTAACACATAGATAATTCCATCTTCATGTCTTATGTTTTTTCCCAGTATTCTTACTTATACATTAATTTTTACAGATTTTTATTCAGAAATGCAATATGCGATTGTACTTTTAGTAAAATAGAGTAATTAAATAAATTTCAAATATATTAGGATGTTTTTTGTAAGTTTCATTTTAAAGCTACCAGAACAATTGAGAGAATACCTATGAAAGAAAGTATAAAGAAATTTTTAACTGAAGTGCTTCTGAATGCGAATGTGTTATCTCTGACATGATGCGTTGGCAATTGTTCTGTCCAGTTAGTATAATAATTTTCCAATTTTCTAGCAACAGGAGACATGATTCCAGAAGGGTGAAACTGAATGCCAAGAGCTCTTTCTCATATTACTTTCTTCTGAGATAGGAATATGAATATAATATTATTATTATTTAATTACATTTATATGCTGCCCTTCTCCGGAGACTCAGGGCGGCTTACAATTTTTGGGATACAACCCAGTGTGCTCAGCAATAGCCTTCATTCCATTGTATATGCCTGCTTATTACATATAATATGAATCTCCAAGTAGCCTTCCATCTATGAATTAATCAGATCTGATCTTGCTTAGCTGCCTGATGAAATCAGACAGACCTATTTGGTTCAGAATAACAACAGATGCCTACATAAAATAAGTAATTTTTGTATACCAAAAAACCTTTAACCCAGCAATTTATCAGATTAAGAGAGACTCTTTCTAAAAATATCTCTTTCCTTCAAAAAGGATAATTAGCCATTGGGAAGGCTAAAAAAGATTAATAATTTGATTTTTTTTAAAGTCGATTTTTAAAAAGTCTTTCTTAATCCCATCTCCATGGGAGGGTGGATGAATGCCTCTGAATTATAGCAAAGTATAATGATTTATCTTTGTTCTATTAAACTATGAATCTATAATATCTACTATGAACAATATTCCAGAAGCAATATACATGCCATTTACTCTTCTTAATTGATGAGAACAGTACTACGGATGTTAAAATTATTATTAGGTAAATTTATTTTGTGTTTTTAGGATAGGTTTTGCCAACCATCTGGCATATTTTAAACCAGATACAGCATAACGTTCAAACATTGTGTAGACAATTTTGTGTTGCCATCATTTTCTGCGAAGATTTAATATTAGAAACAAAATGTGAACTTTGAAAAAAAACTACAAAAGCATTCTAAGACATGTTTAATAAAAATAAGTTTAAAACATACAAGAGATACTGATAGAAAAGAATATTTGTAGCTCAGGACTGAATTGGGGACCTTGGTGTTTTCTGATCTTGGTTGTTTTCTTGCAGACATTTCATTACCAAACTAGCTAACATCATCTTATGTATTTTATTATAAAAATTTAATTATTTATTTTGGGCCTTCTAATCGGTGTTGACTCCTGGTATACCTGAAGTAGTTCCTATAGATTTCTTGAAAGATATTGAAGGTGATTTACAATTATCTTCTTCCTAGGGCTATCAGAGAATGGACCCAAATCATCCAGGTGTACCTAACGTGGGTATAGATTTCATATTTTCCCTATTTCAAACATCATGGCTTGATCACTATTCCAAACTGGACCTCTTTACTTCTTTTTTTAAATCAGCCAGAAATACATATGTCTTGGGATAGAAAATAAAGTGAGGTGGAGCCTATCTATATAAGATATCATCCTTAGAAAAGCAAACCTAGTAAGAACTTGTTATGCCTATACAACAATATATAATCACAGTGAGTGGAAAGGAATAGGTTTCTGAAATAACCTTATATAATACAGCGATCCCTTTCTCAAAACATTAGAAAATTGGTTGGGTTTATGGGGTATCTGCAAGAGCAGATATATATAATCATTACTCATTGCATATACAGTACTGCTCTTTCTGGACAAATTAAATGCCATGCATATTATACATTAATATAGTTACATTAGTTTTTAGAAAAGCTAAATTAGATTTTAGATATCCTAGTGAGTTTCTAAAATATTCATAGTAGCTCCCTTTTACAATAAACTTTATGAAGCAAGTTAAAAAATTCTATAAGTTTTTTCTTCCATACATACTGTATATCAATATCAGTAACTATCTTTTATAGATGTAATTTCATTTTTGGAGACCATAACATTTTTTCACTGCAAAATTCATATTGACTTAAATTGGGAAACTGGGAAAAATAAATAACAGCATTCCTATACAGTTATCAGAGAGAAATTACTTACAAAATTCAAACAAATACTTGTTGTTAGTCATCCAATAATAATTAAGAAATAACCAGTTTATCAACATATATTTCTGTTCTTATCTATATGTGTTGAATAGTGCTGGAAAAGCCATTATCTGTACATTTACCATTGTATATAAATGGTGTAAAGGTGCAGAGGGTTGGCAGTTTTAAATTTCTGAGCACTTATATCTTGGAGGACAAAAAAGGCTGTACTTCCTGAGAATGCTCAAGAAGATACATCTATCTCTCTGCATCTACTTTTGTCCTACTACCGCAGCATCATTGACATTTGGCATTCTTGCATGGTATGGGAGAAGCTCTGTAGCTGACAAAAAAGCTCTACAGAGAATCATTAAAATTGCCCAGAATATCATTGGGCTCCAGCTACCAGCCCTGGACAAGATCTTTGCATCTTGCTGTTTGAGGAAGTCGCATAACATTCTCAGAGATTCTTCCCATTGTGCTTACAATCTTTGTGAACTGTGGCCTTGTGGCAGAAGGTTCAGAACAATTAAAACTCGGACCACAAGTTATCTAACAGCTTTTATCCCAGAGTTATAATTGCACTTAACAATGAACTTAAGGACTACCTTCAGTGAGCCGTTGCAACAGTATTACTTGGTCTGTTGTGTGGATTCTTGTGTGTTTAGGGGGCGGGGCAATTTGATGAGTGGGGGTATGTTTGGGAATTGTCATGTGTGTGTGTGTTTGGTCTGGTCTCTGGGTGTTATGTGAATTTCATTGTATGTGTATACTGTGTATATACTTACAATGACAATGAAGTATTCTATCTTATTATCAAGTAAAATGCTCAAAAGCAGAAACTAAGTTGATATCTCCTTCTTTCCTAGGAACTGATAGCTCTCATTCTCCTCACTCAGGACAAAATACATTCTATTTGTAGAAGAAAGAAAATAATCACACTCCCACTCATATGGGATGGCCAGCAGTCCAAAAACTGTGGAAGATTGATGAAAGGAACTGGGAGTGCCAATGGAGGCTGCATTTGGGGGACCGCTGCAACAGAAGAAAAAATGGGAGCAGCTTCTATATTCTCTCCTGCCTTCTCCATTGATTTTGCTTAGGGGAACCCAGCAGAGAAAATTATAATCATATTAACTATGGTTCCCTGTGACTTCATGGTTTTTGAATAAATGGATATAAGCTGGGGACAAGCAACATAGATTAAATGTCATATATTCTATTTTCTGGCATAATACATAAAAATATCCAATTATTCTTCTAAAAAATATTTACAGTGACATAAAAGATAGTAATAAAATTGAATTTGGGTTAAAAATAGTTCAAAATAGGGAACAGAATGAGACAGAGATGCATTAGTCTGCATACATTTGAAGTATATAGCATATATACCAATGGCGTAGTTATTAAACAGTAATAGCTGGTATTAAAATTTAAAGTCAGAGCATTAATATTTAAGATATGATGACTCCAGTTTGTTAGCAAACATAAAACTGAATAAACTTTAGAAGAGCTTATTATGGGATTATAAAATGAAAAATCCAGAAAATGTTATGCTTATTATCAACCAGCATGCTTCATTAACACAGTTGTCAACCCAGAAGAAAAAGGTGGTAGATTGTTAAGCTTTCTTTGGCTCAGGAATAGATAAAAATGGCCAATGTGCTGCAGAATTAAAGAAAAAAATATTCTAAGGAAAGGGGTATTCACAAATTATAATGAAAATATTATTTCATAAAAATAATTAAAAATGATACTTAATCACAAAAACTGCAGTAGTTAAACCAATGGTCTTTCCAGTGGTATATAGCTTTGAAAATTGGATATTGAGAAAAAGAAATTAGGGACCTACAAACTATAGATAAGAATACCATTACCAGAATTACCACAAAGTAGAAGAAGCAATCGATCTGTCCTGGATAAATAAAGATTGACTATTCTCTTGAGGTAGTATTCATCAAGCAGAAATTAATATACTTAAGTGAGTGTAAGTGGGTGAGTATTAGGGAAAAAAATGTTTTATGTTGCAAATACTTAGGAAATGGAAAAAGGAAATGACAATGGATATATAAGATTATATTTTACATTTCCAAATAAGATTCTGGAAATATTCTTGGGAAAACTATGAAGTTTTTTTTAAATTAACAATGTCAATAAAAATAGCAGGTATTTGCTTATTCAAAAGTTAATCCATAAGTTCAATCTTGGCAGTACTTTATAAGCAAGACATACTTCCAGATTAAAAGAAAAAATAAAATTATGTTGTTACACAGTTAAATTATTTTATTTTAAAGTTTTTATTTCTTTTTTTGCCACATTTTCAACATAAATGTTGTGTCATTCTTAAGAAACCATGCTGATAAATACAGTCCTTTAAAGGATTCTCTTGGAGTGTCTACTTTTATTGCATAAACATTGTGCAATGTTTTGTGAAATCTATCACTGGAGTAAATTATTTTCAGAATTGAAGAACTAAATTACAGTAATCTTTTAACATCATAAAAAGCCAAAAATACATTATGTTTGAAGAGCTGCAAAATCTAATTAAAACTTTTAACATATCAAAAATATTTATACCTACTGCTGAGCTTCATAAATCTAGTAACATTATTTTAATGCTACAATGATAGATGAGTATTTGCTCCTAAAACACTTTTAATCATTCCTATAATCTCAATGCTATTTTCAATAATTTAAAATAACAAATCAAGTCCCTGCAATAGGATAAATAGATGGATGGATAGATTGTTATGAAAGGAGTTGCCTGGATTCAAATAAGAAAAATATATTCATCAACTGAATTGTTATATAATTTAGTATTTTGTCAAAATTTAATGTTAATTATGGATATGTAGGAAAATATTAAGCAGCAATGAATATTCAAACAATATTTTAATATGCCCAAAATCGTAATTGCAAAAGCAGCAACAAATTTTAGTAATTTCTGTTCAGCAACGTCTATGTCCATTCCCCACCATCCAGTCAGAGCTGAAGAAGCTCCTTGGATGAGAAGCGAAATGTCTTCAAAGAAAAACTAGGAAGTCCAGTCATTCTTTTTAGTTCTTCTCTGAAAATGAGTTTTTCATCCACTCCTTGCACATGATTTTATGTAAGATATTTGCATTGTAGCAAATCTTTTTCATCATATGATCACGTTGTCTTAATTTCAGATTCTATTCATGGATTTCCTAAAGACTGCTTTTGTGTACAAATTTAACATAAAACATGTCTAATTTTAGGATGATAAAAAGAGGCAACATGTACACATTCATAAAGCTGGTTGGCAAGTCATGATTAGCCAAGAGCCAATTTTACATCTGCTGTAAGATAAAATGTTTTTGCTATTAGTATTTTATCCAGAAATATGACACATGCTTTAGGATCAGTTTTCAACAAATTTCATCAATAATCCTGGGTCAAAGCACCAAGAATATTTGGAGAGAAAATTGCAATAACTGCAGCTAAATTGTGATAAAATTTTGAATTAAACATTTTATGAGACAGTATGTTGTCCAACTCTTATATATCTGAGATTATATATATGATTATCTACACCATTTTAAATTTCTCTCTGATGTTGAAATATTTCTTATAATGCTGATTTATTCAGGCAGTCCTATATATAGTACAGATCTACTTTAAATAAAAGCAAACCTCTTTGCAATTAGCTGAATGAGGGAAGGTAGAAAAAGTAATTTTGAATTTGCATCTTTCTTTGTTCATTTAATGCTTCTCCCTTCTTTCACTTTCTATTTTATGGCTTTTCTTAAGCCACTTCCTCCATCCACGCTCACCCACACACAAGTTTTCTATTACAAGTAGAAGTTGCTAAAATGAAATCCTTAGTAGATTTCTTTGAGATTTCTTCAGGAAATAAATATTGTGATCACTTTAACTTTTTAACCCAGGTTTTGAACACTGATACATGTAATTTCCTGGGCTTGCACATTTCAAGTAACAGCAGGCTTATAGTAAGCAACTTCTACTCTAATTTTGCAATATTTGCCTCTTGGCCATAAAATGCTGGAAAAGTAGAACTCATGTTTTAATTAATTTAATTACCAAACCTATTGAGGATTAATCCTTCCAGGTCAACTGCAATCTTTAACTTAAATAATAGGCCTGAAAAAATATTCCAAGTCTTTGTATTCTTTGTTGCCTATTGTACACCAATAAATTAGATATAGAAGGTTCAATTTACTATTTTGATTCGATTAGATTATACTATGGCAAAATCTACCTTTTTAACAGAACAGGATTGATGTAAAGCCTCTTTTGGTAAGATAATATTGCTTGGTATCTTTTTCTGCTAAAGTTAACACATACAACATACTAATACAGTTCAATAAGGATAATGGGACTACGTACGTATCTCTTTTAATCAACATACCACTTGTCATAGAATCAGAAGAGCAGATGAAGCCTTCAGAGACCTCAAATTTTCTATAATTACAAAAAGTACACAATTATCACATATACATACATATATGTGCCCAGTATGGCACAGGGACAGGAGGAATTACCTGACTTATTTATTCTACTGCTCAAATCAGTCAAAGTTGGCACACTTTGTACTTGGTGCTTTGAAAAGCCCTGAAGACCTGGCTGTTCAAAAAGAATATTTGTAGTTCAGGATTGAACGGCAAGAGTCCTTGGTTCTCTTTGAGCCTGGTTGTTTTATTGCAGATGTTTCATTATCAACCTATACAATACAGACAGTGCTGATGATGTTACCTAGTTTACTAATGAAATATCTGCAAGAAAACAACCAAGCTCCGAAGGCAACAAACATAACTGAAGCCCTTTGTTCTTTTGTGTTTTTGTTGTTTTCTTGTTCTAAATATCTAAGTTAGCTACCCAGAGCCTCTAGCAGATGTGCAGCATATAAATGTAAAAATTATTATTACATATAACTGGACAAAATATAGTCATGCCCCTGTTGGAATCTGATTCAGAGAGGGAGGCCGAACAGCTGACAGGGAGTGGGAGTGTGGCTCCATTGGCTGTGGAAGAAACTGGGGAAGGGGAAAGGCCAGCTGGGCAGAGAAGTGGAGAGGTAGAGCAAGGGAGAGGGAATTCAGAGGAAGACCCAGGCCCACCCCCTCTTCATCCGAGGACATGCAGGGAGGAACGGAGAAGGGAGCAATGTGAGTTGCATGGCTTACAGAGGAGGAAAAAGCCCCGATTCCTTTCATTAGTTGCAACTAGGAACACAGTGTTTAAAAAGGGAAGCTGCGAGCAGCAAGCTGTTAGGAACAAATCGTGAATTTATCTGGTCTTGTCATGGCTTATCTGTGTTCCTGGCGTCTTCCCAACTGTGTGAGTTTTGCCATGCTTTCAAGTTTGAAATTCCTTCTCCTGCCCTGTCAAGTTAATTACTGCAGCTTGGTTTGTTTGGATTTTTAGTTAGTTTGTATGTACCTTGTTTTGGACTGAATTTTCTCCAGTTAAAGGCTGTTCCTGGGTGTTTTTTTCTCCAGCCGAAGGTAACCTGGACATTGGGGGCAAAGTTGGAGATCATAAAGGGACTCTTCCTGCTTATTTGGCTGTGTTGCCTTTGTGCCATGCCCCGGGTCATCACATATATAGATAATGCTTTCTTTCCATATGGATGATATGCAAGTTGCATTCTAGGTTAGGGAGGTATTCTGCTTCTGTTTCCTCCTTGTGGACACTCTGACTGCTTCAATGGATTTAGCCCAGAAAGTATGAAGTGTCATTACTTGTTTGCTTTTTCATCTGATTCTATCCCAACTGATATTTTATGGAAATCAAGAGAAAGTGTTTTGTTTCTGATTTTATCCATAATTAGAATATATGGCCAAGAAATGTCAAATACAATTACATGTGGGCTAATACAGATAGCCCTTGATGTACAATCTTTTGCTTAGTGACTGTTCGAAATGACAATGATTCTGAAAAAAGTGACTTATGACCATACTGTATATGACTGTTGCAGCAACCCCATGGTCACATGATCAAAATTTGGACAGTTAGCAAATGGCCTGGGTCATGTGATCACCTTTTGAGACTTTCTGACAAGCAAAGTCAATGGGGAAGTCAGATTCACTTAACAACTATATTACTAACTTAACTGCAATGGTTCCCCTAACAACTGTGGCAAGAAAGATCATAAAGTGGGCCAAAACTCAATAACTGCCTTGCTTAGCAATGCAAATTTTGGGATGAACTGTGGTTGTAGCTTGACTATTTGTAAAGTAATAACATGAAAGTTTTCATAAAGTGGCCTGAGTTTCTGCTAACCATCACTCAAAAACACTTGCTTTTTGAAATACTTTACTTATTAACTTTAGGGGACATGGTTATTCAAACATTAACTTTTATATATAAAGTAGTAATGCAAAATCCATCATTTAAAAAATAGATTTGTACTGGAATAAAGTTAACAAGTTAAATGTAATTACTTCCATTCTTCCTCTTTCCACAAATAATCTGATGTTCACAAAAAGAAACTATTTTTCTCTTTGCCAAAGTATTTTGCTCTGAGCCTTATGCTTTGTGGTTTCTTCTTCTTAATAACAGTATAACATTCTTAAGCCAGACTAATTTGTGTCTATATCACTGGATATAAATTGAAAGGCACTTTTATAAGAATGAGATTTACTACAATATGATATACATTATTTAGGCAGTATACTAATCCAACCCATAAACAAATACATCATGCTCTTTAAAGTTTTCATTCAATGCTTTCCATAGTATTATTGGAATTTTTTCATTGTAGCTTTTGGACATTTCTTACACTCTTCTTCATAATATCCAGAAGAGAATGAATATATGAAATGTTAGGATATTAAGATATTACAATATTGAAATTGCATTATTATGGCTGGCTTATTTTGACTGTAGGAATAAAAACAATCCACCTATTATTATACAAAATTAATATTAGATTGAAACAAATCATTATAGTCCAATAACCAACTATTCTACAGTGTCTTTAGAGAATTCAAATCACATCACAAAAATATGATTGGTTGAAAATCTATCAAGATTCTTCAAATAAAGAAGCATATTAATTAGCAGCATTGTGATGTTCTTTCTTCAGTTTGAATAAACTTTTCCCTTTGGTATAACATTTGACAAGTTTGTTCAGAATACCATCATTTTTTAAGACAAAGCAGCAGATACGTCTATGATAACTTAAATAAAGAATATAAAATGGAAAGATTTTTCAACTATACAAATTCATTTTTCCACAACAGCCAAACAAGGAAGGTAGTGTTAAAGTTAATGTAGATTTTAAGGGTTATTACACTAGAAGTGCCATATTGAAAATACGGAGCAGTTATAAATCCAAACTGCCCAGCACAAGAAACATTTTACAAAAAAAAAGTAGGTAGAGAAAAATGGTTAATTTATCAAAAGTTGTTAGAACAGGAACATGGAAAATGTAAGGTGAACTCAAAAGAAAAGTTTCTTTATGATAAAACGAGCTAGGAATTTTGGACACAATATACTAGAAGAAAAATATGTACATAACAACAATGAAATTGTTATATAGAATTTTTACAATGATGCATCACATGAATTTAGAAAAATTGTCTAGAATGTATAAAAATATTTCAAATTTATGTTTGACATGTGAACAACATGAAGGCTCACTTTATCATGCCTGGTCGACTCATAAAGGAGTTAAAATTTCTGGGTTCAAAAATGTTTAATAAATACATATAATTATACAAACACTTTTAAAAATCAACATTCAGCTGAAACAGGAACTTTTCTTGTCCAGATTGATGGATAATTGATTAGAAAAAAGATGTTCTTATATATGATTACTGTTGCAAGACTAATATTTTTTTTGGGGGGGAAATGTAAAGTTTATTAAATATTCACAAGTATTCAAGATGCTTGGTGAAGATGACCTAACCAGCAGAAATGGCAAAAATAACTTGTTTGTTTAAAAATATCAATTAACTACATTTTTTCTGTGATTAGAAACCCATTATGAACTTTTTTCTGAGAACAGAAAAATAAACTTGTGATTTATGATTTGAAGATTAGAAAAATTAGTTTTAGGGGGAAATATGATGCAATCTCAGAGAGAGATAATATATTTATAACTGCAGTGAAAAGGATCAGAAGTTTCTTTCTTTTCTATTTTCTTTTTTATTGGTTCTTTCTTATTTTCACTGTTTCATTTCTAATATTTGTATTATCTTGTTAAACTTTTCTCTAATAAAATAATAAAAAAGAAAAAGCACCTTCTCATCCTTGGACACATATAGGAAACTTTGTAGAGCCTCATTAAGAATAGGTGTAAAGGTGCAAGTTTTCTTTAGAACATATGTGGAGGAGCTAACTGATGTGGGTTTAAATTTGAAATAAGGTTGTAGGAAAAACAATAGCACGATAGCACTTAGATTTATATACTGCTTCGCAGTCTAAGCAGAGTCATCATATTGCTCCCCAATTACTGACTTTAAAAGGATGGAAGGCTGAGTCAACCTTGAGCTGGTCAGGATCGAATTCCTGGAGTGAGCAGTGAGTTAGTACTGCGCCACCAAGAGGGGGTAGAGACCCTTCAAAACTATGAGCTGAGATTAAATAGTTGAAATTTTAAAACATTCCTCAGAAGACCTCTTTTAAACCATCCCTCAGAAGACTGTACTTCTTATCAAGTTTCATAGTTCCTGCTGCCACCACTTATCTCCTAGAGGCTTTCCACTTTCGGTTTCCCTCTTCTGGTGTATGAGAAATAGGATTCTCATACTGTACCACCTTTCTAGTAGTTAAAGCATAAAAATGCAAAATGTTAGAACATATTAAAACTTATATGTATTTTTATTTATTTGTTAAACTGATTTGCCACACTATCTTGTCTTGGGGCTATTCTAGGAAGTTTATAATAAAGAATGAAAGGCGTGTAAACAGAAGGAAAATAATAAATGAATATAAACAAAAAAAGTGGTGTTTCCCCAAAAATAAGACCTAACCAAAAAATAAGCCCCAGCTTGATTTTTTTTATACCAATGTAAGCCCCAGTCCCAAAACAAGCCCTACTTAAGACCCCATTCACTCTGTTGTACCTGGTAAAATCAAGCTAGAGTGGGGATGGGGGGTGGAGCTGCTTACGTTCGGACAGTTTCAATCAGGCCTCGCAAACCCCGACACCTGCCTTGCCAGCCCACTTCTTCTGTGGCCACGTGCTGCCGCATGTGTGCATCGCCCCCCCAGCCTCTGTTTCGCTGTCAGAGGCCTTCAGGAAAGGTCTCTGAAGCCGATAAAAGAGCTCAAAATTGACGGATGCAGTGCCCCCTGGCCTCAGAGGGCCATTAGAGCTCATTTCTCTGCTGCAGAGGCCTTTCCTGAAGGCCTCTGATAGCAAAACTTACCGCTTAGTAATAAGCAGGCATATGCAATGGAATGAAGGCTATTGCTGAGCACACTGGGTTGTATCCCAAAAATTGTAAGCCGCCCTGAGTCTCTAGAGAAGGGCGGCATATAAATGTAATTAAAAAAAAAAAAACAGAGGCTAGAGATGCTACGAGTGGCATCGTGTGTGTGTGTGTGTGTGTGTGTACACACACACATACATATACACATATATACAAAAAGACCATGTCTTATTTTCAGGAAAACACAGTAGGAACATACGTGAAATAGAACATGTAATGTTTCAGGCATATTTGACAGTGCTGGTTTATTACAAATAAGTATGTTTTGTGCCAAGTGTGTAAAACAGGGAAATATTTAGATGTTTCAGATTAATATTGTATGAATATTCTAGAGAGATTTGCAAATCTTCATATTCTGTTTTCACAAATGGAAGTAAGACTGAAGTTACCCACTCACTTTCATAATTTGTAGCAAAATTAAGAATTAATCAATTTAATTAAAAAATTAAGAATGTTAGAATGCATGAAAAAACAATCAACCTAAAATAAGTTCTGGCTATACTTTTATTAGTTCTACTGGAATTGCAACACCTCAAGCGTTTATTTCTCTGTCTCAATTTTCCTTTCTCGGAAATTTCCAATTAATCAGAGTTTAAGGAAATGATGATAGTTACATATGTATCCAACCTCAGTTTACATCTTCATCTTTATCCTATCACATCTTAAAATAAATAGTCTATTTATTTTAGCAACAGAAGGAAGTACTTGAGTAATCTGACTGTATGTGACCTTGTCTCATTGAGGAAATGTATGTTGAAAATATCTTCAATATTTATGCAGGGATCTGTATCTTTTCTGAGTCCTGCCAACTGGCAGAGGAATCACATTCATAAGAGTCCCAGATAGTAATTTTTCAGCTCTTATCCAAATAACATGCTACTGTACTTAATGCCAAAACATACAGGAGTGGCTTACGGTTTTAAGTCTGTTTAGAGAAATAGGAAGGAAGGAAGGAAGGAAGGAAGGAAGGAAGGAAGGAAGGAAGGAAGGAAGGACTGTTTAACATGTAAGTTTAATTAAGGGAAAGGTTGTCATCTTTAAAAAACCGATATGGTAAATTGACACAAACATGTTGGGGAATGTTAATTTGGTATTCAGGTAAAAAGTGTAGGAAAAGGATTGTTAAGAATGGCAACTGGCTTTTGAAGGATTTGCTAGTACCAAAGGTTTAAAAAGAAAAAATAGATCTAGGATAAAAATGACATTTAATTTCATTTTAGATTTAAAATGAAAATTAAATTATTAATCATGTATTTCATTAAAAATTATAGTTTGGTCCAGTTTCTCCAAATATTGGGTTCTCAGATTGTGCAAGAACGCTTTAAATGAGATTGATGAAGTTAGCAAAAAGGAATCATTTACAGTTTTCCCTATGCACTTTCATTTTTTACCATAACTCAAAGAACAAAGAATCCTCCATTTTAATTTGAGACACTTTTGGATTTCAGTTTATAATGATTTGCTAAACACGATTAAGAATTATGTTTCTATGCAAGAAGTCTTCATATAATTGAGTCCAAAAAAGTAGGTTGTAAGTTACTGTAGTTAAGTGAGTCATCCTGTGATCGGATTCAATTTTACTAATGGTTGTTATAATAATAATTATTATTATTATTATTATTATTGTTATTGTCATTATTATTTATTAAGAGTTGCATGCCACCCTCTCTCCCTAAGGACTCAGGGCAGCTCACAGTGTAAAAAACGCAATACAATAAATTACTTTTAAAAAATTAAATAGTACAAGCCCAATAATGAAACTAAAAAACAAGTTAAAAATACATTAAACCTCGCCCCCCTTAGTTCAGTCCAGGCCGGCCTGCTGAAACAGCCAGGTCTTCAGGTCACGGCGGAAGGAGTGGAGATCAGGGGCCAAACGAAGACCCAAGGGGAGCTGGTTCCACAGGGTGGGTGCTCCCACCGAGAAGGCCCTACCCCTGGGCACCGCCAGCCGACAATGTCTGGCCGACAGTACCCCAAGGAGGCCCTGCCTGTGGGAGCGTACAGGGCGATCGGAATGTGATGCTGGCAGAAGATGTTCCATAGTACCCGGACCCAAGCCATGTAGGACTTTGTATGTCATCACTAATACCTTGAATCTCACCCGGAAGGCAACCAGCAACCAATGCAGGCCAGGCAGGAAGGGTGTAACATGGGAATATTGGAACACTCCCATCACAACCCACGTGGCCACATTCTGCACCAGCTGCAACCTCCAGGCGATCCGCAAGGGCAGTCCCATGTAGAGAGCATTGCAGTAGTTGATTCGGGAAGTGACAAGTGCGTGAGTGACTGTCCGTAGGGCATCTCGGCTCAAGTAAGTGCGCAGCTGGTGAACCAGACGAACCTGGGCAAATGCCCCCCTGGACACAGCTCCCACCTGCTCCTCCAAACTGAGCTGTGTATCCAGGAGGACGCCCAGGTTACGTGCCCTGTCCACAGGGGGCAACACCTCTCCCCCCATGACCAACGGTGGAATATCCTGAATAATCTGAGATGCCGGTATGTACAGCCACTCAGTCTTGGCTGGGTTAAGTCGAAGCCTGTTCCTCCCCATCCAGATCTGCATTGCATCCAGACAATGGGACATCACGGAGAGGGCATCACTGACATGGTTCGGGGTGGAGATGAAAAGCTGGGTATCATCCGCATATTGATGATACCTCACCCCGAAACCACAGATGATCTCACCCAGCGGCTTCATGTAGATGTTGAACAGGAGGGGCGAGAGGACAGACCCCTGGGGCACCCCACAAGTGAGGGGCCTCGGGCTCGACCTCTGCCCTCCCACCAACACCGACTGCGAGCGACCTGAGAGGTAGGAGGAGAACCACTGTAAAATGGTGCCCCCCACTCCCAACCCCCCAAAATAAGATATCATGGTCAATGGTATTGAAAGCCGCTGAGAGATTTAATAGCACTAGGACAGAGGAAAAACCCCTGTCCTGAGCCCTCCAGAGATCATCCATCAGTGTGACCAATGCCATCTCCATGCTGCCCGGGCCAGAGTCCGATTAGTGCGGATCTAGGTAGTCGGCTTCCTCCAGGAACATCAGTAGCTGTTGAACCACCACGCTCTCAACAACCTTCGCCAAAAAGCGAAGGTTGGAGACAGGACGAAAGTTGTTTAAAATGGCTGGGTCCAAGGCAGGCTTCTTGAGGAGAGGCCTCACCACCGCCTCTTTCAAGGCGGCGGGGAAGGAGCCCTCCCCTAGAGAAGTGTTAACAACTGCCTGGAGCCAGCCACGTGAAACCTCACTGGAGGCATAAACCAACCAGGAAGGACACGGGTCCAATAAACACATGATGGAGCTCAGCCTCCGCATGATCCTGTCCACTTCATTCAAGGGCACAGGCTCAAACTCAACCCAGGTGGTATCGGACAGACTCATCGTCACTCCTTCCTCTGACTCCTGCCAGTCTGAGTCCAAGCCGGCCTGAATCTGAGCGACCTTATCCACCAGATGCTGACTAAATTCCTCAGCTCTACCCTGCAAAGGGTCCTCCCTCACCTCCCTATGTAGGTGGGAACGAGTGACCCTAAACAGGGCGGCCGGGCAATCATCTGCGGATGCAATGTGAGCAGAGAAGTAAACACACCTCGCCGCCCTCATCGCCACCAGATAAGTCCTAATATAGGCTCTTAGCTGGGCACGGTCAGATTCAGCATGGCTCATCCTCCACCTGCTCTCTAGGCCCCTCCTTCAACACTTCATCTCCCAGAGCTCCTCCAAAAACCAGGGAGCTAACCGGGATCTGCGGTGAGGTAGGGGCCGCAAGGGGACAACCTGGTCGAGAGCCTCCGAGGCCGCCTGTTGTCAGGTGGACACCAAGGCTTTGGCCGAACTGTGGGCAAGGGAAGTGGGAAATAACCCCATTTGATGGATACAAAGCAAGTTGCCATGGTTGTTAAAGAAACCTACTGTCCTAAATATGATTTTCTGCTGGAAATTGGCAAAAACATCACAAATCATGGTCACATGATCATGGAACATGACAACTGTTCAAAAATGCAATCCAGTTTATTTTCATGAAATTAATGCTGTAAAGGTAATGATCAGTACCTTAAAATGCACCTGGAAGCAGACTGGTAACAAATACAGATTGCACAACAGTGATTGTATGTGCCACCCTAAGAGGTTCCCTAATTGGCCATACTGCTGTATTCTGTACCAGTTGTTGCTTCCAAATACTGTTCTGGGTTAACTTCATGTGGAGGCTTTGCAGCAAACTAACCGTGAGATGAACAGGGCATAAGTAACTAAGTACCAAATACATAGTAATTCCATGTGTCCAATCAAACTTGGCCAATAAAAAATTCTATTTCTATTCTATTCTATGAGTACTATGATGACATAAGGGGATCAAACAAGACAGTAACATGAGATTTCAGTATTCTACAGCATATAAAGACTCTTTTAGAATTTTCTTTTAGAAAAGGTAATAGATCCAATTGAAAAGATACCTTGCTGAACCTTTTCTCAGTTCTCTATCTATTTCTCATTCTCTTTTATAACCAATATAAGCTTCTTGACTTTGCATAAAATCTTTTCCATAGCCTGGTACCACTGTATTCAATTTTTCAAGTTGGAACTTCAAGCTATATTTGCTGCAAACTTAAACAGCTCCTGAAACCCAAGCTTTGTCCAAATAATTTTTAGGAGGTCATAGCATCTTTCCCTCCAATTGAGGTATACATTTTTTTCTTTCAACTAATTCTCATCTTAACTGTTACATATACTTACTCTTTTTAAATCTGAGAATTATTTTGAAATTTGGGGGGGGGTTTCTTTTCTACTTCTACAAACAACATGAGTGATCTCTAAGTATACTGTTATCTTCATCTATTTCTATTTTTCCCAGTTACTAGAAATCACATTATTATTATAGAGCTAAAGTGACCTATGCTCTAATGATGGCAGTTTACATACAGTTCCTAAGAGGTTTCTTACTACATCTTTTTATGTTTAGATATTTTTACTCTATTTTTGTTATTTTTATAAATAAGGTGGTGAACATATCGAATATTCCTTCTTCCTCCTGTTTTTCCCACAACATCACCTTGGTGAAGTGAGCTGAGCTGAGAGGCAGTGACTAGCTCAAAATCATCCATTTGGCTTTCATGCCTAAGGCAGGACCAGAATTTATGGTCTTTCAATTTCTATCCTGGTATCTTAACAATTATAACAAATTGCTCTTTACAAATAACTCTTCTACAAATGCAGAAGACTGCACATTTACAGTTTTAGTAGTTAAGATTGTTTTTTGCCTCTTATCTATTAATATGGAACATATACTAGGAAAAGTATCTGACAAGCTGAAGGTTCAGTTTAGATCCAATTTAAATAAAGAGTTATATCATAGATTCAGCCACTTGCTCCATGGCCAAGGAAAAACAACTGTCTTAATCCCCATTCTTTTTACAGAAACATCAAAGAATGAGAATTAAAGTCTATAATGTTTATAAAAGAATTCTTCTAAGGCTTCTGCAGGGATTAAAGGGCAGCTTACTGTGCTTCAACTCCCAGAGAAATGAATCCACAGAAATAGTTAGAGAAACTGGCTTTCAGTCTTGCTCAATAAAAAATAAATTGCTTATTAAAATTAGTTGTCTAAGTATCCTATTTTGACATTTGACATTTCATTCTTTCAACCTTTTTAACAGTATTTACTTATACACAAATCTTTCACATTTTTTTTCTCTGTACTTACAGTATTTTAGACCTTTTAAAACATTTTACATTGTTTCAATTATCTACCATACCAAAACACACATACACACACACACAGAGTAAAAAAAAACTGAGATAGGCAGTGTATTGGGATACAACACAGTACCCTCTCTCCTTTGATCAAATAGAGCAGTGGCTTGGAGACCCCAGGAATTTGAAAGGACATATAATAAGACAAAGTTTAAAGATTTCCTTCATTTTAAAAGCAAGAATAAGACTAGCAAGTTCATCATCAAACACTTTTTACTTCAAGGATAATTACCCAAAAATAGTTTTATATATACCAACGAAGGAAGGAATTTTCCATGGTTAATATATTTGCATGTAACTGCAAAAAAAAGTGATCTCAAAAAAAGCAAAGACTTTTGAGGAAAAAAAAGCAGAATTTTAAAATTCTTATATAAAATCAAGATCATGTATTAGGATCCTGCTGACACAGAGAAAAAACAATTCAAAATTATATAACTGGATGCAAAAGGAGACAAAATATAAGACATAATTACAGCAGATCAACAGGAAGGCAATGAAAAATTTGTCCATGCCACAATCTAAGGAAAGTGTTTTTAATCTATGGTTTACAGATGGTAAATAATTCTTTGATTGCCAACTTAGATAAAATACATACAATGCTAGAAATGCTGTAACTAAAAAGTAGCATATTAACACATGTAGGGATCATGCAAAAACATTCAAAAGTATTACACCATAAAAATTTAAAAATATATAAAATAAAGTCTGAACTAAGCAACAGATATTTCTACTAGGAATAAGGCCAGAAAATATAAATGAAAAATATAATTTATTAAATGCATATTGAAAGCAACCAGAATAAATCTTACAGAGCATTGAAAAAATGATTCTTTGTCTGCAATACCAGATTGGGATGCCAAAATGGGAAAATATGCTGCAATGACAAAACTGACTATATCTATAACAGATGCCTAAGATGTCAAGCAGGATTAGCATCTTTGTGTACAGTATAGCATACAGCAAGGCAAATTATGTTTGTTAGGGTTTAAATAGAAATTAACAATTACCAGTCTTTAATACAAAAATTAAATATGGTTAGTGATTGGGAATATACCAAAAGTGGAGGGTATATTAACAGAAAATATTATTCTTTATTGTAAATCTAAATGTAGTATTTAATTATTCCTTCCTTTGGAGTTTAATATCTTGACAATAAAACATATGAATTATAAAAAATAATATTGAAGATCTTTTAGTCCATCTGGCACTGAGAACATGCAGTTGTTAAAACAATATTGCAGACAAAATGTTTATTTTTATAAAAGGAAAACTGAATAATAGAATATTAGTTGTTGCTTCAAACTCCCCCAATCAGAGACAAAAAGATTTCTTCATAATAGATTTGGTATAGAAAATTTGATACTGGGAAGAAATTTAAACACAAAGGTTGGCACACTGGGGAAAAGGGGACAGACAAAAATCCAAACTACAACATTAATTGTATAAAAAATGCAAGTTCAAAAGTTAACTGATACATGGACAGCTTTGCAACACAATTAAATGGATTTATGTATTATTAAAACATTGATTTGACTCAAGAATTGATTATATATATGGCTTTCTAAATTCTTAATGAGGCAGACTCAGCAAACGGAAATTGATCTTATCTATATAATTAGACGATGTAAAATTGACTCTAGTTAAAACTGAATAACAATATGCCCTGCCCTTATTTCTGCTATTTGAATCAACAAGTAGCAGAATAAAAAATATCATCCATCTTAATAACAATTTTATAGAAAATGAAAGAAAACACCAGTAATAAGAGAATTCAAATAAACCTATAAACTAATGCTAGTGTTAATTTAAAATGGAAATGGAAAAGAATAATATATGTTGTAGAGCAGATGCAAAGCAGCATCCCTTTTATAGTTTTCCCTCTGGAATTTAGGAGAGAAAACAGAACATGTTGCTTTCACTTCAGGGAATTCAGCAAATGAGGTTTAAATCAGAGAAAATAATATATCTACTTTAGCTTCTACTTGGAAACTGTTTCTAGACTCTGCTGAAGACAGAAAAAAAATGAAATCTTGACTTTGAGATTTGCTGATTAGATTAACTTGTTATAGAAATGGTTAATACTACTAAGTATTTAAAGATTTGAGGCTGTAATTTTGTATTCTACTGTACAGGAAAAAGTTGGAACTCAATGCATACAAACCTGGAGAGCTGGCAGCCCAGGTTCAAGCCCCAAGTGTCATGTGATTGGCTAAGCTCCCATCCTCACCCTAGCTCCTGCCAACATAGCATTTTGAAAACATGCAAATGCAAATAGATAAATAAGTAAAACTTCAATGGAAAGGTAACGGCACTCTGCGATGTTATACTGGTCATATGACCACAGAAGTATCTTCAGACAGTGCTGGCTCAATGGCCTTGAAACAGATGAGCACCGCACCTTATAGACAGCAATGACTAACTAAATAAAATCCACATGTACTCTATACTTTTACTTCCCCTTTCTTTTCCTTTCCCATTTCTATATTATCTTTATTTTTATTTGTATTTTATAATAAAAAAATAAAATGACAATTGTGTGACCACAGATTAAAGTAGGCTCATTTCAACCAAGAAAAAAATGAATTCTTAGATCTGCAATCAACATAAAGCAACTGTTTTTCATCTATGCCTGTTGACAGTACAACAGATTATGTACAACAGATTATAAGTGTTAACAAGAGAATGCATCAAATATTTCCTACCTAATCTATTTCTATTAATAATTTTTAATTTTTTTCTCCCATATAAGATAATGACATTGCAACATTTTGCATCTCCTAAATAGCATTACTTTGCAACAGCCTAAATTCTGAGAATGAAATTATCTTCTTTAAAAAATAGTGCCATAATCTTGAGCTTATAGAAGTTAATCTGTACAACTTTTTCTTGGTGCTATTAACAAGAGATATCTGAAATAGCCGGTGTCTGTCTGTCTCTGTGTATGTGTGAAATCATGTAAAACAAGGATTAGGAGGAGATGACTTTCAGGGAATGTATGTTGAGCTAGCACAACTCTGATTAAGCAGAGACAATGACCACAGCAAAATACAAAGAACAGGTCCTACAGAACCTGTTTGCATCTACTGATAAGGAGAAAACGGGACATTACCCACATGTGCTCCAGATAGCAGCTCCTCATAAACTGCTGCAGAGTTGCTGCAATGTTCTCATTTCTCTCCCATCCTACTCCATCAGGACCCAGCAATACTTAGCCCTGCTCTCCACACACATCCATCACCCACCCACACTTACCATTTGAAGCTCTCTGGAACTCATGTTGGGGAAAAAGCAAGTCACATGTCCTGGCAGCAACCCAAACACGGACAGCATTTTGTTGCACCTGCTTGTGGGTGGGGATATAAAGGCAACCACCAGACAACCTGCTTTATTTTGCTATTTTAATGAGGTGTGCACAGCACTATAAGCTTCTGAATGTTGCAGAAAGCTTCTGAATCATTCTGCAGACTAATTAAGGCAACAAAGTAAAGCGGTTTGTTCTGGGGCCATATGGCAGCAACCCAGAAGTAGCTGACATTTTTTGGACCATTTACAAGTCCTTACAAAGTGCTCCATTTTACTGCCTTAAGGTCTGCACAGTGCTGCAAAAACTTTCTAACAGCTTCAGAAAGCCACTGGAAACATGGTGGCACTTTCCAGAATCCTATGGAAAGCCTCAGAGCTCTTCAAAAGGTAAATGGTGTTTGGCTTGGTAGAGTGGAAAAGGCCTATGAGAGAGACCTAAAGGGTGGGAAGTAGACCACAGAACATCTCAAGAAGGTGGGAGTGGCCTTGGGAGGGCTAGGGCAGGCTGGCCTCCAAGGGCCTGCCCCACCCCAACTAATGAAATGCATGTTTATTTAATGGTTCATTGGGGAGAGCTGGGAGGGAAGGGTTGTTAATTGAGTTGCTTCATTTAATGACTTGTGACATATGACTGTAATAGGTAAGCTCCAGTCATATCTTGGGGACCACAGCCATTTGCTCTGTAATAGAGAAATGTCTGTTAGTTATTTAACAGATGAGCTACCTAAAAATAAAGATGTGATTACTTTAGTAACAGAAGATTCCCTTCTAGGAATATATAATCTTTTCTCTCATAATACATTTCTTTCCATACAGATAAGCACATTTATTAAATACAATCTTAATCCTGACAAAATACTTAATCTCATAATTTTCCTCTTAGGGTATTTTATCATTTAATGATGCTCTACATGAGAAATATTATGAAATACATTCTTTAGCAATTTAACTGTTACTGTACCAACTGATCTTTAATGACCTTCTGTAAGCAAAGTCAATGGGAAAGCCAGATTCATTGACCAACTAGGCGCCTAACTTATAAACTGAAGTGATTCACCTAACAACTGTGGCAAGAAAGGTCATTAAACAGGGCAAAACTCACTAACGAAAGAAATTTTTGGCTCAATTGTGGTTGTGAGTTGAGGACTACCTGTATGTGTAAATATTGATAGAAAGATAATGAACAGTATGATTCCTTTTGAGGAATAATAACCAATATTGAAATCACTGGATATGACTATGTAAAAGTATCCTGCTGATTTTGAAAAGTTGTTATACGAAAGTTAGGTGATAATAGGTTTCTCAACAAGAGATGGAGACCAAAATGGACACTGAATGAACATAAATGAATACAGATGTGATTACAGAGTCAATTTGGTTTATGGTTTAAGCCAGGCGTGTCAAACTCACTGCATCCCAGTGCCATCATGTGACATTTTGTAATGTTTTTCCCCTCACGGAACTGGGGTGGGCATAGCCTGTGCATGACGCATCTGGCCCGCGGGCTGCCTGTTGGACACCCCTGATTTAAGCCTTTAAGGCATCAAGCTAGAAATCAGACAGGAATTCTGGTTCCATCTTGGGCACAAAGCCAGTTGGATGACTCTATTTTCTCAGATTAGGAAAGTGGCAATGGCAAACGCTTCTGAAAAAGCTTGCCAAGAAAACTGCAGGAATTTGCCCAAGCAGTCTCCACAAATTAAATATAACTGAAAAGAAGAAAAATCTAGTCTGATAGTATGTTGAAGTAATTTGAGAATGTTTGAGAATAGAGGTATGTGTGTGCATGTTTGTATACGTATGAATGTAAATGAGTTGACAGTATTGAGAAAGTTATGGCTGGATGGACTTGATAAGATGTATCAGAAGAAACAAAAAGTTTAAAGCATGGGTATCCACATTCAGCTTGCCTGGGCAGCACTCACTGAGTGAAGAGGTATTGTTTTGGGCTGTATTTAAAGTATATAAAATAGTCAATGTATATTATAAATCATATAATAATTTTAAAAGTTTACGATCTTGTGAAGCCACATGTTCAGAACCACATCTGTGATTGGATGCCTGATTTAAAGAATAAAAAGCAATATATACAGCAATATATGGACATGGAAATAATGATAGCTTGCAAGGTTAGTATGGTATACATAGACAAAGTAATGCTAGTGGAATAGATTAGATTCGCTATATAATACTATTATTTTCCTTCCTACCTCATATCTTTAATTTCTTTGAGTAGCATTTTCTTACTTCCTCTGTGCAATGCAGACAGCTGCTTATCATAAAAGTAAAAAGCATAATATATATGTTTGCTTTGCTTTGTTGATTTTACATAACAAATACATTTTATAATAAAATACTGTAAGCACACATGGAGCTATTTATAGCGGGATGTGCCTGCTTATGTTAAACTTCAGTCTAAAGTTGGAGTACTAAAAACATTCTTTTTAATGAAGAGCAAATATACAGCTTATTTTCTTTGGAATCCCAAACTGAAAAGCAACATTACAAGAAATTATACCTATGCTGCTTCAGTGGGAAAAAATAGAATTCAACCTCAGAATATTCAGGCAATAAAATTTTTGTATGTTTCACTAGCCATTCTTTGGTAATTACTTATACATGGCTGTTATATTTACAGGTAGTCTTTGACTTATTCAATGGACTCCAAAAAAATTCACAACCATGTTCCAAAGTCATCATCACTGCAGTGCTCCTGCAATCATTTGCCTTTATAAGCGACTATGGTGGCCACCCTGCCCATCTCTCCCTATACTCCTCCACTAGGTTCTGTTTCTCATTCCATCAAGCACCACAATCTCCTCCTTACTTACCTTTTGAAAATCTCTAGCTCAGTTTAAGACAGCATTGAATTGTGGCTGCTTTAAAAGTGGCAGCCACTTCCAGGATTGCAGCATATGGCCCAGAAATGAAGCAGCCTGCTCTGCTTCCTTAATGTGAGAATCAAATAGCTACAGATCGCTCAAGGTCACTGTAAAGCTTCCAGAAGCTTGTGTCAGGGAAACAGAGCAGGTCTCTTCATTCCTGGGCCAAGTGGCAGAATCCCAGAAGTGGCTGCCATTTTGGGGGAAATCACATTGAATTGTGGGTACTTTGGAAAAAAAAGCCACCAGTTTCTGGATTGTGCTCCACAACCCAGGAACAAAAAGGCCTGCTAGATTTCCTGAACATAAACTCTATAAATTTCCATAAAAGTCTGGAGCTTGCATGAAGAAAACAGAGCAAGGCACTCTACTCCTAGGCCATATGGCATGATCCAGACAGCAGCCACCATTTTTGGAACACCCATAATCCATTGTTGCCAAAAATAGTGGCTGCTTTCAGGAACACACTACATGAGCAAGAGATGGAGCAGCCTTCCTCCTTTCCTAATCTGAACTCCACAGATCTTCAAAAGATTAAGTGTACAATGGATAATGTGGGGAGTGAGGCAAGGTATGGGGTCTGATGTGCAGTACCTCGGGATAGGGCAGGCCTTGGGAGGCCCAGCGCAGGACCTGCACTTGGTTGTCAGGGTTCCTGAGGTAACTCATGTTCCACTTATTGCCTGCATCAGGAATAACAGCATAGGGGGTTGTGAGGTAATCAAATGAACACTTAATGGCCATCATTATATTTGACCATAATGAGCAGACTCCAATACAGTTGTCGGTTGTGAACTACTTTTGTATTTAAAACTGAGCATCAAAAGTTTGGTGAAGTAAATGGGAAGAATTTTTAGAAAACAATGCATTAAATATAGTTAAAATGTTTATTTCCAATGAAGTTGCTGAAGCAGTCATGATTTCTATATTCAGAAGCCATTAAACTGGCCCACGCAGGACCATGAGGCTGCCCTGCCCACATCACCCCACCCACCCTTCAGCCGAGCGCAGGACTTACTTTTGCAAGACCCACCAGCTAGAACTGGAAGGTAAGGCCAATGTTTTTGGCCGGCAGAGTGCTTCTCAGGACGGGGGAAGCCAAAAACGGGCGGCCGGAGGCATCCCTGCACCCTGTTTTTGGCTGTCAGAGTGCTTCTGGGGCTGGGAGTGCCAAAAATGGGGCACACAAAGACCCCAGGAGGCATCACTGTGTACTGTTTTTGGCCGGTAGAGTGCTTCTGCGGGTGGGGGGAGGCCAAAACAGGGCATGCAGAGGCCCCTGGAGACATCCCCACACCCTGTTTTTGGCCGGCAGAGTGCTTCTGGGGAAAGGGCAGGCCAAAAACAGGTGGGCGGAGGCATCCCTGCGCCCTGTTTTTGGCTGGCAAGAGTGCTTCTGGGGGAGTGGAAGGCCAAAAACAGTCCATGCCTTTTGCCAACAGAGGAAAGAACTCTAAGATTTGCCAGGGACTTCAGTCCACATCTCTCTGCTGGGGAGGAAAAACTGAAGGGCCCCAACAGGAGAGACTGTGCATGCTGTATAATTAAGCATCGCTTCCAAGAGTCGTGCTTAGTGCCAGGTACATTCATCCTGGGTGATGCAGAGCAGAAGCAGAGAGGGATGGGAGGCCTGAGAGAATGCTGCACTCCAGCATGGCACTTTCTCAAGCCAGCTGGACTAGCCCAAAAGAAGCAGATCCCCCAGTCACTGACTGGATGTGGGGTCCGAGGTGGGTGGAGGGTGAACGGGCAGCCCATTGTGGAGAGTGCCACCCTGGCACTAAGCACAACTCTTGGAAGTGATGCTTAATTATACAGCATGCACAGCCTCTCCTGTTGGGACCCTTTGACTCCTCCTCCTCTGGTGGAGCGACAATGGCAAATCTTTGAGCTCTTTCCTCATCTGAAGAAAGGTGCAGCCCTTCACTCGGGAGGAGAGCTTTGCAGCCTGCCTCCTTTCGCTCCCAGGCACAATGGCATCAGCCGCTCTGAACGAGCCTCTTTCCTTACTTCCTTCCCTTCTCTCTGACAGCCACACACGGAGGGAGGACTGCATGAGTGATGCAACACCGGGAGCCGAGCACATTTCAGCCTCTGGGAGAGGTGCCTCCTGGCCCCACCCTCATCTGAGTCTAATGGCAGGATTCGTACATTGGGCGGCTGTGGTGCTCCTCCACCTCGCTTCTTAGCTCCAGATTCTGGGTGGAGATCAACCAGTGTGCTCCAAGCCGGCAAGCAGCCATGGAGGCCCTGGAGTTCCCAGCCTGGCCTGAAAGAGGCTCCTGCAAGCCAGTGGGCACCTGTTAGAGTAGCGGGGCTGGGATACACGAGAGAGCTATGGAGTGGGTGCCTTTTCTCCCCATCCCGCTGCTTGGCTGCCCCTCCTTCTCCCACTCAGCATTCAGCAGTTCCAGGGCGGTAGCCGGTAAGGCTGAGGACGGCTGTCTCTGCCCCTGGAGGGAGAGGCAGGAAAGGCATTCAAGTGGTGGCAGCAGGGGGGAAGGTGGCAAGGCGACTGTTGCGGAACCCGCTCCCTAGCTCACTCGTGTCTCAATGGCTGTTGAGCCCCCACTTTGTGGCTTCCTCGCCAGATCTTCTCCAAACGATGCCTGCCCTGTCTGATCCTGCCTGCCAGACGTGCAGAGTCCTTGCTCGAGCCTGTGAATGTGCGTTTAGCACATTCAGAGGAAACTCTGGGAAAACCAGCAAGATTCCAAAAGCGGATTGAGACTGCCGTGATATGAATAGAATGGAATGGAAATAGGAGAGAATGGAATGGGAATGGGAATAGGATTTGATGGAATAGCAATAGGATGGAGTGGGAATAGGAATAGGGTAGAATGGAATGGGAATGGAATGGAATTCAACAAGGTATCCCAGGGCACTGCCAAGATTGAAGGGAATTCTGCAGAAGATGTCCCAGGAGAGAGAGATATGGAAAGAGAGAGATATGGAAAGAGAGACATAGAGATAGATAAGATAGATTAGATAGATTAGATAGTGAGATAGATATATTAGATAGTGAGTGAGTGAGTGAGCGGGTGTGAGTGAGTGACAGACAGACAGATGGACAGTCTTGTTGATTGTAAGCTCTTTGGGGCTGAGAAGAATTGCTGCAAACCTGAGTATCCTAAACTGGACCACTAAACAACTTGAAAAATGATCTGGTAAAAAGAAAAGTCAACCAAAAGCAAATAAAACACCCCCATGAGCAAAACAAATGAAAGTTTAATTTGTGTGTTTTGTTTAATGGACTGCTAAATTGGCAAAATGGACTGCTACATTGGCTACACCCCCAGTCACATGACCACCTATCCATGCCCACCCAGACGATCTGCCCTCGCCACAGTCTGAGGGACCATGAATTAGCCTGCTGTTTAAAAAGTTTGAGGACCCCTGACATAAACCTTTAAATAAACTTTTAAGTGGTATATAATAAAGCCGTTTTGATAAAACCTATACTTCTGATCAATTTCAAAGTCCTACTTAAAGACAGCGCGAAGTATTTTTAATTAAACATACACAATTTCATAAATTTTATAGAATTGCAAATTTAAAAAATAGATGTCAGATAAAACTACTATTCCCAATTAGCAGCTAGAAATTCAAATTTGTATGATTCATTTATCTAGATTTTGAAAGAAAAATGTTTATATCTGGCAGAATGCAGTTTCTATTGCAGTAATACAGCAAAATATATATTAGTTTAAGCAAGCCCATTTAAAAATATAAAGGACAACACTGAGAAATATTTCTACTCATCACATATTTACGTATACAGGTAGCCCTCGATTAACAACCCCAATAGAGACTAATATTTCCATTGCTGAGACATTTGATAAGTGAGTTTTGCTCTATTTTTACAACCTTACTTGTAACAGTTAACTAAATCACTGCAATTAAATTAGTAACACGGTTGTTAAGTGAATCTTGCTTCCCCATTGACTTTGTTTGTCAGAAGGTGATCACATGACCCTGGGAAACTGCAATATCATAATATGCTTTTTGCAAGTGGCTGAATTTTGATCATGTGACCATGGGAATTCTGCAATGGTTGTGTGAAAAAAAGTAATGTCACTTTTTTCAATGTCATTATAACTTTGAACGTTCTCTAAATGAACTATTGTAAGTTAAGTACTATGCATATAAATTTATCCAACTATAGCAAAAATCTGAATTTGTTCTTCAGAATATTTTGATAGAAATATTGAGAAATATTACAAAGAACTTTTTCTTAGAATATCAACAAGCATTTCCTAAAATACATTTAAAGTCTTTCAAAGCTACAGTATGTACCACTTTAGTGTCACAATTCCAGAACAAAAATACATAATCATAATTGTAAGCAAATTTTGCCTTATCATTTAGTAATGGAAATGGGCGTTGGTAAATTTTCCTGTGAACGCCCTTTCTATCTATGCTGCTAAAGAGCCCAGGATAGGTTCTCATCTTATGATGTCAATAAGCTGAGTCTGTTCTTGTATATAAATAGCCAGCCCCCGGGAGTCTCCCCAGCTTTGGCAAAGATACTTGACAGATTGAAATAAGTGTCCCTGAAAGCAAACAATCTAGTACATTGGCATGTCTTACCATCTCCGGATGAATCAAGGGAGGGGCTGGGCTCTCTAGCAGCATAGATAGAAATGGCATTCACAGGTAAATTTACCAACACCCATTCTCCTCCATGCTGCGGTGAGAGCCCAGGATGGGACATATCAAAGCCTGCCTGTCCATGGGAGGGTCCTCGTCCGGCTGATCATTCCAACTGTGCAACCACTCACTTCGTCTGCCGAAGGCCAAGGCAATGGAATCCAGACGGTAGTGTCTGATCAAGGGTGACTGGGATGTCCACGTGGCCGCTTTGCAAATCTCTTCCAGGGATGCCTGGGTGGCCCAGGCAGCTGAAGTGGCTGCACTTCTGGTAGAGTGCGCAGTCAGCCCCTGAGGCACCAGAAGAGCCACCGCTTTTTATGTTTGTGCAATGCACATCCTGACCCACCTGCTTATGGTAGGAGGAGAGGTTTTGTTCCCCAAGTGAGAAAGGGAAAAAGAAATAAACATGGCCTCTGTCTTTCTAAAGTAGGAAGTGCATTTGATGTAAATTCTTAGAGTTCTCCTGACATCTAGGGTGTGCCATTTGCACTCTAAGTCGTGGTGTGGAAGGGGATAGAAATCAGGCAACACAATGTCCTGAGACCTGTGGAACCAGGTGTTAACTTTGGGGATAAAGGAGGGGTCTAAATGGAGAACAACTCTATTATTGTCCTGTCTAATCAAAAGAGCCACCAGCTCTTACACCCTTCTGGCCGAAGTGATTGAAATGAGAAAGACCACCTTTAATGTCAAGAATTGCAGAGACACTGTCCTAAGGGGTTCAAAGGGCGGGGGGCTACAAAGGCCTGAAGTACCTTAGAAAGGTCCCATGAAGGATACCTGTGCACCACAGGGGGGTGGAGGTTGGAAGCCTCTTTTAAAAATCTGAACCGAAGGATGGTGAGACAAGGAAGGAAATAAATCCCAAGAGAGAACCGAAGAGACGGCCGCTACTTGGCAGCGTAGGGTATTAGGGGCTAGCCCCTTCTCTAAGCCGTCCTGAAGGAATCAAAGAACCTCTGCCAGCTGAGCTAAGGAAGGTGATAGACCCTCCTTTAGGCACTGTTGACAGAATACCCTCCAGGTGGCATCATAGATGTGCCTTGTAGATGGTTTACGAGACGCCTGGATGGTGAGGATAACCTTCTCTGGAAGATTAGCCTCTCTTAGCCGTTGCTGCTCAAGCGCCACATAGTCAGCCTAAACCACTGGGGGTCCAGATGGAGCAAGGCTCCCTGATGCAGGGAGATCAGATGGGCTGGGATCCTCCAAGGAGTGGCTACAGACAGGTTCACTAGGTCCACCAACTAGGGCCTCCGTAGCCAAAAGGGGGCCAGGAGAATTAGCTCTGCTCGTTCATCCAACATCTTCCGAATGACTGCCGGAATAATGGGAAGAGGAGGAAAGGCATAGAGGAGACCCCCGGGCCATCTGCACCGAACAGCATTGGTCCCCTCCGCTCCCTGGCAAGGAAACCTGGTGAAAAACCTGTTGACTTGGGCGTTTAGGGGAGTGGAGAAGAGGTCCACCTCCGAAGTCCCAAACCTGAGAGAAAGCTGAACCTGAATAGGGACAGGTGAATGCATCATTCTGCATGGTCGACTGAGCTCCTGCTCAGCTGGTCGGCTTGGGAGTTGTCGACCCCGGAGATGTGATCTGCTGCGATCGACAACAAGTGTCTCTCTGCCCACAGCCCCAAACGTTCTGCCTCTCTCATGAGTGCCTGAGTCCCCACTTGCCTGTTGATGTGTGCCTTTGTGGCCATGTTGTCCGTCAACACTAGAACATGGGAACCGGTAACCGAGGCTCTGAAGTGTCTCAGTGCCAGAGCTATAGCTCTGAGCTCTAACCAGTTTATGGGATAGGTTCTGTCTGACCAGGACCAAACCCCCTGAGCTATCTGGCCATCCATATGGGCGCCCCAACCCAGCAGGCTGGAGTCTGTGGTGATTATTAGCCTGTCGGGTTCCTTGAACGGATGGTCCCTCCAGGTAGCTGGGGAAAGCCACCACTTGAAGGAACACCGTATCTGAGGAGAAAGCTGTACTCTGATCAACATGTGGCTGGTTCCTGCTCGTTGAAAGGGGAGCACGAACCATTGGAGCGATCAGGAGTGAAGCCCTGCCCACGGGACGATGCCGATACAAGAGATCATCTTCCCCAATAGTTTGGACAGCAGCGACAGGGGGACATCCTGTTGATGTTGAATCTGATGGATGATCTCAGTAAGGCTTTTCCCATGATCTGGAGACAGGAAAACCTGGCACAGAGTTGTGTCGATAACTGCACCCAAGTGAAGCAATTTAGTTGTGGGAGAGAGATGGCTTTTCCTGGTGTTGATGGAAAAGCCATGTCTCTGGAGTCAGGAAAGAGTAATTTGTAGGTCTCAATGGGCGGAGTGTATGGAGGAGGACAGTATCAACATGTCGTCCAAGTAGCATTGGATCCTCACTGGTATAGACCGTAGAGAAGCCACCAATGCTGCTAGTATCTTTGTGAAGACTCTTGGAGCCTAGGAGAGGCTGAAGGGAAAGGCTTGATACTGGTAGTGGGCATTCTGGTAACAGAAACGGAGAAGCTGGAGATGATGAGGCCAGATGGGAATGTGGAGGTAAGCCTCCATGAAATCAATGGAAGAGAGGAGGTCACCCTCCCGAACGCTCTCTAGAATGGAATGCAATGTCTGCACTTTAAAGCACCCGTATTTGATAAACTGATTCAGAAATTTTAGGTCGAGGATGGCTTGCCACCACCAGCACCCCCGAGGCTTTGGGGACAACGAAAAGCAAAGAGTAAAATCCACATCCCCATTGGAAAGTGGGAACTGGTTGAATGGCCCTTATGTCGATTAGGTGTTGAATGGCCAAACTCATAAAGGCCCTTTTTGAACTGTCCCGTGAAATGGGACAGATCAAAAAAATTTCTGGGGGTGACAATAGAATTCCAATTGTAGCCCTGACCTAACAGTGTTGAGCACCCAGGCATCCATTGTTGACTCCTCCCATTTGGAGGTGAAGAAGGCTAAACGACCTCCGATGGGAGGGGAGAACGAGGGATTACTTAGAGCAACAGAAGGAATGACCTGCTCCCCCACGAAAGGGCCGTTTACCCACAGAAGGTTGTTGTCTGCCAGGTGCTTCTGGACATTGTTCTTGGCGTTGGGAATACTTCCTCTGTGGCTGGTTAAAGCGGGAGGTAGTCTCTACCCGAAAGGCCGGTACAGAGCTGGGCAATACTTTTTTTTCCTTGAGGAGGAAAGAATCTTCCTTTTATCTCTGGTATCAATGAGATATGAGTCTAGTGCGTCGCCAAAAAGCTTGTCACCTGTGCAGAGGGCAGAAGCTAGCTTCCACTTTCGGCGTGACTCCGCCTGCCAATTCCAGAGCCACAAAAGCCTTCTCGCCGCCACCAAAGATGCCATGGCTTTGGATGCAAATTTGGTGGAATTGAGGGGGGCATCCGCAGTAAATTCCGCTGCTGCTATGATTTTGTTGAAGTCCTGATGTGACCTGAGGTCAGATGCTGGGAGTCAGTCTTGCAGTTGGTGCAGCCATCATAGAGATGTCCTCGTAAAGAACGACACAGTGGTCGAAGCCCAGACAGCCCACGCAGCAGCTTGGTGGTTGCGTTTGGGGGTCTGTTTGGAGCGTTTATCTTCGGCTTTAAGTACGTCTTCTGGCTCGGTGGGAGTGCCAGAGGAGGAGAATGAGGCAGCAACAGGAGCGTCTACAGAGGGCACTGCAAGGGCATTGGCTAGGGAGGGGCCTACATTGTAGAATCGTCTATCCAGAGATGATAGACGAGGACCTGCTGAAGGGGAAGCATACTGCTCCTTGACCAGGTCGAGAAACAAAAGAGGGGAAGGCAAAACCTCCATGTGAACTGCAGGCTTGGAGAAGAGAGAGTCTCCTTGCCCAGAGGGTTCCCCTTGTGGCTCAGGAGCCACTTCCTCGGGTGACAACTTGGCAGTAACCAGGGCCTTGTTTAGTAAAGGTTTGAACAGGGCTGGTTTGAAGACCAATGCAGAAGAGGGCTGATCTAGATGAGAGTCTTCCTCCTCAGAGAGATTGGGGTCCCAGATTTCCCCCTCTTCGCGATCTGAGCGACTGTGTTCAGATGGGAGGGGCACCCTCATATCCTCCCATTCTGCATGGGATGATTGGGCCCTAAGGTCCTGGGACTGAGAAGGGAGAAGAGCCTGAGGCCTTTCTAGGGGCCGAAGAATCTGTTGGAATCCTTCAGCCAATCCCTGTCTGATGGCAAGAGACACAACATATTGAATCTCCCTGGGCCTCTCTGCAATGGGAGGGTTGGAGGGCCGGAGGCCAGCTGCCGTGGGTGTAAAGGTAGCTTCTGGCCTACTTAGGGAAGATCCCTGAACCCTGGAGGGAAGAGGAGGGACATAGGCGCAAGAGGCCTGCTTAAAATTGGGCCCTGACCTGCTTAAATCCTGAGGATCCTGTTGTTCAAATCTCTCAGGGGATCACGATGAAGGGGGTCCAAAGGATCCTAAAATGACTTCCCTTCCCCTAGGTGGGCTTCCGTGTGGATCCTGAAGTTCTCCTGCCTAGAAAGCCTGTTGCAGTTGCCCTCTCATTTGCTGAATTGTTTTGTTAAATTGTCTCTCTAGAGCCGCATGTCTGCGTTTTTCTGCCTTGAGCTCTACCTGAGTTGTTTTCTTGGGAGCCAGAGCTTTAGCCCTAATTTTTGCAGCCAGTTCTCTCTGAACAGATTGAGAGCGCTGTTTGTGTCTTTTTCTTCTGCCCGGTTGGAGGGCCTGTTCCACTGGAGGGGAAAGTTCTGCCTGAGACCTGTCTTGATCCATGTTAAGTAAGGCGACTTTGCCAATTTGTTGGGAAGACAGGCAGGGAAGCGACACTCAGAAAGAGCTGTCTACTGCCTTGCAGGGGACACCAATTAAATTGCCTGTGGGCCAAAACCGTCATCGGGCCACCAAAATGGCCACTCACCTCGTGTGCTGGATGATCTGCACTCCAAAATGGCCGCTGCACCTGTAGAGGCCTCCAATAATGATGTTGCTCTTTAGGCTATTGCGAGCCCCAAGCGAGAAGATCAGCAGAAGGAGAAAGCAAGCTCCGTCCAAGCGATCAGCTGGCAGGCGCTGTTATCAGTTTGCCGATCTTTGTGATCTCGCAAGCGGAAGGCTGTGGGGGAGGTAGACGAAACGCTTCCCTGCCTGCCTTCCCAGCAGACTGGCAACATCGAATCCTCAACGTTGCAGGAGAATGGAGCCCCACTCTCCTAAAGTTGCAGCTACCCTGATCCCCGGGAGCTGTTTAAAGCTAAGATAGCTTCGTTTGGAATCCACTGAACTATTATACCACTAACGCTTTCAGGGACACAGCTTGCTGACTTAAAGAAGCTGAGTCAAAACTAGGGAGACTCCCGGGGGCTGGCTATTTATATACAAGAACAGACTCAGCTTATTGACGTCATAAGGAGGAGTCTACCCCATCCTTTACATTCTAAAAAGAGGAAGTTCGTAATTGTTTTACTAAAAGGACATAAAATAGGTGTTGGCTTACCTGAATGCAGTTTCTAAGCATGCCTTGGGATAATCCACACATATGGGTTCAATCTGCCTTTCTGCCCAGAGACTGAGTCATCAGTCTTTGCCACACCTCTTCCTGTCGGGGCAGGAAGCCCCCTAGCCCCAGTCATGACAAAGGTGCGGCCATTTGATGATTTTCTTGTGGCACTGGCTCTGCCTCCCACTGGACACTGGACCAGACAGTTGCCAGGGTGGGAGTGGATTATCCCAAGGCATGCTGAGAAACTGCGTTCAGGTAAGCCAACACCTATTCTCCAGCATGCCTTTGGGATAATCTACACATATGGGACATACCAAAGCTGGCAGCCCCTATGGGCGGAAAGAAATCTGGTCCTGTGCACTCCCGTCTGTGTGCACTTGCTGTAGCACTTTTCCTCCAAAGGCCACCTCAGCTGAGGCGTATGTGTTCAGTCTGTAGTGCTTTATGAATGGAGATGGTAGGACCATGTAGCTCCCTGGAGATGTCTTCAAGAGAGGCCTGCATCGCCCAGGAAGCTGTGGGAGCTGCGCTTCTGGTTGAATGAGCTGTTACCTATCTGGGTATTGGAAGAGCCTGGATCTTGTAGACCTTGGCTATACAAGCCCTGATCTAGCGGCCTACAGTTGAAGAGGAGACTTTAGTCCCATTGAAGATGGCTGAAATGAGATGAACAATGCCTCGGTTTTATGATATGTTGATGTACATTTGATGTACCTGCAAAGAGCCCTCTGAACATCCAATTTTGCCATCTGTGCTCTCAGGTGAAGGAGCAGGGCAAAAGTTGGGAAGAACTACTTCCTGAGCGCTGTGGAAATGAGAATTTACCTTTGGGATGAAGGAGGGATCGAGGCGCAGGACAACCCTGTTGTCATGGAATATACAGAGGTTTTCCCTGATGGAAAGAGCTGCCAATTCTGATATGCGCCAGGCCGATGTGATGGCCACTAAGAAGGTGACTCTGAACGTTAAGAAACGCAGGCTAACAGATTGAAGAGGTTCAATCGGGTCCTGAGTAAGGGCTTGTAATACTGTCAACAGGTTCCAAGAAGGATATCTGTGGACTGTTGGAGGTTTAAGATTGATAGCTTCTTTGAGGAAGGAGCAGACGACCAGATGATGAACTAAGGTGCAACACGGTGGATAGGGCTGCTACCTGCCGTGGCGTACCAGGAGAACCCTTTGTTGAGTCCTGTTTGTAGAAAGTCCAGGATCTGTGGTATTGAGGCCACAGTCAGGTCTGTGCCCTTCTTGGTGCACCATTGATGGAACGCTTTCCAGGTAGTGTCATATATTCTGTTTGTAGAAGGTTTCCTGGAGGCTTGTATTGTTTTGATGACATTTCTGAAAAAGTTATCCCTCCTCAGGATCATCCTCTCAAGTGCCAGGCGGTCAATTGGAGCCACTGAGGCTCCAGGTATTCCAAGACCCTCTGGCTGAGAGATATCCTGCCCTGAGGGATCCTCCAAAGCGGGACACTGACAAGCTCACTAGATCTGCATACCACGACCGTCTGGGCCAGTGGGGAGTGATGAGGATGACTTCTGCCTGTTCTAGTACTTTCCTTATCACCCCTGGTATGAGGGGAAGAGGAGGGAAGGCGTAAAGGAGACCCTTGGGCCGGCGGCTGCAAAGGGCGTTTAGCTCTTCTGCACCCGGTGACGGGAATCTGGAGTAGAATCGGGGAAGTTGGGTGTTCGTTGGAGTGGCAAAGAGGTCAAGTACTGGCCTCCCGAATCTCTGAACTATGTCCTGGAACAGATCTGGATGGAGACACCACTCGGAGTTGTCCACCCTGGTCCTGCTTAGGTAATCTGCCTGGACATTTGCTATCCCCGATATATGATCTGCCTTGATTGACAATAGGTGAGCCTCCACCCAGGTTCCCAGATACTGCGTTTTGGACATGAGGGATCTGGAGTGGCTCCCTCCTTGGCAATTGATGTGTGCTTTGGCTGCCACGTTGTCCATTAGGATCAGTGCGTGTTGGCTGGTCACTGTGCTCTGGAAGTGTTTGAGAGCTAAGTGAATGCCTCTCAGTTCTAACCAGTTTATGTTGTGTTGAAGGTCCGCTGTGGACTACTGACCCTGCACAAGCTGGGACTGTAGATGTCCCCTCCCATCCCAGCAGACTTACATCTGAAGTGACTGTGATGCGATTGGGTTCTCTGAAAGAGACCCCTTGGTGATTTCTGGGGAAACCCACGACCTCAGGGATCTGAGGACATCAGACTGGAGTCAGACCCTGACGTTGGAGGTGCTGGTGCCATTGGAGAGGCCTGGCTTGCAATCGGGCACATGGTACTATGGCTATGCATGAGATTAATTTTCCCAGAAGCTGGGAAAGCACCGCCAAGGAAGCCGCTTGCTCCACTGTGACCTGTGCGATCAAAGACTTGATGCTGTCCTGACGCTCCTGGGATAAATATACTTGGCAACGATTTGTGTCTATCACTGCGCACAGATGAAGGAGGTGGGTAGAAGGTATTAGCTGGCTTTTCTTGAAATTGATTGAAAAGCCGTGGTCTTGTAGAACCTGGATTGTGTAAGTCAGGTCTGATTTGGCTTGTTGGTTGGAGCTGGACTGGATTAGGATGTTGTCCAGATAGCACTGTATGCGCACCAGAATTGTTCTGAGGTGCACGGCCAGTGCTGATGCATTCTAAATTCCTCAGGGGGAATCCTAGCCTGTAACTGGTGAAGCCAGAGAAGGGATGTCCTAGTGAAAAAGGAGGTGGCCGCAGCTGCTTTAACTGCCCAGGCATTGGCTGGATGTGTTCTGCGGAAATTTTGTTCCGCCTTTTTGTCCTCTGTCTTAAAGGCCTCTGCTATGTTACCTGATGTTACAGAGAGAGAGAGACCAAGGATGCCAAAGGTTCGTCCAGAGGAGGAAGTTGAAGTGACTCGGAGAGGAACCATACTGAAAAACTTTTATCATTGCCCCCTGGAGTGGGGAAGGATCCAGGCTGTGACCATTGTCTCTGAACTACGTCCAAAAATAACTTGGGACAAGGAATCTCCTGTTGGAAAATTGTAGGTTCAGAAAAAAAAACCTGCTGTTGGGTCCTTGAGTATCAGGTGAAACAGTTGGAATAGTGGGCAGAGGATCCATTTGGGCAGTGGTCCTAGCCTTGTGGAGGAGTGATTTAAATAGTCCCGGGCTAAACAGACCTGTGAACGGGGGTGGATTAGGTGACAGGTCCTCATCTGATGAGAACCCCTGCTCCCCCTGAATTTCCTCCTCCCTCCCAGATGCCCTGATTCTGATGGAGTAGGCTGGAGAAGCCTCCCTCTGGCGCTTGGAAAAACCCATGGAGGCCTAGTATTGCACTGGCTGCAATGGCTGAGGATCAGATCTTGGGGAAGAAGACTGGCTCCTCTCCCTCAGGGAGGAGGCTACCCCATGAGAAATGGCCTGAGCAATAAGGACCTTAAGATCCTCTGATAATTCGGGGGCCACCCTATCTGTTGAGCGCATCCCCACTGCAGTTGTAGTAAAAGTAGCTTCAGGTGTTCCAGTCCTGTCTCTGATCTGCAAATCTGCAGGACGAGGAAGCATGCAATCAAAAGGAAATCTCTGAGTTTGGATTTCCTCAGCAGAAGGGATAAATTTCTGCTCCCTATCTCTCTCTGGTGACCAAGCCTGGGGAACTGCAGGCAACTCCTGTGCTAAAGGCTGCTGGGGGAGGAGGCTAACAGGCCCTGGCTGCGGGGAGGGAATATACCTCTCCTGGTCAGCTTGCTTCTGAGCTCTGGAGAACTGCTTTTCCAATGCTCTTTGCCTCCTTTCTTCTGCTCATGTGGATTTTCTAGAATAAAGAACCTTTGCCATTATCTTGTTAGCGGCCTCCTTACTTGCAGATCTGACCTTCCTGGGACTCTGCTTGGATCGTTTTGCACTCATGGACTCCATGCTGCTTTGGTCAGCCATGCTGCTAAATGCCCAGATTGCAGGGAGAGCTCTCTCAATCCTCCAATCCTGCTGCTCCAAGGGGAATTCCAGGCCTGGAAGCCATCTCTGGGCTGTGGCAGTAGTGGCCATACCAGTCTCCTGGATAGCCTGCACAACTCACCATGTGGTCAAAATGGCCGCTGCCTGCCCTGAAAATCAGCTGGAGACCTTGAAAATGCAAGCGGCTGCTCTGGAGCTACCTCGTTAAGTCTGCGAGCTCCACAGTGCACTGTTCTGACCCAAACCCTTTTCCAACAAGACAAACAATAACCAAAGGGAACAGAAACCTTTTAATGAGTCTTACGAATCCCTGGTTAAAAGGCTGCTGAAAACTAATTAACTTTGATAAGCACAAACCTTGCCAAAACTGTAGGAGACTGCCAAGAATCACAGATAAGAAGTATTTCACAACACAAGAGTCTTCAAATACCAACTTAAGATACTGTAATGTCCATGAGGCTGAGTTTCAAAACGTCTTTGCTTCCTCCAGAATCGCCCATGCTGTTGCAACTGCTCTTTCCTGCAAGCAATCCTGTGCGCATGCGCACTTGGCACAGACTCAAGAAACTCATTGCTGCTGCCAGCCCCTACAATCTCTGAAGGTAGCAGTCTACTCCCTAATGGTCCTGGCCCCTCATTTGAGTCCTCGCTCTCCGCAGCCGTCCGCACCTGCTGCTGGCTAACCACAACACACACTGGGGGCAATCGCAGCTTCAGTGCCCCCCCTGGGGTGGGGATCATTTTGGGGCTCCCCCTTGACTTCCTGGGCTGTTAGGCGTTCAATTGGTAGTTCAGGGGGGCTACGAAAAATGGAGCAGGTAGAAGTTCCAATTGCTGCCTGTTTACGATGATTTGGATACTTTGAGGGAGTTTTTGCAAACCTTTGGGAGAATCCACACTTTAAACTGCTGCTTTCTGCTGAAATTGGAGCCAACTTTTGCCACGTCTCTATAGGGCCAAGACTGAGTTGTGACTGGGGCTAGGGGACTTCCTGCCCCAACAGGAAGAGATGTGGCAAAGATTGATGACTCAGTCTCTGGGCAGAAAGGCAGATTCAACCCATATGTGTGGATTATCCCAAAGGCATGCTGGAGAATAAAACATTCATCTCATTATCAAACAGCACAAACAGCATCACTGTGACTTCCGGCAGTACTTCCATTGCAGTCCGAACAAGATCTGCAATCATCCATGGCTTCGCTCCAAGCTCTCCTCGTTGGGGGTCCCAACTGAGACCAGAACCACCCTAGAGGGGTGGTGAAGAAAGGGGGACTGCCTGACAAGTAGAGGAGAGCCGCATCTCTGCTCCCTGGAAAGGAAAATCCCCTCTGAAGACAAGCAGTAACGTTAGCCAAAATGGCTGCCATGAAGACGGGAGGCAGTCTGAAAACCTAAGACTGTGCTGGAGCAAAGAAGCAGTGAATGGTATGTGGGCTGGGTGAAAATACTTCGAACTACAAAAGGTAACCCCGATAAAAATAACAGGAAAGAGATCTCACAAAGAATTGGACTGGTGGCAATTTTAAAGTTAGAGAAAAATTTGGGAAATGTAAAGAATTTAATTTTTAAAATTTAAATGGAAGGGAAATAACTCAAAGAGAAAACTTCTACAAAAAAGAGCATAAAATTGGAATTGGTGATTGTACAGGATTTGGTGTTGGATAGGCATTATTTAAAATGCTGAAACTGTGAAAAAAAGCTAACATTTGAAAACATTGGCAAATCTGATAAAAGTTTAAAGAAACAGAAAAAAAGGTGGAAAGTGGAAAACGGAATAAGAGCATCATCTGCTGTTAAAAAAATCCTGTAAATCCCTTAAACTTTGACCTATTTAAAGTGTGAATTTAAAAGAAAATAAAAGGAACTGTATTACAACAAGACCCCAGAAAATTGGATTATTAAAATTAAAATGATTGAGGAATTTATGAAGATACTATCTCTGGATTTTTGAAAAGGAATAGACTGATTAAACTTGGGAAATAAAGTCTTAAGGAGATTGGACTTCTAGATTGAAGAAAAATGCTGGTTTAAGTAAAGACTGCAGGACAACTGGATACTTGGACACAAAAATAAAATAAGTGAAATAAAATACGCCAAGAAATAATGTTGGAACTTCAAGGGCCTTGGTGGTGCAGGCTGTTAAATGCCTAACACTTAATTCCAGCTGCCTGCAATTACTACAGGCTCAAATCCCACCAGGCTCAAGGTTGACTCAGCCTTCCATCCTCTCAGGGTGGGTAAAGTGAGGACCCAAGATTGTTGGGGGCAATAAGCTGACTTTGTAAAAATGCCGCTTAGTAATAAGCAGGCATATACAATGGAATTAAAGCTATTGCTGAGCGCATTGGGTTGCACTCCAAAAATTGCAAGCTGCCCTGAGTCTCCGGAGAAGGGTGGCATATAAATATGAATAAAAATAAAAAATAAAAAAAACTATAAAAGAAATAATAAACAGAAGCTTGGATTTATGGAATAAAATACAGAGCATGGAAAAAAATTTGGAAATGGCGAAGCAAACTACAGAAGAACAAGGAAGACAGGAGGAGAAAGAGTTAAAAGGGAAACCAGCAAAACAGGGCAAAGGAAATAACAAATAAAACAAAAGGACAAAAAAGAAATCAAATTTAAAATGTTAATGATTGATGTAATAAATCAAGGGGAGAATATTCTGAAAGCAACAAGAAAGGAAATTACAGAAAGAAGATTTGGAAAGGGTGGGGGTAAAACCAGATAACCAGAAAAAGAAACAGTGGACTGCAATAGAGAATGGAGGAATGAGTAAGAGAAAGGGTCAAAAAATAATAGAAAAAGGAAGGCAAGCCAGGAAGAGAATAACTAACATAGTAAGGAGAGTAAGAGACGATGGTTGAAGAGGGGAAAGATAAGACTGCTATATGAATGGGTGTTTTATAAGTTAAGATATATAATTATTGATTTTGATAAAACTGAAATTAATACTTATCATATATTATTAAAGATATATAAAATAATTAGAATAAAAACAAGGATTAATATTTTAATTGGAATAAATATGAAAATAAGAATTTACTATAGGATTGTCATTTAAGATATAACTGTTTAAGGAATATATAAGAAAACCAAGTATGGGAAAGGAAATGCCATGTGGAACCTGATGGAGAACATATATGTATACAATATATGGTAATAGATAAAAATGATATTGTTATTAGAATATATAATTGGTTAAATGAAAAAAGATGAGAAATGATTTGTGTAATATAATGAGATTAGAGAGGGATTTAGTATTAAAAATATAATGGTGGCAAAATTAACACTAAAAAAGGGATAAATACTGGATAATATAAATTAGGATGAATTTAGGAATGATTAATTGAATGATATAATTTGTTAAAAAATATGATTACAAGAATATGTATAAAAATATTAAGAATATAAAGTAACATGAGAATATTGAATGAAAAAAATTGGTAATAGGTAATAATATGAAATCAGATAAGAAAGTTAATAATTGGAATATGTAATTATGGTCATATTTGCTTTAAAATGTTAAAGACCTGGAACCACACTGTTCACCCAAAGATGTATTTAAAGAAATTAAAAAATGTATTGAAAAAAATAACAGTATCATTGCCTGAAATTAATCTCACTTCACCATATTGATATAACCTTGAAAAAAAGAGAAGGGGGGAAAGAAAGGGGCAGTGAAAGTAAGAGTGAAGCAGACCAATATATAATTATAATTATAAAACTGCCATTGTCTACAGCATTACATTATTACTATAAGCAGCTTCAATTAGTTCATAAGAATAACTGTCTTAGGAAACCAGTTAGGGATCTTCTCTATGTTCTTAGTGAAACTACATACCAACCATTAAAACATTAAATATTTCAAAACAAAAAACTCACAAATTTTTGGAAAATATATATTTTAGCTTTCACTGCTTCTATTCTTAATTTATTTATATTCAACCCTTCATATTCACCAACATATTTCACACACCTTTTTTCTCCTATTTTTCCCACAACAACAACCATGTGAGGTGGGTGAGCTGAGAGTGTGTAGACTGGCCTAAGGTCATCCAGCTGGCTTTCATCGCCAAGGCAAGACTTGAACTCACAGTCTTTTGGTTTCTAACCCGGTACCTTAACCACTAGACTAAACTGGTTCTTTTAATCCAGAATTATCAGACAAGCAAATCTAATTGATGATTTTATTTATTCAATAATTTGAATCCTAAATTTATGCAATAGGTTTCCAAACATCTATCAAGGCCTGAATGAAAAATAATGCCTCCAATGTTATTAGCTGTCAACAGATGGCAGTACTGACATGGTACAAGCTTGGATGGAATGTTTAGCATCTGTTCTTTCACTTCAGTTGATAAAGCTGCTGTGCAAAAAGGTTGAATTGCTATGAAATGGGAGCCAGCAATAAACACTTGTCAATGCATTTTATACAATGCATCATGACAGAATTTTTTATCATGAAGGAGTCCCTTCAATGATATTCAGTGCTAAATGCAGGCTGTTTATATAATGGCTCTGTTGATGCAAGTACTGTGCATGACTGGGCCAAACTATGTAGATGGTAAACCAGAAAGCACAGATTTGTGTGATTGAGCATGAAGTGCATAATCTACCACAGTGATCAACAAGAAACATTAAACTGGTAAAGGACAATCAGTGGATTAGTCGAAGGGTAACTGTTGTTAAGCTCAGCATTTCACAGGAAGGCATAGGCTATATTATTGGAAGAGTCTGTAAAATAGGTTCACTGCATATGACAGCAGAGATGAAAGCTTTGAGAACTGAAATTTTTCAGTAATCATACTATGAAAATAAAAATGTGGAATTTTTTTCCACAACATTGTGACAACCAAAGATGATGTGTCCATCATCATGAACCTTTCATTATGATTCAATGAAGTGTAAGTTTACCAAATATGATTATAAATCTTCACCAGCAGGAAAAAAATAATCAAATCCCAGGCTCTAGTTTTTAAAAAAAAATGTGGTAAAATATTTGGAGATAAACGTTATTCACATGGACTTCCTTCAACCTGTTATCAACTCAATGTTATACTGCAACTTTCAAAAATATAAACACTTTGTTTATATTTGGAAGCACAAGAAAGAAATTTTGCTACAACAGCAGAATGTTAGGCCTCATACCTCAGGACTCACCCAATAGGCATTTAACAAAATTGAATACCATGGTCTTACTTGTTCCTCCATATTGTCCAGACCTACTACTATGTAACTTCCATTCTTCCTCAAAATTGAATACTTTGTAAACAAAACAAGTAGTAGCTGAAGAATCAAATGAAAACGAAGAACCAGTTTATTCTAACAATTAAGTCACTGGGCTACAAATCAGGTGATTGTGCTTTTGAGTCCTGGCAGACACAAAAGGCAGCTGGGCGACTCACTGCCAATCACTCCTCTCAGTCCAATTCACCTCACAGAGTTGTTGTTGAGGGAAAATACAAGTATGAAAGAATATTAGGTATGTTCGCTACCTTTTATAATTATTTATAAAAATAATAAAGGTGAAATTTTTAAAAACTTCTAAAAAATCTTGTAAGTGAAAAGAACCAGGGTGAAGAGATGAAGTGTGCAGTTCTTTGTGGAAGGCTTTACAAGGCCTTAATTTGTATAAGTGTGCAGTAAATAGTTAGTAAAAAGGATTCAATTTCTTTGGCTTTTGAAATTTGCATCTTTCCATATCTCAGACATCTTTCTTCCCCTATGATAAAATTCATCATATTTTGCAAAATTTGCAAATATTCACACCCAAAACATTCATTAATTAGAAGTTCCATGTTGTTCCAGAACTTTTTCTGGTTTAATCTTTTTTTATAATTTCAGAAATCTTTCATTGTTTAGGTCCATTCATAATTGGTCTTTGCTTCGCTGCACTCTTCGGTAATTTTTTTTTAAATATCTATTTTGCACATAGAAATCATATCCTTTGTACAAATTAGAATAACTAATGAAATGTTTTTTGTACTATCATAATATTCCTTAAAAGAGTATCTTTGATATTTTTGTCCTTAATAGAATATCTTTGATGTTTTTTTTGTCAACCATTTCCCTGGTTTAGTCACAAATTCTTTTTTTTTGTTTTGCAGAGTTCATGTTTATTTCCATTTCTATATTAAACTGTTGCTGTAATAGTTCTGTAATTGTTCTTTTTATTTCATCCAAAATAACCCGTTTTCTTTTGGCAATTCTTTTTAACTAAAGTATTACATTGTGTAAAATATCACTAAAGCTCTACTTGCCAAACAATTCTTAAGTTGGTGCCCAGATTTAGGTTACTAAAAAATGTTTTTTTTAAAAAATAAGTAATTTTCTTTTTACAATAATTTGCTATTCTTTTTTCTGTAATATTATTTCAAAAATATTATTTCATTTTAGTCTCCACTGAAAATAGTAGCTTTCTTTTTCTAAACCAAATTCATCGTATTATGGTCAGAAATAGTCTTTAATAAGATCTTTACTTTAGAAATCTTAATAGCCAAGAGTTAATTTTAAGGATTTTTCTGCTTCATCTGCTTCAATTAAAATTATGGAGCTGGAGACTTTTCATTCAATCTTTATAGATGGTGCACAAAATAAACAGCTAATGAAGAAGTAGAACTGGAATAGGCAATCTGATACTCTCCAGGAACTTTAAATCTGATCCCCTATTAGCCTGACCAATGGAGCTGTATTGTAGATACTTAATCCTAAATTATGATAGTTAGAGGAGAACCAGAGATACTCAGGGTCTGAAGGTTCTTAAGACTTGAAACTCACTTTCTTTTAAATCTAAGTTACTTCACAGAATTATCCTCAGAAAAGGATGAAAGAAAAAAGTAGACCATCTCCTGAGCAGCTTAGATGAAATATAGATTATTGGTTCTTCTAAAGACAGAAGAATCATAAAATCTTATCTTACTTCCTCATTAACATTCTGAGAAATAGTCAGCAATGGATAAGTTCATTCAGTTCATGAAATATATCTTCTCCTAGTTCTCCTCTGCCTTGTAGTACACAACTGTAAATTGATCATTGAAATGCACAGAAGTATTTCTCAGAAACTGAGAATATGAACTGAAATTTTAAAGGCAGTTTTCAATTAAATCACCAAATGTATCTATTCATTTCCTTTTGAGACACTATGTTTAGGAAAGAAAAAATAGTAATAACCTTTTTCAATAACGATTCTTAAATGGGAATCTGCCTTTGTTATATTCTCAGTGAGTCTAAAACAGGGGTGTCAAACTCGCCCATGGGCTGGGTGCTTAGATCTGGCCAGCAGGGCTGCCCTGGAAACAGCGAAGTACTGGCCTGCAGTGCCTCTGCCAGTGAAAATGGAGCTCGGGGAGGCCACATGCGGCCTTCCCAGGCTCCATTTTTGGCTGGGAAAGCCTCCTGCAGCCCTCTGCCAGCAAAAGGCGAGCTCCATTTTTGCTGGCAAGAGTGCTAGCAAAACAAACTATTAGCAAAAGTGGCATTTGATCACAAGGCAAGGATGTATCGAGAAATGTTTCCCCTTTTGCATTTGAGCATCCAAGAAAGGACAGGAACGGAGAAAGAGAAAGAGGAAAGAGAAAGAAAATGAAGGAAAGAAGGAAAAAGGAAGGAAAAAGAAGGAAAGAGGGGAAGGAAGAATAAAAGAGAATGGAGAAGGAAGGCAAAAAAAAGAAAAGGGAAGGAAGGAAAGAAGGGAATTATGAGAGGGAAAGAGGGCCTAAAGTAAGTCTTGCCTTAGCACTTGGCCACCAGCAGCCCTGTTGCCCTTTTGCCATCCCCTTGTCTCTTCCTCCTGACCTCTCCTAGTGGTCTCCCAACTATCACTGAGGATGCTTTGGTTACAAAGCTGGGTCTCCTTTTGAGGAGAGGGAGTAGGCCTCCCTCTGACCCACACACATTGCCCTCCCACACACACCATGAGCAACCTGGCCAAGAAGAGTGAGATTAGCAGTAGCAGCCTCAAGGAGAAAAGCGCAGCCGGACACCCCGTTGGGAAAGTGAAGCTGGGCTGGGATGTGGGATCCTGGTGCCCTGGGAGCTCAAGGGCCGGGGGGGCTTGCTCTCTGCTGCCTAGTGCTCTGGACAGTCTTCGCCACTATCTGGGGGTCCTCTGTGTGGCCTGAGAGAAATGGTGAGGATCCTCTGGAGCAGGGGTCGCCAAACTTTTGGACCTCAGGGACCACCAAGCTCATACTTTTAAATCCCAAGGACCACTAATGTGAAGTTTTTTAAAAAGATAATATATTTAATATTAAATATTTTTATATTAAATATAGATTTAATAAAAAATTATATATATATATATATATATATATACATATATATATATATGCTTATTTAATTATAATAAAATTGTAAATGCTTAATCGTAATTGTGGGGCAGAGTGAAGGGAAAGGAGAGGCCTCTCTCATTCCTTTGGGGGAAAAGAGGATTTCATACTGCTGGGATTCAAAAGAAGCCACATGGTGCCTGGAGGCTGGGAAGATCTGGCTGGGGAGGAACTGGTTCCCCCTCAAATGGAAGAAAAGCAGAGTCCCCCCCAATCAGGCCTCCTGTCATCTCATATCTCCTCCAAGCCAGGTGTGGCTGCCTGGAGTTGGGGGAGGGAAGGAGGGCCAGGCTGGAAGCACTGAGGAAGACAGGCTCCTAATAACCAGGCAACACCCCCCACCTTCGGCCTCCATATACGAAGGACTCCCCGAGGCTAAGCTCCAGGTTTCTCCCACCCCTTCCAAGCAGAGAAGGGTTCCTTCCTGTGTGGAGGCCGAAGGGGGGGTCGAGCCCAGAAAGGCTGGAGCTCTCGCCTGCACAAACAGGCTGGTTATTAGGAGCCCATCTTCCTCGGCACTCTTTTGGTCTGGGCATTTGGTCTTTTCTCCCTCCCTCAACCCATGCCAAAGGAAAGCCAGCCGGGCTTCTCCTTCCCTCCTACCCTTCTCCCTGCTCCCCTCCCCCCATTCAACCTACTTCAGGACAGAGAAGAGAGCTCTGGAAACGTGTGTTGGCAAATCCAACATGCATTTCTCTGGTGCATGCCTACAATTCTTCGCGTTCCTCCAGGCCTGGCTTGCTGAGGGGGGAGAGCAGCCCTGAAACCTCTGCTGCCCCCCCCAGGAAGAGAAAGCAAGCATAGCTCTCGCTGGGGCAAAAGAGCGGAGATCGGAAGGCACCTGCAACAGAAAGCAGCGCTTTTCAAAGGTGACAACTTCCGTCTTCTCTTTCCTGTGCCTTCCTCGACCTCAGCTCTTTCACCCCAGCTGTTTCTGCTCACTTTCCCTGTGCTTTTCCCGGGCAACAATGGCTGGGGCTGTGGGAGGGCAGCAGAGCAGAGTGCTGACAGGGACAAGAAAACTGACGCTGCCCCCACCATCCCATTCCGGACCTCTGAACTGGATGGCACAGACTTGCTCACTCCGCCCCCTTTGACCACCCCCAGCCAGTACTTTTCCTGCCCTGGGCCATCTGTACAGCCTGCAGCCATCAAGGAAGGACCCAGGCCAGGAGAGGCAAGCTGGAAGGTGTGGGAGTGCCATGCAAATGCAAGTAGTGCGGTGCTCCTGCACCTTCTGGCCCTCTCCATCGCTGCTTCAGCCCGCTTGTGCCGCCAGCCCCTTCTTGCTGCAACATCATTATCTCGTCCTGGCCAGCAAGGGCTGCGCTTTTTGCAGGTTTGCACTCGGCCGAAGGGTGGGGGTCAGTGGGTGGGCAGGCCATGTGGGCGGCGCAGCCTTGTTCCCGTGCAGCCTGGATTGCTTTGTGGGGGACATTTCTCTGTGACCCACCAAAATTTCCTCACGGCCTACTGGTTGGAGACCACTGCTCTGGAGGACAAGGATTTGGGGCCCTCCCTGGTTTAGCCTTCCTCCACTGAAGACAATAGATCCTCCAGCCCTGCCGAGACCACCATAGGCACCCCCAATTTAAATGACGTTGAACTGGCCACATCCATTCTGGCCATACCCCCCGTGGTCAAACACAACCCTGATACTGCCCTCAATGAAATCGAGTTTGACACTCCTGATCCAAAACAACCATTTTAAGAATAAATTCTCTTAGAGATCAAGCAGCACATGCATTTCTAGAAACATCATTTTTTAAATAATACGAACTCAATGCAGATATATTACTTGCATTATGTAGAATATTATGAAAAACATGGGTAACAATATTACTGGAAAACAAAAAAGGATGGGAGACATTAACAAATTGAAAAGGAAAAAAATCTTGTCAACAGATCTCAGAGTCAATATTTAAGAAAATAATATACACAATACAAAAAAGACATACTTTTAAACTTAAAAATTGAAATTAAAAAATCTATATAGAAAAATAAAGTACAATAAGTACTTTCTGTAATATACTTATTTACAAATACCAAGGTTACTACAACTTTCCCACTCTCAAACACATGAAAAAAGCAGGTTCATTACCTTATACTGCTTCCTATAAAAAGCAAAGTGGTTTACAAAATATAAAATGGAAAATAACAACAATGCATTTAAATGATATTTTAAAAAGAAGAATGGGGGAAGGGAAGAAAAACAGTAAATAAAACTCCATTATTCAAAACTCATATAGAATTTCAGGAGAGAGAGAATTTCAGAATGTTAGCCTATAAGCAATTACAGGATGACATTTTCTAATTCAATCCATAGGCAATAGGATCTATCCAGATGAACTTAGAGATAAACTATGTAACAGTCAATTTGAGCAGTTTAAGGCCTTAGTCACTATAAGTAAAACCTTGGTTATGGACTTGCATCAAGTATCTGCATCCTGATAGCTATAGCAGCATCCTAAAAAGGACCAGAGCTTGAATATGCAGTCTTACAATACTTTCCATTTAGCTTTGTCTATTGCACTGAAAACTTTGACGTAATCACAAATGCTACACAACCACAATACCCAGAGGTTACAAATGGGACATGGAGAATTGTAACAGAGATGAGGCCTACTACAGGAAACTAATACAGAGACTAGCTTTTTGGAAGCAGGAACTATCCTTACTATAAGATCGAGAGGGCCCCTCAGAAATATTATCTAGTTTAAGTCAAGATTTTATACATGCAACCGAAATTAATAATAATCAGGTTTTAAAGCTAACTGAAAATAGATGAAACACTCCTCTTGCAACTGTGATTATTTCTGCCAAATCTTAAGTTCAGCTGCAAAAGCAAAATAAACTGTAGTGGATCCTTTGGACAAAATGAAATTTAAGAAAAGAACAGTAAGAGACTGGATAGCAAGAACAATATAAGTTCTCAGTCAAAAAGATAACAAATATTTTAAAAATACAATGTATATAGGGAAAAAACAGCACCATATCTACATAAATATGGATTTATACCTTATTTCAATATCAATGTTTACCATATAATTTGGAGGAAGTATATAGAATCAAATGACAAACAACCATTTTAAAAATATGTACCTATTACATTTAAATCTATTCATTTTATCAATAGATTTCTGCATTAGCCACCATATATATTGAAAATATCACATACTGCATATATTACTGACTTCAATTTGGAAAATAACTGTTTTACAGTGAATATGTATTTCTGCTCTGTAGTCATGCATGTGTATTAAGTGTAATCACCCTGAATATAGATATCTATAAACAGCGCATTAAGAAGGAAAACCCAGTTTTCAGAAATTTTGCATAGATATTTATATACAATGTATATGATTATGAAATTCCAAGATATGGCTCACATAAAATTAATATAGCTTTAGTGCTGATAACATTTACATGGAAGTAAGCTTCACTGAACCTAACCTCGGGCTAACTTCCAAGTAAACTTATATAGGATTTGGCTCTAAAGAAGAACGACAATCCAGTCCAAAATAAGAATGAGCCAATGCACCTAAAATAGCACTGAAACTCAGACCACATGAAGTAATGACAACAGATATACAGATAATACAAAAATAACTTTATATTATATGCAGGAATTGTCAAGCAATTATGTCCTTAAAGTGTTAAAAGAAATATGTAGTTTTGCACTGACCACTAGATAGGTAATTTAATGTCAACAATTACGCAGAGAAGGCAAAGTTCATTTCTGTATACCAGCGTGGATCCTTAGCTTATTTCCAAATAAGTTATAATTTAGATTTAAAATATTTCAAATAAAAATGCATATTTTAAAAATACATTTAATAAACTATGCAACATAGCACAAATTACAATATCCCTGTTTAAAAGTATCTAGAATATTTGAATCTGGCATTCTTAACTAAGTTCAGATTATACTTATACACAAACATAGACTACTGTGTATGTGTAGAAAATCACTTAGCATTGTAGAAAAACTTTACTATAAATTGCCACATACGCTGTTTTGAGCTATTAACAGTCTGCAAAATTTTGACAAATGGATTATGGTAATGCCTGTCCTTGAGTTCTACCCTTGAATCTCAAAACAAGATTTTGAAATAGAATTTAAGACAACCCAAAACATTTACTCCTAGACAACTATAGAAATAACACTGATTGCAATACTGATATATATGTCACTCCATATAGAATCCTATTTTATGTAATTTTTAGTGCAGCTCATTTCTGCACTGAACAACCAGGATGGAATATATGCAGTTTTAACTGGGAAATTTTTTTGTATACTTTCTCTATTATTTAAACAAAGCACATAGAAACATTTTGTTTTTGCTTTATATGATACCCCTGCTATTGTCTCTTCTTTAACACTGTCAGTCTCCTGAATGATATGCTGTCACCTTCAAGCAAGCATTTTATATTTTTGTCTTACCAATGTCATTAATCCCTCATGTTCATGACTTGCTGTTCATCAGTCAGCAAGAGGAAAAACTGTTCTGCACAGGTGCATCTAATAGCCCCTATGATCAGCAAAAAACTATTTAATCTATAATCTCTGTAAGGTGAATTGATTTCATACTTTACTGGGGTGACATAACCTCCCATCCAATTTGAGAGTGTAACAACTTATTTGCCAAGAATGTTTTACAGAGATAGACTTTATATAAATTAAGAAACATATTAACAAAATTTGTTATTGGAATTTTGACAACTTTCCTGGTCTGCATAGCTGCAATTACTACCAATCAGCAGTCACACTGCTTAGTGATCATGATCACCTCACTTGCATGGGGTCATTCTGTATCCCCAGTAACATTTACCTTCAGTTCCATCAACTAATTTGTCAAGAACCTTTTACAGAGATAATGTTTCTTAATTTATATAAACAAAACTTGTTACTGGGAATGAGACGTCTTTCCTGGCCTGTATAGCTGCAGTTTCTGCCTATCAGCAATCAAACTGTTTATGATGCTGAGTGATCAGGACAACCTGACTTGTACAGGGTCATTTTGTATCCCCAGCAAGTTATCTTCTCTGAGTCAATAAAAGCTAAAAATATATTCTTACCTTGATAATGCTGGCTTTCTTGGGAATACCAGATTTGCCTTCTGGGTGCAGACTGGAACATCCTCTCTCTATGGCAGGGCTGCCTGGTTGAGGAGAATCTGTGTGTTCTCGGTTTCCTACTAAAGCACACTCTCCATTGGAGACCCCATTGCGAGCACTGTCCAAGTGGATTCTTGCAATACCACTGCCCCCTCCTCCTCCTTCCCCATCACCTGCTTTAAAAGTCACCTTTCCATGTGCCAAATTTGGGGAGGAGGTTATTCTCCCCCCACTAGTGTCGTCTCCTCTGTTACCAAATTCCGCCATCTGATTCTAAAGAAGCAATACAGTATTGTGATTTTCCTGCTTTGCTTTTCTTCTCCACCTCCTGCAGGCTCAGTGATGATGATTGCGCTTCTCCTTCCGCTTTTTTTTTCTCCCCGACACAAAAGATCTGAAAAGACCAGTGGACAAACGCTCCCCTCTCCTTTTGTAGTTTAAATTGCAAAGTGCTGGAGACACCTCTGAGATCTACATACACCTGGGGAAAGCAAGAAAAAGGAGAATATGGCAGGTCAATCTGCTCTTAAAAGAGGCTCCCTGAAATATTCATAACTTAAAATATTAAGCACGACATGCATGAAAGATGAGGAAGAAGGAAGCGATGAAATTTTACAATCAAACGCTTTAGCAGCACACAAAGGTTAAGACTACAAGCCCTTCCCACTACAACAAAGACGGTTTCTCCAAAGGAAGGGAAATGTAGAAAAACAATCGCAATTCTTTCCCCCCCAAAAATCTAGAGGCGCCCGTGTGCGATGTACGAGTCGCAGCAGTCCTGCCAAAGGTAAACGCTGCTACTAGCAGTTCGCGTTTGCAAGTTCAAGGCAAAGGGAATTAGTATTTCCTGCACCGTCTGCAGTGGAATAGCCAAAGGAATATATTAAGGTAGAAAACGGTAAGCATCGCCGTTTCCCTCCCAACCATCTACAAGCATACCGCACGGCTACTGTTCTCTGGTTTTCAGTTCCCCCATCTGTTCGAATACACTGAGCAAAGAGCCAAGCCTTGTCCCTTTATACCCTCTAACAATCAACACCCGCCGCGTGTTAGCCTTGAAATACAATTCCCGCCCTACTCATTATCTAGGCGTCCGAGGAGCAAAGGGCGCGAGGGAATAACGTACACACCTCCATCCAGAAAGAGAGCTCGGTCGACCCCGCCAAAGGAGTGGACAGATACACCTCTGAGATTCAACGCGGACAAACATCTCTTCCGACAGCAGTAACTGAGCATAAAAGCCCCGGCACAGATCTTTCTTCCGGCAACAGGGCGCCCACGTGCACAATTTGCCTGTGTTACTCTGAGCATGCACTTCCCCACGTCCTCCGCTTTCGGCCCGCTGCTCCGGGCAACTCTTCTAAATCCCGATCCCGCAACATACCCCTCCCCCAGCACCGTCCAATGCTATCCTTTAGGCTACTTCTCACTTTTACTACCGCCCAATTCGTTCTCACCCGCCCAAAATAACACACCTCCACAAGGTGAGGGAAGTCACTACTGCTGGCTTCGCTGCTCTTCCTCGGGCCTCAATAGCAGCAGCAGCAGCAATCGCTGCTTCCTCTCCCTTCCCGCCTCTGCCTGAAGCCGGATACGCGCAGTGATAGATTCGCGGAGTCGCCGACTTGCTAGGAACTAGCGGGTGAAGAGCGAGACACCCTTAGGCAAGGCAAGGCAAACTGGGGTCCACCCACGCAACAACAGCAGCAGCCTCGGCTTCTGGCTCTTGCACCGCGGCGGGCCTAACCCAGTTGTCAATCATTCGAAGGAGCGCTACTCAGATTGGGCAATCACCCAGGACCCCTTTCGGCAGGCCAAACACACTATGGTGGAATGGACGGAGGGAAAAGCCCAAGTACCGGACCGACGCTACTCTGAAGGAGAAAAAAGCCACTTTATCACAACCCTGCCCTCCCTTTGGTTATTAATTAAACAAACATCAGAATTAATACTGGCTTGTTTTTAAGCATCGGATGCCGTTTCCTCAGTCATTCCATTACCGCATTTGCTTAAATTTACTTATTTCTTAAGCTGCATTTTTTTCATGGACACGCTTGTCTGTGAAGAGCATGCCACTGAAGAGCATGTCTTTGTAAAACATGCTTTCACAAAGACATGTTTGACAGCTTTTCATTTTCCATCTGTGTTGGAAGTAAAACCTAATCTGACTAAATTGTGCCCTCCGTTAAAAACGGATGCCCTCCACATTAATGATAATCAGAAACACTAGTTTTCCATGCTAAGCAATATCGTTGTCTTCAGTTGTGAAAAATACCTCATGTCTATCAATGATTCATCAGACTAGCTGGATTGGGTTAGAGCAGAGTCATATTCCTAGATAATCAATTCTGACCATAAATTGCTACCAAAGTGTAAATCAAACTGAAATGAATGCATTGCATAGTATATGCGCAAGGATATGCAGATGACATTTCCAAAAAGTAAGAAAGATGGGAACTAAAGGTGCCGCCCAAAAAACATGCAAAGGAATATCTCTTGCAAATGTTTTCCAACATACCAGCAAGATCATGACACTCCAAAGCATTCTAATGTACAATCAACTAGGAAAATGACACCTACAAATGCTGTATGCTTGCATTTCATACATTTAAATATGTAATAAATTAGTAAGACTTATATGTTTGCAGTATTTCACATGGTATACATATGTCAGTCTGTTAAATAATATTAATTGGCCTGGATCTTTAAACCTATATCTATTTCACAGAGTCATTCAATAAATTGCAATGCCAAGTTGTGTCAGATCAAAACAGATTTATTTATAACAGAACAATCAATAAATATATTATTCTTAAATATATACAGAGTCTTTTCTTCTTTCGTTCCTCTTAAACAGTCCTTCAAGGAACTAGAAGTTACTATGAGAGATTCACAGTTCTTCCTCTCATAACCTCTTCTTAGATATAGCTAACCTCTTTAGAAAGTCCCTTTCTCTTTAGGTTATAGATCTTCTCTCAGATCTCTTTGCTATATCTTCTCATACACAGACCTCAGTCTGTCAGATCCTAATATCTCCTCAGAGTCTTGGATCTTCTCAGTATCTCCAATCTCCCTCAGAATTTCCTCATTTTCTTTCTCTCTTTTCTCACATTGAAAATGACAGTTGACAGCCCTTTTATACTTAGGGGCGTGTCCTACAGTATCACAGTGAGGTGTTCAATGCCACCCTGTCATTGGTAGGTTTGATCACCCCATCAAACTCTACTAATTTGTAAACTGCATAGTAACTCCAGAAAGTTCTACTTTCTGACAATCCCCTTCTCTATGCATTTACAGAATTTTTACACACATATATATTGGGCTATATATATATATATATATACACACTCTATTTACAGTCATTGAAATAATTATACTTACATAGTTAAAAGTAATTTTTCTAGCAGGTACATGTGTTGTTCTCTAGGCAAGGGCTTGGTGAAAATGTCAGCGATCTGTTCCTTCGTTTCGGTATATATTGTCTTTATGAAACCTGTTTTACACAACTGTCTAACATGCTTATATTTTATGTCTATGTGCCGTGATCTGTGGCCTACAGCTTCAGCTTTTGAAATTTCAATTGCTGCAAGATTATCCTCGTGGATAATTATAGGGTATTTGGTTCTCTCCATAAACTCTTCAAGAGTTCATCGAACCATACTAGGTTGTTGGAGACTTTAGACAAGCATGCGTACTCAGCCTCAGCTGTTGAGGTGGCAATTAACTTTGCTTACCTGAGTACCAATGTACTGGACAGTTATTAAGATATACAATATAACCTGAAGTACTCTTCCTCGATTTGGTATCACCTGCCCAATCAGCATCAGAGTAGGTGTAGAGTTGAGGAATTTCCAAACGTAAGGCTCAAGTAAGAGTGAGAGATTCGCTGTGCCCTTAAGGTATCTAAGAACCCTCTTGATACCAGTCCAATGTATTTGTTTGGGATTTTCAGAATGCCTAGATAGGATATTTATAGATAGGCTGATGTCAGGCCTAGTCCAACCTGCTATATACAAGAGTGAGCCCAATACGATTTGTACATAGATTTGTGTACAAAATCCTCACTATCACTATACATGTTTCTTGGGAAATCTGTTTGCATTGGAGTGTCACAGGGCTTGGCCTCTGCCATGTTGCACCTGTCAATCAAATCTAAGATTTTATCCCACTGAGAAAGCTCAAATCCTTTCTCAGTTTTTGTGAACTGAACCCCCAGAAATTTGTCAATCTGGCCTAGAGGCTTCAGTGCAAACTTTCTACTTACCTGATCAGAGAAGGATTTACTCCTCTCCTCTGATTTGCTGATGTACAAAATGTCATCAACGTATACAAGGACAGTTTCCTTGACACCATCTTGCTGCCTGATGAAAACACATTCATCAGCTGGTGAGGCGGTGAAACCTATTTGCCTTAGACACTCGGTAAGGCATTCATACCACCTTCTCCCAGACTGCTTCAGACCATAGAGACTTTTGTTAAGAAGCCAGATTTCATCTTCTCTATGATCTACTGAGGTGCCCTTACATAGATTTCCTTGTCCAATTTGGCGCAAATAGGCCGTTTGTATCAAACTGCTGAACACTCTCCCCATGTATGGCGCTATGGTGAGAGCTGTCTTTACGCTCTCAGGGCGCATGTGGGTGAGAAGGTGTCATCAAAATCCTCAGGGTATCTCTGCGAGAATCCCTGTGTCACCAGTCTCGCCTTGTATAAGAAGTTCCCATCATCCAGTGGCTTCTTCTTATAAACCCACCTTGTGCCAATTGCTTTCTTATCTTTTGGCAATTTAGCAGGTGTGAACACCTCCAGCTTCCTGAGGCTGTTCATCTCCAAATCCATAGCAGCATGCCAATTTCCCTGCTCTTTTGGAGATAGCTTTAAAATGTCCTCATATCTTTGAGGAGTGGTCGATGCCAAATTTACATTAGTGATGAAGTCACTAAACCTTTCAGGTTTCTTATTTCTAGTAGTCTGGATTGGTCTACTAACTGGCTCCTGTTCACAATTTGAATCATCCAAATTGTCCAAATTGTCACCAGCTTCATCACTATTAATTTTACCAGTTTTAATTTTGGGATGCCCCTTCTTCCGGGCTTCCCCCACTTGCTTCTTGAGGATTCCCTTAAGGGGAGATTGCCCTCTCTCACTACCTCCTGAGCCAGATGTGTTACCATCATTAGATGGGGTTTGCAACACTTTTTATCTTTGCTGGCCGAATCATGGGCTTGTTTGGGAGCCAGAATCTCATTGGCATGGATTCTGCTCCAGTTTGTGCTCTCATAGAAGGTGGCCGATATTAAGATGACAATCCTTTTGTCATTTCCACAAAATTTGTAAGCCTTGGACCCAGGCTCATACCCTATGAATCTTAATTTGATCAACCTCCTGTCCCCTTTCTTCCTTAACTCCTTGGGGACATGCACATTGGCCATCACCCCAAATACATGCAGATGTCTTAAACTAGGTTTGCACCCATAGACCATCTCATAGGGGTTTTCTACAACACTCGACCATACTCTGTTGAGAGTGTAGTTGGCATACAATATGGCCTCCGCCCAATATGCAAAATTTAGGCCAGCATCCTCAAGGGCGCATCTCATCATTGATTGGAGAACCCCGTTTCTCCTCTCTGAAACCCCATTCTGGAAGGCGGAATAAGGAGCTGTCCTAAGGTGGACTATCCCCCGCTCCTTCAACCAGACAGAGAAGTTGTTAGAATTGAACTCGGTACCTCTGTCTGTCAAGATTCTCTGAATCTTGATTTTGTGCTGGTTTAGGATCAAATTATAAAATTCCCTGAATTTTGAAAAGGTCTGATCCTTGGATTTGAGGGGGTACACAACCCATATCTACTATGGTCGTCCACTATGGTGAGAAAGTAGATGTTCTTACCAAGGGAGGGTTTCAATGGACCCACCAGACTGCTCTGTTTGCTCTGCAAACAGAGCAATCCATGAATACATTACAACTTTTTACATTCAACCCCCTAGAGCACTCAGGTAGCCTCTGCATAATCGGGAAACTGAGGTGACCTATCCTCCTGTGTAGGAGTGGGCACGCTCATCGTGCAGGGGTTTGCCAATGGATAAGGTTTTGGCACCCTTAGACTGTGCTCTGTGACAAACCTTACATGTTTGGCTTTATTTGCATTACAATTAGTTTTCCCCTTCTCTTGGGAGTCACCATCTGGTTCACCAGCATTGACCTGATTGCTGGTACCAGACTCCTCAAGCTTTGTATTGGGGGAGTAATATGGTAGGTTATTGATTCTAATAACCTTTCCCACCATATTGCCATCCTTGGTTACCATGGCTTCTCCTTCTGAGAAGATCACTTTTACATTACATTTTTCAGTAAGTTTTAAAATACTGAGAAGGTTATGTTCCAGCTTTGGAACATATAACACATTGTCAATGTTACCAAGCCATGTATACTTACATTCCCTATACCTGTGGCCTTTGTTCTTAGGCCATTAGCCACGGTTACAGTGCTATCATGGTCAACCAGGTCATTCAACAACATCTTGTTACAAACCATGTGCTTGCTAGCTGTCCAGCAACCATAATTGCTCACGTTTCTGCTTGGTGAGCCTGGGGTAACTTCTCAGATATACTTGTGAAGTCATTTTGCTTGTACTGGTTCTTTTGTTGCTTACATAGCCCCCTTTACCCCTTCTCTGGTTGACAGGTTTTGTTTGGGGGTTCCTTTTAGGAGTGGGTGACCTCTTTCTGTTTCTACTGTTTGAGCGTCCCCTTTGATTTGTCCTTGGGCCCACAACTTTAGGACAATCCCTCCTAAAATGTCCCATTGATCCACATCCATAGCACTCACCAATTGTGTTTACTCTACTGGGACTTCCAGTCCCTCTAGTCATCCCCTTTTCTTTATGGAAAGATGCCCTATCTTTCCTAAAATTAAATTCTGCAATGAGCTTGCCAGTCAGAACTTCCAGGGATATACCATTATAGTTGGAGTTATCCAATTGGGAAATAAAATTGTCCCAACTGGCATCCAAGGAATTAATAATGATACTTATTAAACTCCGTTCAGAGACGGTTCCCCTTGAATTTAATTCCTCCTCATCCTCTTTAAATTACAGAGGTGCTCATTGATATCCATTCCAGCCCTTAATTTGGACGAATGGAATTCTCGGAAATTCTGGCTGTGGCATTACAATTCTTAGAATTAAACATGTTAAATAAAATTTCCCAAAGCTCACATACAGTGAGTCCATGGGGGATGCTAGAGTAAAGTGCTGGATCAATTGAAAGGAGAATCAGACAAAAAAATCTTATGGTGAAGCATGTCTACTTCCATAGACCAGGGCTTGTGAGGAGGATTTATTAGTAAATCAAGCCCATTTTCCCTCATTAGTATCACCTGGATCTCCCTGGCCCATTCATGTAAGTTTCTCCCAGAAACAGACAGCTTATTAAAACTTAAAGGCAACAAGTTAGCATTTCCCTCTGTAAAGGAGTTACTTTTGTATCCATTGTGCTGGTATCCCCTGTCAGCACAATAAGGGAGGGGTATGGTAACAGCAGGCCTGTTCCCCATTGGCCTAGATGTGAGCAATTGCTCCTCCCAGATGGGAGGGGAAGCAAAAACCTTTTGCACATGTGCAGAGCTCATTCTGGCTTGGCCTTCGCAGAAGAAGGAGCTCGTTGGTTGAGCTTCTGAGGTAGCCCTCTGGCCTGCCTTGGGAGGTTCCAACTGGGCATGTGCAGATGCCATTTGAAGAGGAACGATGCTGGAGAAGAGGCTCTTCGCTGGGGCTTCTCCAGAAAACCTGGGGCCAGGTAAGCAAGCCGCAGGGGTGGTGCCTGGGTAGGCCAGGGGGTTGGCAGCATAGGGAGCGGTGTGCTGGGAGCCTTCCTTGCAGGTCGTGGTAGCCTGGGGCTCGTCTAGATGACCGCAGGTAGAACGGGTCCCATCTCGGCTGCAAGTAGGCCAGGGCCTCTCTGGGTGTAAGAAATTTGTTCCAAAGGTCGTGTTTAGAGTTTTTAAGGCCTTTTGGATTTCTTCTTCAGTAGGTGAGCTGTTTTCTGCTTGTTGCTGGGCTGTTATTGCTGGTGGGTTCAGCCTTTGGGCTGGCTGGCTATTGTGGGCTGCTGCAGTGGTAGGCTGCCAGGAGAGTAGCTCTTAAGCTGTAGCCATGCTGGCTAGGCAGGGTCTGTTCCTCAGCTAGGAAGGTGGCAGGCGCCATTTTAAAGTGAGATTTTTGAATCTCCTGCCTTTGGGCGGCCATTTTGTTGGGTGGGAAAGCCGAAAGAGCCTGCTTTTGGCTTTCTGCACTTGTCATGCCAGTAGCTAAGGGGGTTTCAGGGCAGGGCTGGGTGACCCTTACCAGTAAGCTGTCTTCATGGACCTCAGTCCTGGCCCTGACTACTTCCTCCGGTGCAATCTGGTGGGCTGGATTGCAGAGATCTGGAGCCATGAGTGAGTGAGAGGTTTTGACAGCTTTCAGGTTCCTTTCCATGTTGCTTGCTGTCTCAGACTCTGTTTCTGTTCTGTTTTGTGATGCCAGGAGCCTTGTTTTGGCTCTGGCCATCACCCTGGCACTTTTTCTGGTAGTTTTTAGAGTTGGCATTTTGAATGACTTGAAGATAGACAGGTTTAACTAACCATCCTCTGCTACCAAATTGTTAAATAATATTAATTGGCCTGGATCTTTAAACCTATATCTATTTCACAGAGTCATTCAATAAATTGCAATGCCAAGTTGTGTCAGATCAAAACAGATTTATTTATAACAGAACAATCAATAAATATATTATTCTTAAATATATACAGAGTCTTTTCTTCTTTCGTTCCTCTTAAACAGTCCTTCAAGGAACTAGAAGTTACTATGAGAGATTCACAGTTCTTCCTCTCATAACCTCTTCTTAGATATAGCTAACCTCTTTAGAAAGTCCCTTTCTCTTTAGGTTATAGATCTTCTCTCAGATCTCTTTGCTATATCTTCTCATACACAGACCTCAGTCTGTCAGATCCTAATATCTCCTCAGAGTCTTGGATCTTCTCAGTATCTCCAATCTCCCTCAGAATTTCCTCATTTTCTTTCTCTCTTTTCTCATTGAAAATGACAGTTGACAGCCCTTTTATACTTAGGGGCGTGTCCTACAGTATCACAGTGAGGTGTTCAATGCCACCCTGTCATTGGTAGGTTTGATCACCCCATCAAACTCTACTAATTTGTAAACTGCATAGTAACTCCAGAAAGTTCTACTTTCTGACACAGTTATATCAAAAATCATACCAAAAAAGCCTCTTTTTAGAGGGAGTTAGCTTAGTGGTAGAGCTCATGTTTTCCATGTTGTCATATGTCAAATTAACTCTTTGGCATTTCCAAATAAAGGTAATAAAATGGAAATTCCAAAAGTCTAGTAGGAATCATTGTTGACAACACTGGACTAAGTGGACCAACGACATTACTCAATATAAAGCAGCTTTTGGTTTTCAGTGTGGAAAACTGCTCTCTGCTTGTTAGACGGCCGTATAACTATACAAAAAATAATATTTCTTAGAGGTTTTCTTCCATTTCAGTACCATAGTCTTCAAATTATAACAGTTTGCTTAATGACCATTCAAAGTTATAATTGTACTAAAAAAAGTGACTTACGATCATTTTTCATAGTTAACATCTTTCCAGCATCTCCATCAGGGGTGGGATTCTACCAGTTCTGTCCATCTCTGTAGAACCGGTAGCTCTAAAGAGCAGCAGACAGAGAGCATACATAGAACCGATTCTATGTCTGCTGCTGTTTTGGCCCACCTGCCTGCCCAGGCTCTTACCTGACCTTTATTTCCTGCTTTTTCAACTGCAGCTGCTTTGCGTGACACAGCTGCAGTTGAAAAAGCAAGAAAAAAGTGCTTTTTCAACTGCTGCACACTCGCGCGCAACGCTGTTCAGCTATCCAGGCAGCTAGCTGACAAAGATATACATGCGCACACAGCAAAACATAAAATCACCAAACCGGTAGTTACACCGGTTGGATCCCACCCCTGATCCCCATGATCATGTGATCAAAATTCAGATGCTTGGCAACTGGCCCGTATTTAAGACTGTTGCTATGTCCCAAGATCATGTGATCACTATTTCAAACCACTGCCTTACAAGCAAAATCAATGAGGAACTAACTTATCAACTGTAGTGATTCACTTAACAACTGAGGCAAGAAAAGTCATAAAATGGGGCAAAATTCACTTAACAAATGTCTCACTTAATAACACATTTTGGGCTCAGTTGTAGTCATAAGGACTATCTGTAGTCTTTTTTATCCAAACTAACCATTTACACCAAAAGTAAACAGAAGTCTATAAACAGCAACCAATCTTTTAAAATAGCATAAATAAAAAAATAGGTAAACAGGGATTGCAAAAGAGATTAAATTATCTGGGAAAGTGATGAGAACTAAACAGGAATATATAGCAAATATATATGATAAGACAACAACAAAATAGTGTTCCAAAAATGCTTTGGTAAAAGAAGCAATTATTTGGAGTGACAAAAGAAGGCAACTTGCCTGAAATGAAATAGGAGATTGTACTGAGAACAAATTTCTCTATTCACATCAACTGTTTTTCTGGAGAAAATGTGTCCTGCAAACTAAGAAACTCCTTTCTCCCAGGAGTAAAAGACAATATATAATAAAATCTGTAAAAAAGCAAAAGGGGAATACCATTTATAGTCTGCAAGATTTTAAAATATGAAAGACTTTTCCTTCAGATTTTCTCCTACATTGTTCTGTTTTTTTCCTTGAAAACTGGTAGACTTAAAGGGATCTTCCAAGATGTGCACTGGAACTCATGCATTATAAGCCAATAATTTTAACTTTATTTTATTTGCAGAATATTACCTATTGCAAAGGAAAAGTTGCAGGTTCAATCTCAGAGTAAGTTTGGAAAAACTACCTGAAATCCTAACAGCCACTATAGCAGCATGTACAAACAATATTCCCCAGACATAAAATTGTATAGAATTATAAAATAAGGCAAGAGATTGGGAGACATCATATTTTCCTCTTTTAACAGGAATTGCTTTGTACAACAGAGCCAGTTTGATGTGGTTAAGGTGCTAGCCTAGAAACCAGGAGACAGCGAATTCTCACCCACCTTGGCAGACTTGGTGTCTTTGGGCCAGTCTTTTTCTGTTAGCCCAACCCACCTCACAGGATTGTTGTAGTGGAAACAATAGAAGGAAGGAATATTACATTGCTGTCTTTAGTTATTTATAAAGTACTTAAAGAAGGATTTTTAAAAATCTAATACATAAACTCTGGGTTCCACAGAGAACCATAATTTTACAACATCAATACATCCTTACTCCGATTGCATCAAATATTAGTAATGTTTTGGAAAGATAAATAAAGGCTGTGGATTTTGAATTTATATTTACACATTCTTCATTCAACAGGTAATCTATTCTGAGTCATGTGCAGATTATTTCCCTAAAAATAGCCAATTCGTATTGAAAAATTTCTGAGCAGATACTTATTTCCATCCCATTCTCAGTTAGAAATATTATCATCTTCCCAAATATCAGTGAAGTCAAAGAAGAGACAATCAGAAGAAGAAATGTTTAATTACCTTTCTTATATAAAAGTAAATTCAAACTGATCTCAATTCCATTTTTTACTTCAAAAATGCTGTTTTCTTGGTAAAATATGAAAGTGGATTGTAATAATCTACTTTCAGATATTAATTCATTTCCCATTCTAATCTTGATCCCTAAAACTTTCTAGTGATCTCCCATTCAAGTATTAATTAAGTCCTACTTTGCTTTGAGTCAATTTGTGCACTTTTATATACCAATTTTATGTTATGCACTATGTAGTATACTTAGTGTAGTGTAGAGGGGGTGTGATGCTTTAACAATTAAAGATGCTGAGCTTGTCAGCTGACAGCCCAGATTTGTGAACTGAGTGCCATGCATTAGGGTTAGCTCCCATTACTTGCCCCAGCTCCTACCACCTAGTAGTTTGAAAGCATGCAAATGCAAGTAGATTAATAACCACTTCAGCAGGAAGGTAACAGCATTCCATGTGTCTTTGGGGTATAGCCTTGCTGGCTACATGACCATGGTAAATATTTTCAGATAGCGCTGGCTTCTTTAGCCAATAAATAGAGATAAGCATCAGGCCCTAGAGCTGGTCACAATTGGACAGGGTACCTTCTATTAGTCTGGATTTTCTCTACCATGGCAACTCACAGATGTGGAGAGTTTAACTTCCAGAGTTCTCCATCCAGCAAATAAAGCTGTCTGGAGAATTCTGAGAATTGAAATCCATATATCTGAAAGTTGCCAAGCTTGAGAAATACTGCACTAAAGTCTCTAAAATCACATACAAAGTAGATCTCTGTACTATGGACAAACACTGTTAAAGCAGTTGTCCCTGCCTCATTTCAATTGTATTCAAGATGAGTCCTAACCATGCAAAATACAGTGGAACTATATAGTCTAGGATTTATTTTCCAGGATTTGGAATACTAAAATAATTCAACTGTGATTTTTTGAATAAGACAAAATGAGGTGTATATCAGTGGTGGTATTCTACTGGTTTGGCCCGGTTCGGCCAAATCGGTAGTAAAAAAATGCTACCGGTTTGGTTGAACCGGTAGTAAAAAAAATTGCTGATTTCCAGGGTTCCTGGAGGAAACAGATTACCTAGATCCGTACCAATCAGGCTTCCGACCCGGTTACAGCACAGAGACAGCATTGGTCGCACTGGTGGATGATCTCTGGAGGGCTCAGGACAGGGGATTTTCCTCTGTCCTAGTCCCATTAGATCTCTCGGCGGCTTTTTTCTTAAATTACATTTATATGCTGCCCTTCTCTGAAGACTCAGGGCGGCTTACAATTTTTGGGACACAACCCAATGTGCTCAGCAATAGCCTTCATTCCATTGTATATGCCTGCTTATTACTAGGGCTTTTTGGCCCCCAAGTGGCATTTTACAAAGTCAGCTTATTGCCCCCAACAATCTTGGGTCCTCACTTTACCTACCCCGAGAGGATGGAAGGCTGAGTAAACCTTAAGCCTGGTGAGATTCAAGCCTGCACTAATTGCAGGCAGCTGGAATTAAGTGCTAGGCATTTAACAGCCTGCACCACCAAGGCTCTTCTATTGGCTTTTGATACCATCGACCATGGTATCTTATTGCAGTGCCTCGAGGGGTTGGGGGTGGGAGGCACCATTTTATGGTGGTTCTCCTACCTCTCGGGTCATTCGCAATCAGTGTTGGCAGGGGGGCAGAGGTCGAGCCCAAGGCCCCTAGCTTGCGGGGTGCCTCAGGGGTCGGTCCTCTCACCCCTCCTGTTCAACATATGAAGCTGCTGGGCAAGATCATCCATGGTTTTGGGGTGAGGTATCATCAATATGTGGATGATACCCAGCTTTACATCTCCACCCCGGACCAAATCAGTGATGCCCTCTCCGTGATGTCCCGTTGTCTGGTTGCAATGTGGATCTGGATGGGAAGGAACAGGCTCTGGCTCAACCCTGCCAAGACTGAGTGGCTGTGCGTACCGGCATCTCGGATCCAGGATATTCCACCATTGGTCATGGGGTGAGAGGTGTTGCCCCCCGTGGATAGGGTTCGCAACTTGAGCGTCCTCCTGGATTCACAGCTCACTTTGGAGGATCAGGTGGGAGCTGTGAACGGGGGGGGTTCGCCCAGGTTCGCCTGGTGCGCCAGTTGTGCCCATATCTGGACCGAGATGCCCTGCAGATGGTCACTCATGCACTTGTTACTTCCTGAATCGACTACTGTAATGCTCTCTACATGGGACTTCCCTTGCAGACCATTCGGAGGCTTCAACTGGTACAGAATGCGGCCGCACGGGTTGTGATGGGAGTATCCCGATACTCCCATATTACACCCCTCCTGCGCGAGCTACATTGGTTGCAAGTTGCCCTCTGGGTGAGATTCAAGGTGTTGGTGTTAACATACAAGTCCTACATGGCTTGGGCCCGGGGTACTTGCTGGAACGTCTCCTGCCAGCATCGACGTTCCATCGCCCTGTGTGCTCCCATAGGCAGGGCCTCCTTGGGGTGCCGTCGGCCTGACAGTGTCGGCTGGCAGCGCCCAGGGAGAGGGCCTTCTCTGTGGTAGCACCCACCCTGTGGAACCAGCTCCCCTTGGGGCTCCAATTGGCCCCGGACCTCCGTTCCTTCCGCCACGACCTGAAGACCTGGTTCTTTCAGCAAGCTGGCCTGGACTGAAGGGAAGGGGGATGGGTTTTTAACTGTATTTTAGATTAGTTTTATTGGTTTTAGAGTTTATTGGGCTTGGGTTTAATAGCGTTTTAATTAATTTAATTTGTATTGTGTATTTTACTGTGAGCCGCCCTGAGTCCCTAGGGAGAAGGGCGGCATATAAGTCCAATAAATCATAATAATTTAGATTAGTTAGAAAGCAGGAAATCATTGGATTTCTTGCTTTCTACCTAATCTAAATTGCGTGGCACAGCTGATTATCCCCTCTCGCTTCAAAATGCATCTTTTTCCAGCGCTTCCCTGAGGCCCACTAGGCCAAAAATGGGGTGCAGGGGGTGCTACAAAAGAAAAAGAGAGAGAAAGAAAGAGGGAGGAATGGGAGAAAAAAAGGAAGGGAGGGCAGATAGAGAAAGAAAAAAAGAAAAAGAAAGAAAGGGAGGGAGGGAAAAAGGAGAAGGAAGGACCACAAACCTTGCCACTAGACTAGATGCAACTTCAGAGGATGCTTTGAAACAGCATAGCAATCCAGGGCTGAAAGGTACCTGGAGGTCATCTAGTCCAACTCCCTGCTCCAGAAAGTGTTTGTCTTTTGACCCCCAGTCACATGATCACATAGCAATGCCCACCCAAGCACATGACTACATAGCCATGCCACCAAGCCACACCCACAGAACTGGTAGTAAAAAAAATTGAATTTCACCACTGGTGTACACAATACAATAAAACATAAATTATAGTGTACAAATTACAGAGGGATCACAATTTCATTAAGCATAAACTAAACAAATTATATTATGGCTTCCGATGTTGTGTTAGAAGCAGGACTGTTGAACTTCAAAAGCCAAAAAGGTCAATGATCAACAGAAAACATTCTGTAATAAGTTTAAAAAGCTTCCCATAAATCAAAATTTCATTGTGTGTGGAATACTGCTCAACTGTTGGCAACAGCTAAGTTGAAATAATTGTAACTGATATAAAGAACAATGAACAGTCAAGAAAGGAACACAATAAACACTAGTTGTGTGGTCTTGATTTTAAAAAGTGAGTATATCTTCCTTTACAGGCTAGCAGGTTAGTCAGTGAAAACTAGAGCCTCCTCTTATATTTGTATTTTGTAAATATCTTTATGTCTGCTATAAAGAACATAATCACACCTTCTCTGTTGTCTAAGGAACAAAATACAAAGGGGAATTGTTAAGAATATGCCTCGAGACAAGGCAATAAAAATTATTTTTTTCAGTGATCTGATAAGTATTTTTATTCTCCATCAAAAATAATCATACAATAGAGATAATTTTCTTTTTCACAACTGAGACCCAATGTCCTGAATTCTTACTTGAATCATAATGCGTTATTTATTTTTAGTTATTAATCATAATCAAAATAATTTATCACATATCAGAATTACTCTAACTTCATTACAAAGAAGGTCAGTTGACATTATCACTATGCATATTGCCATCTGCTTTGCTTTCTTTTCTTCCTTGGACTACATCTTGCCAGGGGATAATGAGTTACACATATTTTTTGCCATGAGTATTAATTTTATTTTCAGATTTTACATTTTACACTCAACCCACTTTAGGAAGAATTGCAATAGCATGCAGAAAGTGTTCTGTGATCATAGCAATCCCATCACCAAAATTCTGATGTAATTCAGGCAGAGATAAAAATGCATAATACCAAGTGAGAGGATAGGTTTATGGAGACATTATATACAACTCCATATTAGCCAATTGATAGATCAAATTGATGGGAATTTTCAAGTAGGCTAATTTATCCTTTTTGGAGTAAATCAAGTCTGTGCTAATCAACAGGCAGATCAGGCTGAAGGGATTTTCAGGGTCCAAGTCTATCCAAATAGCCCATTTTATCAGGAGGTAGATTGGGCAAACATGATTTGATTGTGTGATGTTACTTTGTTCCTAGATCATTTTGTTAGTTCAAAGGGGCAATTTTCTCTACAGCACACTGTTTTTTTTTCCTGCACCTCAATTTGCAAAAATCAATTTTCAGTACAGAGTTCCCACAGAGCAGCAGGAATAGGGTGGCAGTGCAAGACTGCGAAGACTGGAAAAGAAATTAAGAGAAAGTAGACATAAACACTGAAAAGATGGTAGGCAAGTCAGTGATAGCTTAAGTGGAGAGAAATTGGGAAGATATTTTAAAGTATTTAAAAAGTCTCTGCCTTTATAAATTCACTATAAATGACAGTGGAAATTCTTACAGCTCGTAAAATTCTGAATTTAACCATACTGCACTAAAGAAAGTGTAATAAATCTGTATAGTTCTTGTTTCCTTGATATTGCATAATAGTGATCTGGTGTTGCTTGAGCCCACGGATTGCATAAGTTGCATAAATTGGCCCAATAATTGTCAGAAGATGTACAGATTAGTGCTTTTGTTATGACAGCAATTGGGACTGCAATTTCTGACACTAGGCAGGGATTGTAAAGCATGACATCATATGACTGCATCAGTGAGCAATAACAATTGCTGTAGACTCATTTGCCATCATTAAATATGGACCACTGGTTCTTAAGTGAGAATCTCATATGGCTGAAACAAGGAAAGAGGCACTAAAAGCTCATCCCAGGCAAACAGGCAGTAGTACAGGCAAGAGTTGTAGGTACCTGTGGAGTACAGGCAGGCAAATGCCACAGGTAGACACTATGGAATACAGATGCCATGAGTGGGCTCTCTGAAATATATATGGGTAGGCATTATGAAATCTCCATAGGCTCCTATTGTGGGAGTGACTTGTGACACCTCTTGCTGGTTTCCCTATTGACTTTCTTATGGGAAGCCTGCAGAGAAGGTTGCAAATGGCAATCACTTGGCTGTGAGTTGCTGCAACCATTGTAATTTTAAGCCAGTGGCCAGGTGACTGAATTATGATCACATGATTGCAGGAATGTTGTGACAATTGCATGACTGATCATAATGCATCTTATTCAGTGCCATTTAATTTTGAACAGTCACTGAACAAGTTGTAATCCAAGGACTACCTGTAGTGATCAATCTGCAAAATAGTATTGATTTCTAGTTTGAACATCACAAAAATAAAAAGGGAATTAAAGTATATGAACTTATCATGCTGTCATTATGAAACCAGTTAACAAAATGGAAAATTAACATTCAGAAGAATTCCATATATCACACAACTATAAGACTCCCTTAAAGGTGGAAAAACAAAACCTTATTTTCTGGACTAAGAAAAGTAAAAAGTAAAGGAAGTATCAATAATTACTAGTACTTCATTTTGTATGATTAAATGAAAATTCAGGATGTGATATTATGTGCAATTTGAAATACAAAATAGCATTTCTGGTGCCTGGATCTCCTCCAATTTCTTCATGCAATAGATCCTATTTAAATCCATTAATTTATAAGAACTGGTTTTGGAAGAAGGAAAAGTACATTCAAGAAGAAGATACATAGTAAATCTGGTACACGAGTAAATATCTGATGCACTGTACCTATATGGTGTTCACAAAAATCAATGTATTCATGTATTTATTTATACATACATTCTGGAAGTTACTTCAAAAAAAGGAGAATTATCTGTATGAATTATTTGAAACACATTAAAGTGATTGAACTAATTATGGAACTATTAACTAACTGAATAGAAACTGAAGTGCAGGTAGTCCTTGACTTACAACCATTTGTTTAGTGACTGAAATTACCACAGCACTGAAAAAAGTGACATGACTCTTTTTCAGATGTGGTATTCAGCACGTTCTGACCAGTTCTGGAGAACTGGTAGTGAAAATTTTGAGTAGTTTGGAGCCACCTCTAACTGGATATTTTACAGTATCCTTCCCCTGCCACGCCTATCAAGCCACACCCACAGAACTGGTAGTAAAAAAATAATAATCCCACCATTGCCCTTTTTCACACTTATGACAATTGCAGCATCCCCACAGTAATATGATCAAAATTTAGACACTTGGCAACCGGCATATAATTATGGTGGTTACAGTGTCCTAGGGTCAATGTTATCATCTTTTCTGACATTCTGGAGAAAAAGTCAATGGAAAAGCCAAATTTGTTTAACAATTATGTTACTAACTTAATAACTGCAGTAATGCACTTAACAACCATGGCAAAAAGATCATAAAATGGAGCATGATTCACTTTACTAAAGGAAATCCTCAAGTTACGAATGTAATAGAGCCTGCCAATTACATTCATAACCCAAGGAATCATTAATTGGATCACATTAAATGAATGTGATCCCTCCCTGCTTTCTCAACACATCTGTTAATCGAATGTGCCGGTGGTTAAGGTGGTTAGTACCTTATGATGATGAAGACCATGGGGAACTTAGTGCTAGAACAGGCCACCTGCTTCAGACCACTCAATGCCTCCTCTGAACCACTGAGATACCTCATGTTCCCCATGGATCCCAAAAATTTCTTTTTCCCCTATCCTGCCCCTCTGGGTCTCACAGACACTAGATCTGTGGAGGCTCACTTACTTTCTCCATAATCATGCTTATGACCAACTGCAGAGACACTGTAACATTTCCTCCTGCCTACTCCCCCTCCCCTCCAGGGACCTAACAGGCACCAGGCCTGTGGAAACTCACTTACCTTGCAAAGATCTTCATGATCAAGCAAGCTGTTTCTTCTACAACCACTCTGCTGTGGTTTCTTTGCCTGATCACCAACTCCAACAGTGGAGCGGTGAGAGCAGAGGCCAAGCGGGACAATGCATCCTGCTCAGCTTGGCTGACTCACCAAGACTGCCTGCCCAGGATAACCAATCTGCTTTTGGAGCCCCAGGCAACCTCAGTGAGTCTAAAGAAGCGCAAAATATCCTGAAGGCTTCCATTCTCCATGCCAAAAGCTTTTGCCACAGAAAATGAAGGCCTACAGGGGCACAAGATCATGTCCCTGAAGGCTTCCATTCTCCACGTCAAAAACTTTTGCTGCAAAGAATGGTGGCCTGCAGGAGTGCAAGATCTTGAGCTTCTTCAGCTCTCTGTTCCCTGCTCCAAAAGGGTACAGGGTACCCTTGCAAAGGGTACAGAAAATTTCAGGAGTGCAATCTCATGCTACTTCAGATCTCTCTTCCCTTTGCAAAAGCTTTTGTTGTGGAGAATGGAGGCTGAAGTAACGCGAGATCATACCCCGAAGTCTTTCATTCCCTTTGCAAAAGCCTTTGAAGAGCAAAATTGAAGCCTTTGGGGGCACAATCCCACTCTTTTTCAGCTCTCTGTCCTCTGTTCCAAAAGCATTTGCAAAGGGATGGAAAATTTCAGTACCTCATGCTACTTCAGGTCTGCATCCCCTTTGTAAAAGCTTTTGTTGCAGAGAATTGAGGCTGAAGTAGCGTGAGATCGCACCCCAAAGTCTTCCACAGGCCCACTGCCTGTTAGGTCGCAGAAGGGAGGGGGAAAAGGCAGGAGGAATGTGGTCGGTTGTAAGCATGAATGACTGCCATGGTGCTGCAACATTCGTGACTTTGGGACTGCGTCATAAATACTTTTGGGGTAACGTAATACCTTTAAACCTTTGCTAAACAAACTAACTTAAGAATACCTGTATTGCCTTGATTAGTAATACAAATTTTGGGCTCAATCACTGTACATTGAGGACTACCAGTAGAAAAATAGGAAACATCAGGAAATTGAACTGGAGGGGGACTTCCGGGGAAGCAATGGCAAACTTAAGACAGTTCCCTTGAGAGCAGAACCAACAATCACAATGGAATGAGGAACCCATAAATGGACCAGCTTCTCAGAATTCCTCTTGAGACAAGGACAAGACCTGGAATCAGCTGCATATGCTCCAGACAGTTGCTTATCAAAAAGAAATAGCAGTCTCCACTGGATTTGAATTCAGGAGCTGATGGTATAGTTAACTTTGCCCAAGCTGCGCTGGCACCTTTAAAAGGACATTCAGTTTCCTTTCTTAATCACTCCTATAAATTCGTGTTAATTTTTCTTATATTAGGAGCCTTTCTTATATTAGGAGCCTTAAGAATGGGCGTTGGTATAATTACCTGAGAACACCCTTTCTATCTACGCTGCTAGAGAGCACAGGATGGGTTAGACTCCTCTCGATGATGCCATTAAGCTGAGTCTGTCTAGTATAAAAGGACAGCCTGTGGGAGTGACCCCAGCTTTGGCGAAGATGCTTGGCAGACTTTAGTGACTGACTCTGAAAATCAAACAGAATCTAGAACATTAATCTTTCTTACCAGAATCCGGACAAAGCTGGGCTCTCTAGCAGCATAGATAGAAAGGGCATTCTCAGATAATTATACCAACGCCCATTTTCCGCGACGCTGCTGAGAGAGTCCAGGATGGGACATACCAAAGCCTGCATGTCCATGGGAGGGTCCTCATCCGGCTGATCACTCCGACTGTGGAACCACATGCTGAAGCACCCGTCTGCTAAAGGCCGCACTCACAGAGGCAAAGGAATCCAGACAGTAATGTCTCATGAAGGGTGACAGGGATGCCCATGTGGCTGCTCTGCAAATCTCCTCAAGGAATGCCTGAGTGGCCCAGGCAGCCAAAGTCATGGTGCTTCTGGTAGAGTGCGCTGTTAGGCCTTGGGGTATTGGAAGAGCTGCCTCCTTGTAAGCCTGTGCAATGCACGCCCTGATCCACCTGCTTAAGGTGGGAGGAGAGGCTTTGTTCCCCAAGTGCGATGGGGAAAAGGATACAAAACATAGCCTGTTTTCCGAAAGGTGGAAGTGCGTTTGAGGTAAATTCTAAGCTAAATTCTAAAGGTGGGATCTAAGCATAGCACCACTCTATTATCATGAAAAGTGCATTTATCCTGTCTGACCGAGAGCGCAGTGAGCTCTGATACCCTTCGGCTGATGTGATGACTACCAGAAAAACCACTTTCAGGGTCAAGAAATGCAGAGACACTGTCCTGAGGGATTCGAATGGTGGTTCTGTCAGAGCCTGGAGCACCTTCGGAAGGTCGCATGAAGGGTACCTATGCACTACAGGGGGGTGAAGGTTGGAAGCTCCTTTTAAAAACCTCCGGACAGAAGGATGGAGTGACAGGGAAGGAAAGGATTCCCAGAATAGAACCGAGGAAAGGGCCTACCTGGTGACATAGGGTGTTAGGTGCTAGTCCTTTCTCAAGGCCATCTTGAAGGAAACGTAGGACCTCTGCTACCCGAGCTGAGGTGGGAGAAAGACCCTCCTTTAGGCACCAGTGACAAAAAACCCTCCAGGAGGCATTGTAGATGCGCATCGTAGAAGGTCTACGAGAGGCCTGGATAGTGAGGATAACCCTGTCAGGGAGATTAGCCTCTCTCAGCTGTTGCCACTCAAGCACCACACAGTCAGCTTGAACCACTGGGGATCCGGATGGAGCAAGGCTCCCTGATGAAGGAAAATCCTGTTGGTAGGGATCTTCCAGAGAGTGGCTACGGACAGGTTCACCAGGTCTGCAAACCAGGGTCTCCTTGGCCAATAGAGGGCCAGGAGAATTAGCTCTGCCTGTTCCTCCAACTTCTTCCGAATGACTGCCGGAATGATGGGAAGAGGAGGAAAGATGTAGAGGAGACCCCTGGGCCATCTGCTCTGAAGGGCATTGGTCCCCTCCACTCCCTGGCAAGGAAACCTGGTGAAAAACCTGTTTACTCGAGCGTTTTGGGAAGTGGAGAAGAGATCCACCTCCGGAGTCCCGAATCTGAGAGAGAGGTCTCTGAATAGGGACAGGTGAAGGCGCCATTCTGAGTAGTCGACCAAGCTCCAGCTGAGCCAGTCGGCTTGGGAGTTGTCCACCCCAGAGATGTGATCCACCGTGATGGACAACAAATGTCTCTCCACCACAGTCCCAAATGTTTGGCCTCATCAGGGCCCTGGACCTCATCCCCCCTTGCCTGTTGACATGCGCCTTTGCAGCCATATTGTCCATCAACACTAATATATGGGTTCTAGTCACCGTGGCCCTGAAGTGTTTCAGAGCTAGGAATATAGCTCTGAGCTCCAGCCAGTTTATGGGGCGGGCTCTGTCTGCCAGAGACCAAATCCCCTGCACTATTTGGCCGTCCATGTGGGCCCCCCAACCCAAAAGACTGACATCCATGGAGAGTAGAAGTCTTTCTGGTTCCTTGAACGGATGGTCCCTCCAGGTAGCCGGGGAAAGCCACCACTTGAAGGAACACCGGATCTGAGGAGAAAGCTGTACTCTGATCGATTTGTGGCTGGTTCCTGTCCATTGAAAGGAGAGCAGGAACCACTGAAGAGATCGGGAGTGAAGCCGTGCCCACGGGACAATCCCGATGCATGATATCATCTTCCCCAGTAGTGTGGACAGCTGCAACAGGGGAACGGTGTGTTGATGTTGAACCTGATGGATAATGTCAGTAAGGCTTCTCCCCCGATCTGGAGATAGAAAGACTTTGCACAGGGATGTGTCAATGACCACTCCCAAGTGGAGTAATCTGGTTGTGGGAGATAGATGGCTTTTCTTGGTGTTGATGGAAAAGCCGTGGTTCTGGAGACAGCACAGTGTAGCTTGTAGGTTTCGATGGGTGGATTGGATGGATGACGACTGTATCAAGGTGTCGTTCAGGTAGCATTGGATTCTCACTGGAACCGACCGGAGCAAAGCCACCAATGCTGCTAGGATCTTGGTGCTGACGAGAGCCCAAAGGGAAGGGCCCGATATTGGAAGTGGAAGTTCTGGTAACAGAAACAGGAATTGGAGATGATGAGGCCAGATGGGGATATGGAGGTAAGCCTCCATGAGGTCAATGGAGGAGAACGCTCTCTAGAATAGAATGCAGGATCTGCATCTTAAAACGCCTGTATGGAATAAACTCATTCAAAAATTTTAGATGAAGAATGGCATGCCATTCCCCCTGAGGTCTTAAGGAACCACGAAAAGATGAGAATAAAAACCACGTTCCCACTGATTTCGGGGACTGGTTGAATAGGCCTTATGTCCACTAGGTGTTATATGGCCGAATTCCTAAGAACTCTCTTTGAACTGTCCAGTGAGACTGGACAGAACACAAAATTTTCAGGGGGTGGTGAGAGAAATTCCAGTTGTAAACCATACCTGACTGTGTTGAGTACCCAGGCATCCATCGTTGACTCCTCTCATCTAGAGGCGAAGAATGCCAAGCAATCCACGATGGGTGGGGAGAACAATGGGTTACTTAGAACGATGGAAGGAATGACCCCCTCCCCCACGAAAGGGCCGTTTACCAGCAGGATGTTGTTGTCTGCCAGATGCATCGGGCCACTTTTCCTGGCGCTGGGGATATGACCTCTGTGGCCTGGAAAAATGGGGGCTAGTCTCGGCTCAGAAAGGAGGTGGACAGTAAAGTGCCAGGCGGTAGTCTGCTTTCTTTCCTGTGGAGGAAAGCACCTTCCTTTTGTCCCTGGTTTCGATGAGGTATGGCTCTAGTGCATTGCCAAAGATCTTTTCACCTGTACAGGGAGCAGAAGCCAATTTCCATTTCCAGCAAGATTCCGCCTGCCAATTCCGGAGCCATAGGAGCCTTCTCACTGCCACCGAGGAGGTCATGGCCCTGGAAGCAAATTTGGTGGAGTTAAGGGTGGCGTTTGCCATAAATTCCGCTGCTGCTATAATCTTGTTTAGGTCCTGGTGCGACCTGAAATTATATGCTTGTATGCATTCTTGTAGTTGGTGCATCCAATGGATTGAGGACCTGGTGAAAAACGATGCAGCGGTTGAAGCCTGGACAGTCCATGCAGCTGCTTGATGGTTGCGTTTAAGGGTCTGTTCGGAGCGCTTATCGTTAGCCTTCAGAATGTCCTCTGGTTCGATGGGAGTGCCAGAGAAGGAGGCAACGACAGGAGTGTCCACAGAGGGCACAGCCAGAGTGTTAGCCAGGGAAGGACCCACATTGTAAAAATGCCTGTTGTGGGTCGAGGGTCAAGGGCCAGCTGCAGGGGAGGCACACTGTTCCTTGATTAAGTTCAGGAATAGGCAAGGTGAGGGGAGAACCTCAGTAGCAACTATAGGTTTGGAGAAGAGGGAATCTCCATGCCTAGAAGGTTCTCCTTGTGGTTCAGGTGCCACCTCCTCAGGGAACAGCTGAGCTGTAACCAGGGCCTTGTTAAAGAGAGTTTTAAATAATGTTGGTTTAAAGATAGTGGCCGAGGGTGGTTAATCTAGGTGCAGATCTTCCTCCTCTGAGAGGTTTGAGTCCCAGATCTCCCCTTCTTCCCGATCCAACCCTGATGAGTGACTGCATTCATATGGAATTGTGCAGTTGTCTTCTCCATAATCATCCCACTCAGAGTGGGTGGAATAGGCCTTTTGCTCTTGAGGAAGAGAGCCTGCTTGTTGAGGAAATGGTACTTGGGAGTAGGCCAGGAATAGGGAGTAAACCCTTTCTAATGGCCTCAGGATTTGTTGAAATCCTTCTGCCAAGCCTCATCTGATGGCAGTGGAGACCACGTCCTGAATCTCACTGGGCCTGGTGGTCAAGAAAGGGTCAGAGGGCTGAAGGCCCGCAGCAGCATGGGGTGAAGGTAGCCTCAGGTCTAGGCCGTGACGTACTCTGAGGGTAATGGAGGGAAAAGGGGGGAAGTACCAAGTGGCCTGTTGAAAATTAGGCCCTGACCTGCTTAGATCTTGAGGCCCTGTCTGATCCTCAAGCCTCTCCAGGGACCAAGATTGTAGGTGGCCAAGGGAACCTGGGATTTCTGATACCCCCTGGAAGGGCCTCCATGGCTAGCTTGGGAATCACCTGGCTGAGAGGCCTGTTTAAGTTGCCCCCTCATCTGTTCTATAGTTTTGTTGAACTGCCTCTCTAAGTTAGCATGTCTATATTTTTCGGCCTTGAGTTCAGCCTGGGACGTCTTTTTGGGGGCCAATGACTTTGCTCTAATCTTAGCTGCCACTTCCCTTTGGATGGGTTGAGTGCGCTGTCAGTGTCTCTTTCTTCTGGCTGGTTGGAGGCCTTGGGCTTCTGGGCCAGAAAGTTCTGCCTGGGTCCTGTCTAGATCCATGGTGAAAAATAGGTCAAGCACAAGAGGTGCTAGAAGCAACCCCCAATATGTGCTGCCTATTAGAGGGGCTTTGCTTCAGAAATATGAAGGATGGCTGCTCTAGGTCTGACAGTTAGATCGTGAGGCCACCTAAAATGGCCAGTCGCCATGTGCGATAGGGAATTGCTGTCCCAAGATGGCCACTTGTACCTGCTGTGGTGTCTGATTAATATAGCCTCTCCTTAGGCTGCTGTAGGACCTGAGCGGCTGAAAAATTGCTGCCCCCAGTAGTTGAAGAAGCCTCTCTTTAGGCTGCCATGAGCCCCAAGCGGCAGTTGTGTCTGAAAAAAAACACGTCAGCCTGAGTCAGGCAATCAGCTGTCTGGCGCTTTATCACTGACCTGATCTTTATGATTGTGGCCAGCTGAATCCGTCAGGGAGAGGCTGTGGGGGAGGCTGGATGACACTTTGCTACTTACAGCCCTCCCGATGTTTTTACCTCTCCCTTGCTGGCAATGTTGAATCCTCGGCATTGCAGGAGAGCGGAGCCCCACTCTCCTGAAGGAACTGCTGCACCGGAGCCCCGGGAGCAGTGCCTGAAGCTCGATCAGCTTCCTACTGTTGTTTTTAAAATTAAAAAATTTAAAATTAAAAAATTAAAATTTACTGTTGTTTAAAATTAGGAGTAAATGTGATTAATGCACTAAATTGAGAGACACTAGCTTGCAGATGCAAGAAGCTGAGTCAAAGCTGGGGTCACTCCCACAGGCTGTCCTTTTATACTACAGACTCAGCTTAATGATATAATCAAGAGGAGTCTAACCCATCCTGGGCTCTCGCAGCAGCGTCGAGAAGAGTGACATATTTCACTATACTTGGTGAGTCTCCTTTTATCTTCAGCAAAACAAGTTTTATGTTAAGTTTAAGGGCTTAAATATTTTGGACAGCAAAAGGGTGATTATAACATTGATTTTAAAAAGTTATAAATGGTCTAAGGGGCCAGAAGTATTTTAAGTAAGATTTGGAAATTAAATATTTTCTTTTTCCTGAGGAAAAAATGTTCTTTAGAATTCTATTAAAATATTCGTATTCTATATACGAATATTTGGAAATTCAGTGGAAGAAATCTTCCTGTAGGGAAAAATGTTTAGAAAATAAACAATAATATGGGGCTTTGAAGATTGGATACTAGTGAAAAATAGAAACAAATAAAATCATAATTAAAGAAGAGATGTACTACCGTATTTTTTGGACTATAAGACACTCTGGACTGTAAGACGTACTTAGCTTTTGTGGAGAAAAACAAGAAAAAAAACCTGCCTCTATCTCTGCCTCCCAGCAAACAGCAAATAGTCAGGTCAGCTTCAGCACATCCTGATTTAGCACGAGCAGCTGATTGGTGGTTGGATCAGCCTCTTGGAATACCACCGATGAACTGTTCCAGGCTGCAGGGATCGCTGACACCCATCAGTGCCATCGCCACCCATCGCCACTGCCACCTATTGCCACCTCCACATGCCCCATTTTCGGCCTTTGTGCATCCTGTTTTAGGTTTCTGCACATCCTATCCCCGCTGCCTGGAATGGGCCAAAAACGGGACTAGTGGAGATCAAAAATGGGGTGCATGGAAGATGTTATAACTTATGATTCTTGATGAATGTATTTTTTCCCTTTATGTACACTGAGAGCATATGCACCAAATTCCTTATGTGCCCAATCACACTTGGCCAATAAAGAATTCTGTCTATCTATCTTACTTTGTATTAGTATTTTGTTTTTTAAACTGTAACAAAAATTATTGTACAAACAAGAAGTTGAACTGGAACAGAACTGTTTTGTTTTGATTTTTAATGTTTTGTTTTTTAACATTTATCTAGCATTGTCACTACTTTAATTCAAAGGATGCAGAATAATCTGGGCTGACATATATAATTTGTTCAAGCGCAATAATCACAGTTGATCTAAAAATATACTATTAATACAGAATAAAGTATGACTGAAAATGCTTTTACTGTTGCTAGCAGAAGTCATTTCACTGTAAAACAGAGATAACAATAAAGGTCAAAGACTAATCTCTTGCTTTCAGCCATTTAAAGTTCAAGCCATAAGGTCATTCAGTGATGTGAATATTAAGATGTATGATCCATCATAAAACTGACTGGAAGAAGTATATAATGCAAATAATATTATCAATTTCTGACTACAATAAATAGTTCATATTGCTTCAGCAGTCGAACAGTAGCTTTATTTTAATTCTATTATGTCTGAGTTATAAGATACTGTAATCATTGTAACTACAATTATCTATACAGAAAAGCTATTATACTGATGTATTTACACATAGATCTAGAAAAAGAAACTTAACGACTATAAAAATGGTCAAGATCCCCTGGTTTCAGTACTACAGTAGTTTTCAACCTTCCTTTTAATCCTTACTCCTACATCCTACTATATTTTTTGCTTTGTTTGATTTTGCCCTAGCATTTTGCATGAACCTAGCTATTAAAACTAATGCCCAAGATACTGTTACTGTATTACAAGAATCCAGGTAATTGTTATTTGTCAACAAAAAAGGTTATTGAATTAGTTACTGGGTTAAGTGAGATATTTGATGGTAATTCAAGGGTTAAAAAATTGAAAACTGAAAAAAAAATACAACAGCATCTTTAGGATATTCTGAATATTTCTGCATACTTTGCTACTTTGACAAATCCTCCCATATCAGGAAAACTATCAAAAGGAATAGTCTGACTAGCAAAATAAAACTCCTTGGCTTTGCCCTGTTGATTAGCATTTGTTATTGTTTTAATTGGCTCATCATAAGCTTGAGTTTGCATCACAAAAGCTGAAACACAACTTTTAAGATTGGGATGCTGATTGTAAGGAGCATGCCCTTCCATTTCATGGCACATGCACATGACATTCATTTACCCACACTAGCCATACATTTGCCTAAGAATCCCCTTTTAATAGAGAAACTTTATAGGGCAGGGGTGCCCTATAAAGTCAAGGCCGGTGGCCCAGCCCACAGTGCCTCTGCCAGCAAATGGAGCTCAAGAGGACTGTGTGTGGCCCTCACCATTTTTGGCCGCAATGGCCTCCTGTTTTCGCTAGCAGAGGGCTGCAGGAGGCCGTCCTTGCCCATGAGCGCACCCCTGAGCTCTGTTTTTGCTGGCAGAGGACTCCCCGCAAGGTCAAACGCAACCTTGATGCAACCCTCAATAATATTGACACCCCTGCCCTATACCATTTCAGACAAAGATTGTCCAATCTTATCTTAAAAACCTCCAGTGCTGAATGCAGAAACAACACCTCTCTCCCTTTTATCATTTCACAATTTCAAGAAGGTTAGTGATAAAAGTGATAGTTATCAAATAATGTCTTTCTTACAGGAGATCAGTAGAGTATAGCTTATGTGGAATCCCTTCATTTTATCTACGCAATAATATACTTGACCCTGAAGTAGGTTAACCAGAAAGAAGGAAAGAAAGAGAAATGGTCACCCAGTAGATTTCAATGACAGGGACACTTGTACCAGGATCTTCCAATTCATAATCTATCTCTTTTATTATTACAGCACAGCATGAAAGTATGTTGAAACTGGAATATGTTAAGATAGTACAATTAAGTCAAAAAGGAAGAAACATTATTTTTTCTAGGCAGGGACTTCTTTGTATATAAGCTGAATACCGAATCTTTCATATTATGAAATTTAGACAACCGAGGTATAAAAAAATCTCCAAGTTAGAAACAAATATTGAGTTGTCTAGAAATATGTGTGCACCTATGAAATAAGAATGAAACAGATTTAGCATCATAGCTCTACAGCATATGCATAAATTCATCTCAAATGTTGATCAAACAAGAAGGCAGGAGTGTGCTCAATTTCAGTTTCATATCTTTTGAGCCACAACCCTTGTCTGCCTGTGCACTGGGGCAACAGCAACAGGTAAAGTAACTCTGTATGGATATTAGCCTAACCCTATAGCAGGGGTGTCAAACTCAATTTCACATCAGCATTATGGTTGCACTCAAAGGGCCAGTTGAGTATACAGGTAGTCCTCAGCTTACTATCATAATTGAGCCTAATATTCCTGTTGTTAAGCGAGACATTTGTTAAGTAAATTTTGCCCCATTTTACCTTTCTTACATGGTTGTTAAGTGAATCTGGCTTCCCCATTAATTTTGCTTATCAAAAGGTTGCAAAAGGGGATCACATGATCTTGGAACACAGCAACAGCCATAAGTATAAACCAGTTGCTACGCATCTTAATTTTGATAACATGATCATGGGGATGCTACAAAAGTCGTAACTGTGAAAAATGGTCATAAATCACTTTTTTCAGTGTTGCTGTAACTTTGAACTGTCACTAAATTAAATGTTGTAAATTGAAAATTACCTGTATACAGTACTGGCCCTAAATTCCACAATTAAGGTTCCACAACACCCCAGATTAAAATAATTCTTCCAAACTTTTGCATAATTGCCTGAATGAAGAGGCTTCTTTTCCATTCAGGGCATCCAATCCCACATGAGGTAACAACAGACAGGTCAAGAACTACACCCATCTTTCAAACAGACTCCTGCCCTGCTTCTCGCACTCTCGCAGCCTCCTTTGCAAAATGGGAAATATAGTAAGCTGAACTCTGCCACTCAGGAGTCAGTTCAAAGGACCAAGGCCCCAAATGTACCTGGTCAGATAGACTTCCTCATAAACCCCAGCAGAGGAGGAAGCAAAGCAGGGGATGGATTTTGGGAGGTGGAGATTGGAGCTCCTCCTGCTCAGCACAGCGCAGCCATAGTCAGCACAGAAAGCACAATCGAGGAAACCTGTGGAAGCTGGTGGGTAGGTGCACCCGGAGTGCCCCACGCCAAACTCTGAAAGCCCACTGCATGCCTCTACTCCTCCCACTCCCTCAACCACTCCTGCTGTGACACCTCCATTGTGTGCACAGTGGCAGTGGTGACTGCTGTATCCAATCAGTGCCTTTTTCTCCCCCTCCTTCTCCCTCCCCTTTCCCATAGAAACTGCTGTGGCCATCCAGCCCTTGAGCTCCCGGGACACCAGGATCCCACAGCCCAGCCTGGGGCCCCTTATCACCCAGGCTCGTGGGTTTCCCGGGTTGAGGAGAAAGGAAGGGTGGCAGGGCTCCTGGTGATAGGGCTGTTGCTGCAAGTGCCACCACCATGAGGTGAGGCAAGTGGTAGGATGGGGGTGGCTTGACTGCGAGGCCCCAAGGTGTGTGAATGTGGTGCTGGTGGGGCGGAACAGGGCCAAGCATAGCTTATTGGATGCCCCGAGCTCACATCCAGCTAGCTGTCACTGCCAGCCAATGAGAGGCCAAGTGGCCAATGAGCTGCAGCTGCTGCCGTGTACCGCCAGCCTTCTCACACTCGCCGCCTGCTGTGTGCATTCCCAAAAAGAGCACCTGACTGAACTAAGATGGGCCAGTGCAGATGTGGGGGCCACCCCCTCACAATCTCCAGATCTAAACCAACTGCAGACCAGATCTGGCCCTCAGGCCTTGTGTTTGACATGTCTGGATTAGAAGATCTCCAAGGTTCTCCCAAAGATGCTTTTCCAGGAGGCAACTGGGTTTTCTTTTTTCTTTGAAGATGTTTCACTTCTCATTCAAGAAGCTTCTTCAGCTTTGACTGGATGGTGTGGAATGGAAGGATTTGTGACCCTGAGGACATAGATAAACCTCCAAATCCTTCAACAACTCACTGAAAGGATGCAAATGACTAGCTGTCTGCAAGGAATATATATCCTTCCATTCCACACCATCCAGTCAGAGTTGAAGAAGCTTCTTGGATGAGAAGCAAAACATCTTCAAAGAAAAAACAAATAAGTCCAGTTGCCTCCTGAAAAAGCCCCTTTGGGACAACCATAATCTGGATGACTGAGAATCTGTTTTGTTCTGCTGGTGAATTTGTAAGTGACAGATTTCTTCTGTTGTGGCCTGTAACCTTCCTTCGCTGTCCTAAAAAGAGGTGGCAACATGATAGCACTTCAGAATTTGTTGGATATTAACATTAGGGACAGTTCTTATAGTCTTACCAGCATTTGGTGTCAAAAGTATAAAATATCAATACACACGTAATTGGGAAAAACAAGATAAGGTAAGATAACCTTTATTGTCATTTTTTACTGTGAGCACACTGGCCCACATGAAATGAAATTCTGTTGTCTGCTCTCAAAAGAAAGTGTGTGTGTGTGTGTGTATACAGTGTGTATACACACACACGCACATATATATACACATATTTTGAATACAAAGTGGAAGGAGGAAACTTGAGAGTTCACAAAGTTGGTGTTACATGGAACAAAATTGTGATTGAATCTGGATGTTTTTTTGGATACCTTGGAGCCTCCTCCCAGAAAGTAACAAGGAAAACAGGTTGTGAAGAGGATGTGAACCCAATTCAAGCATCACTTATATGCCATGTCCTGGATAGAAGGAAGTGAACTACCAATTAGCTTTTCTGCCATCCTCACCACACTCTGCACAGGTTTCCTGTCTGAAGCAGGAACGCTTCTAAAGCAGACATTACCACAATATGACAGGATGCTCTCTAATGTCCCTCTATAGAAAGTGTAAGGACAGGGGAAGGAAGATGTACTTTTCTCATGTGACACAGAAAAGGCAAGTGCTGCTATGCCCACTTCACCAGTGTCTCGTGGTTGAGTGACCAATCTAGCCTACTTGTTAGTTGCACACCTAGAAACTTGATGCTGCTAACCACCTCCACAAATGAATCATTAATACACAGAGGTGTGTGGCTGTACCTTACTTTTATGAAATCAACAATGTAGATTTATAGTTTTTTTCTACACTTTTGAGGCTGTTTTTGTTACGCCACTTTATCAAACCGCCCTTGCGGTAAGCACCTTCATTGTCATCTTGAATAAAGCCCATTACTGTTGTATCATCCACATACTAAAATTAATAATGATACCAGTGCATGTAACATAGATGTTTGTGCAGGTAAGATTATCAACCTTGCTGTCAAGCAAAACCAAGCATTTAATAGTGAATGCCATACCATGTGCATTAATCAAAGGTGGCAAGAAAGTAGGGGCAGGCAGGCACAACACAGGTTATACAGACAGTAAACACTGTGTCATACATAAAGACCTCAAGTGCCTATATACAAATGCACAAAGTCTGGGGAACAAACAGGGTGAACTTGAACTACTACTACATTAAGGTAGATATGATATAGTTGGAATAACAGAAACTTGGTGGGATGAAACCCATGATTGGAACATACAGGTAGAAGGATACAAACTGTTCAAAAAAACCAGACCCCATAAAAGAGGAGGTGGAGTTGCACTGTACGTAAAAGACCACTATATTGCTACAGAAATGCATGAAACCAAAGTTGAAAACCACCTAGAATGTATATGGGTCAATATAGAAGAAAAAAAGAGTGACATGGCCATAGGTGTATATTATATGCCACCCAATCAAGCAGAAAAAATAGATGTCCTTTTTGCCAGCTAATTAACAAACATATGCAGGAAACACACAACAATAATAATAGGAGACTTCAATTATCCTGATATCAATTGGAAAAGTAATTCTGCACCAAATGAAAAATCAAGTAAGTTCCTAACCAACCTAGCTGACAACTTTGTTGTCCAAAAGGTAGAGGATGGAACTAGAGGGACAGCCACACTGGACTTAATTCTTACAGAGAAGAAGTGATAGAGGGAGTTGAAACTGCAGGAACCTTGGGTGAGAGTGGCCATATCCTACTAGAATTCAACATAACACAAACACAAGCAACAGAACATAATGACACCAGAGTCTTGGATTTTAAAAGAGCTGATTTTAATAAACTCAGAGAGAACCTGGGAAAGATTCCATGGATGAAAATCCTAAAAGGGAAAACAACTCAAGAATCTTGGGAAACTCTGAAAAGTACGATCATAGAAGCCAGCATGGCTGCACAAAGATCTCTCTGGCAAATTGAAAGGAAAAAAAACAACAAGTACAAAAAGTGGAAAGAGGGACATACAAGTAAGGCAGAATATCAGCAGATAGCCAGAATCTGCAAAGACAAAGTCAGGAAAGCAAAGGCTCAGAACGAACGAAGACTTGCAACAAAAGTCAAAGATAATAAATAATGTTTCTTCCAACATATAAATAACAAGAAAAACATCAAGGAAACAGACGGTCCACTAAAGAGAGAAGACGGCAAGTAAGTAACAGGCAACAGAAAGAAAGCAGAACCTCTTAACTCAATCTTTGCATCGGTCTTCACGCAAAAAGAAACTATAGCTCAACCCATCAAAAACATAACTGTAAAAGACAGACCAGAAATAAAAGTTAAAATAAGCAAAAAAAATAGTAAGAGAACACCTGTCAGATCTTGATGAACACAAATCACCAGGGCCTGACAGATTATATCCCAGAGTTTTAAAGGAGGTGGCAGAGGTCATCTCAGAACCACTGCACCATATCTTTCAAAAATCCTGGAGCACTGGGGAACTACCAGAGGACTGGAAAAGAGCTGATGTGGTTCCCATCTTCAAAAAAGGAAGAAAAAAAACAGATCCAGGAAACTATAGACCAATCAACCTAACATCAACACCCAGGAAGATACTAGAAAATATAATAAAAAAACAGATCTGCCAACATCTAGAAACAAGTAAAGTAATAACTAGCAGTCAGCACGGGTTTGTTAAAAACAGAACATGCCAAACCAATCTTATTTCGGATATTTTTTTTTAACACCTTTCACCCGGTTATGCGACGCCACACTTTACCCTAACCCCTTATGAATTTTGTTATCTATTGTCATGGGACCCTACTCGCGTTCAGAACTGTGGGCACTCAGGACTGCGCCCTTGTCCTTGAGTTGGCCCAGTGGACTGTCAACAGCTTACCTTGATGACGGATCCTGGGATCCCGAGAGGTGGCATGCTGCAATCAATGGGCCAAATTCTAAATTGAGAGTCAAGGGTCGAATCTTAAAATTTTTAATTCGTTGTCTTAAAGGGTTAGGGAGGGCGGTGGGGGTGGAGGGGTCATTTTGCAGCCCGGGGTGCAGCGGGAGTGTGTGGGGGTTGGGGGCCGGCGGGCTCCGGGCCCTGGGGTGGGGGCTGCGATACCCAGGGTAGTCGGGATTGGAAGAGGACGACGAGGCATAGGGCCATATCAGGTTAGGGGAGCACGCACCCGACATTTAAGGCCGGTTGCGCGCTCCGACCCTATGGCCTCCTCCCTAGGGGGCAACGGAATTAGGATCCCTGGGCTTAGGTTGGTGTACTTTAATGCCAGGTCCGTGGCTAATAAGTCCTCCCTCCTCCGGGAGATCATTGAGGAGGAGGCTGCGGACCTGGCTTGCATCACTGAGACCTGGTTGGGCCCAGAGGGGGGTGTCCCTCTGGTTGATTTAGGCCCTCCGGGTTTTTGGGTTTTGCACCGGCCACGGGCCCAGGGTAGGGGTGGTGGGGTGGCCGTGGTTATTTGGGAGACCTTGTTTCCAAGGGAGGTCTCTGTTGCAGAGATAGGCGGGAGTGAGATTCTCCTCCTGAGATGGGGGCCTAATGGGCGGGTGGGCTTGCTGCTAGCATACCTTTCCCCCAGCTGTGTGGCAGCGGCCCTACCTGGGCTTCTCGATCTCCTCTCCGGGGTGGCGGTGGAGTTCCCGGACCTTATGGTCTTGGGGGACTTCAACTTGCCTTCCCTGGGGGGGGGTCGGGCTTGGCCCAGGAATTCATGGCTTCTATGGAGGCCATGGGCCTGACCCAGCTGATTCAAGGCCCTACTCACGAGGGGGTAAATACTCTTGACCTAGTTTTTGTCTCTGAACAGTGGCGGAGTGACAGAGGGCAAGTTACTATTACGACTTTGCCTGTTCTATGGTCTGATCACTATCTCCTACAGCTGGTCTTCCAACAGGCCGTCCCCCACTGCTGGGATGAGGAGCCACTTAGATGGTTCCACCCCAGGCACCTGATGGACCCTGAGAGGTTCCAGGCAGAACTGGGGGTTTTTCCTTTTTCCCTTGCTCACAGCTCTGCTGAGGATCTGGCAATAGCCTGGCAACGGGCTGTGTCAGAGGCCCTCGACAGGGTTGTCCCCATGCGTCCCCTTACACGCCGTGGATCCCGGTTTGCCCCTTGGTATACTGAGGAGCTCCGGGGGATGAAACGCCGTTGAAGGGGTTTAGAGAGCAGGTGGAGGTCTACCCGTTCCCAGTCCGATCGAGCCCAGCTAAGAGCCTATATTAGGACTTACCTGGTAGCTATGAGAGAGGCGAGAAGGTCCTATCTCTCCACTCTCATAGCGTCCGCAGATAATCGCCCGGCCGCCCTGTTTCGGGTTACCCGTTCCCTCCTTCGTTTAGAGGGGGGGTGGACCCGTTGCAGGGTAAGGCTGAGGAGTTTGTTCAATATCTGTCGGATAAGATCACTCGTATTCAGGACGGGTTACCCTCCGATTTGCAGTGGTCTGAGGAAGGGGGTGCAGGGAGTCTGGCTACTGTTATCTGGGATGAGTTCGATCCAGTTTCCGAGGATGAAGTGGACAGGATTATGCGGCGAATGAGTTCCACCACATGTTTGTTGGACCCATGTCCCTCCTGGCTGACTTATGCCGCCAGGGAGGCCACCTGCGGTTGGCTCCGGGCAGTTGTCAACGCTTCCTTAAGGGAGGGTGTTTTTCCCGCCGCCTTGAAAGAGGCAGTGGTGAGACCCCTCCTGAAGAAGCCTGCCCTGGACCCAACTGTGTTAGACAACTTTCGTCCAGTCTCCAACCTTCGTTTTTTGGCGAAGGTTGTTGAGAGTGTGGTGGCTCAGCAGGTTCCGCTTTTCCTGGATGAAGCGGACTACCTAGATCCGTATCAATCGGGCTTCCGACCCGGTTACAGCACGGAGACGGCATTGGTCGCGCTGATGGATGATCTCTGGAGGGCTCGGGACAGGGGTCTTTCCTCTGTCCTGGTCCTATTAGACCTCTCATCGGCTTTCGATACCATCGACCATGGTATCCTTTTGCGTCGCCTTGAGGGGTTGGGAGTGGGGGGCACCGTTCTTCGGTGGTTCTCCTCCTACCTCTCGGGGCGGTCGCAATCGGTGTTGGTGGGGGGGGTTAGGTCATCCCCTAGGGTGCTCTCTTGTGGGGTCCCTCAGGGGTCGGTCCTTTCCCCCCTCCTATTTAACATCTACATGAAGCAGCTGGGTGAGATCATCCGTGGTTTTGGGGTGAAATTCCATCAGTACGCTGATGATACTCAGCTGTACATTTCCACCCCAGACCAGATCAGTGATGCCCTCTCCCTGATGACCCGGTGTTTGGATGCGGTATGGAACTGGATGAGCGGGAACATGCTTCGACTCAACCCGGCCAAGACTGAGTGGCTGTGCATATCGGCGTCCTGGCCCAGTCAAGATTATCCATCTTTGGCCATAGGGGGAGAGGTGTTGCCCCCTGTGGATAGGGCGCGGAATCTGGGGGTCCTCCTGGATGTACGGCTCCGGTTGGAGGAACAGGTGGGGGCCGTTGCCAGGGGGCCTTTGCCCAGCTCCGCCTTGTTCGACAACTTCGCCCTTTTCTGGACCGGGACGCCCTGCGCACGGTCACTCATGCCCTTGTTACCTCTAGGCTCGACTACTGCAACGCTCTCTATCTGGGACTGCCCTTGCATACCATCCGGAGATTGCAGCTGGTGCAGAATGCGGCGGCGCGGGTGGTGATAGGAGTTACCCGGTTCTCCCATACGACCCCCTCCTGCGTGGCCTGCATTGGTTGCCGGTTGCGCTCCGGGTGAGATTCAAGGTTTTGGTGTTAACATACAAAGTCCTTCATGACATGGGTCCTCAATATTTAAGGGCGTCTTCTTCCAATATCGAATACCGGTCGCCCTGTGCGAGCCCATAGGCAAGGACTCCTCGGGGTCCCGTCGGCAGGTCAGTGCTGATTGGCGGTTCCCCGACGACGAGCCTTTTCTGTCGCGGCCCCTGACCTCTGGAATCAACTGCCTTTGGAGCTCGCCTGCCCCTGACCTCCGCACCTTTCGCCGTGAGCTAAAGACCTGGTTATTTGACCAACCCGGGCTGTGACCCCCCCTGGGGGAGGGATGGTTTTTAAAGGTTTTATAGTGTTTATATTTGGACTTATAATTTAATTTAATTGTTTTTTAAGTATTTATTGTCTCATGTTTTATTAAGTTAGCCGAGTCTTAGATGGGGCAGCATATAAGTTCAAATAAATAAATAAATAAATAATTTCATTCTTCACATAGTGACTAAATTAGTAGACCAGTGAAATACTGTGGACATAATATATTTAGATTTCAGCAAGGCATTCGACAAAGTAGACTACAACCTACTTCTTGGTAAGCTAGAAAAAAGTGGAATAGATAGCACCACCACTAGATGGACTTGCAACTGGCTGACAAACCATATTCAACGAGTAGTCCTTAATGGGTCTAAGTCTACATGGAGGAAAGTAAGCAGTGGGATGCCACAAGGTTCCCTCTTAGGCCCAGTACTCTTCAATATCTTCATTAACGACTTAGATGAGGGAATAGAAGGGGAACTTACCAAATTTGCAGATGATACTAAGCTGGTAGGAATAGCTAACACCCAAGAAGATAGGCTCAAGATCCAGATGGATCTTGACAGACTCGAATAGTGGGCCACATCTAACAAAATGAAATTCAATATAGAGAAAAGTAAAGTCCTACACTTAGGCAAGAAAAACCAAAAGTACACATATAGACTGGGTGAAATCAGGCTCAATAACAGTAACTGTGAGTGGGATCTTGGAGTCCTAGTAGACAACCAGCTAAATATGAGCCAGCAGTGTGCAGCAGCAGCCAAAAAAGTTAATGCAATCCTAAATTGCATTAACAGAAGGATACAATCAAGATCAAGTGAGGTACTAATACTACTCTATAAAGTCTTAATAAGACCACACCTAGAGTAGGGCATCCAGTTTTGGTCACCACATTATAAAAAAGATGTTGAGACTCTAGAAAAAGTACAGAAAAGAGCAACCAGGATGATTAGAGGACTGGAGGCTAAAACATACAATGAACGGTTGCAGGAACTGGGCTTGGCTAGTCTAGTAAAGAGAAGGACCAGGGGAGACATGATAGCGGTCTTCCAATATTTGAGGGACTGCCACAGAGAGGAAGGGGTCAAGCTATTTTCTAAAGCGCCTGTAGGCCAGACAAGGAGTAATGGATGGAAACTGAACAAGGAGAGATTTAACCTGGAAATAAGGAGAAACTTTCTGACAGTGAGAACAATCAACCAATGGAACAGCTTGCCCTCAGAAGTTGTGGGAGCGTCATCATTTTCAAGAAGAGATTGGACTGCCATTTGTCAGAAATGGTGTAGGGTCTCCCGGCTGGGCGGAGGGTTGGACTAGATGACCTACAAGGTCCCTTCCAACTCTGATTATCTGTTATCTGTTACTTCACAATATGGTTGGTGGCAAACCTAGTACAACAGTCATGGGTCAACAGGGTGAAACAAAGTGGACTTAGGACACAGCCCTGAGGAGAATCTGTGCTCAAGAAAATGGTGTCAGAAATATTAGTCCCAACTTGCACAACAAACAGTACAAAGAGGATCCTAGCCCTTAGAGCACTCATTGCAAATTTTCTTTAAATTTCTCTTTCCTTTCATCATTTTGCCTTATAGTTTCCTTTCCCGCCCTTTGACAATATTTGTAATGTTGTGTGTGTGTGTGTGTGTGTGTGTGTGTGTGTGTTTGAATTAGTTTTTGACTCCTGACAACTATCAGGACAAATCCTTGCAATATTCTTGGCAAAGTTTTTCAGAAGTGATTTGCCATTATCTCTTTCCTAAAGCTGAAAGAGGGTGACTGACCCATCTACCTGGCTTCAGGCTAAGGAATAATTAGAACACACAGTTTTCCAGTTTCTATTCTGATGCCTTAACCACTACATTAAATTAACTCTTAAATATATTGTACTTAACTTACAACCATATTTGGGATCAAAACTTCCATGGTTAAGCAAACCAGTAATATGGATTGCACCTGGTCTTAGGAACTTTTTTGCCATGTTTGTTAAGCAAATCACTGCAATTGTTAAATAAATTTGGCTTCCCTCATTGACTTTGCTTCTCAGAAACTGGCCAGGAAGGTTGCAAATGGTGATCACATGAGCAGGGACCTTGAGCCATCCTAAATATAAGCAAGTTTAATTTTGATCATGTGACCATGGGGATGCTGCAAATATCATAAGTGTAGGGACCATTATATCTCAATTTTTTCAATGTTGTCATAACTTCAAAGAGTTGCTAAATGAAATGACTGTAAGTTTAGGCTACCTGTATTCCAAATTCTTTTCTCTCAATTATGCTCCATAAGGTAGGTGAAGCTTATGAAAGTTTACAAAGCTTATGAAATAAATATGTTAGTCTTTAAAGTACCAGAAGTATTGTAGTTTCTGTGAAATAGGAATTAGAATACTAACAGCAATGGTTAAGGAAGTATAGCTTTTCCAGTTTAGGTTTTTACTCTCACTGGGTATAATTTTGATTATTTGATGTACTAAATAACATATTATAAAGAATAATTAGTCAATATTTTCAAATCTCTTACTGTCATAAAACATGGGAGAACCAACTACATTTATGATTCATGATGGAATCATTTACAAACTACTAAAAAGGCAGAAAAACTGACTCAATATGTATTAGCTGGAAAAAATGCTTTAAAAAAGAAATTATGCTGTTAACATTTTCAAAATCTGTTTCACTATCAATATTTGTATAACATACAACAGGACATCCACAAAGCCCACAAAAATCATAGAGGTAAGACCTTTTCTAAAAGTGCAACTTGCTTAGACTTACACCACAAAATACCTCAGATTTAATTATGAATGCAGTTGAGTGGTCCATTCTGGACAGCTTCATTAAAAACTGAAAAGATTTTATTCATAACATCCATCCTGTCAATTATAGTATAACAATCATATGGAATGAGCATTTTTAATAATTACTGCTGTCTTCCATACCACTTTTTCTCTGATACTTATAGAAGTTCTTTTCTATTCTATGTTTGGTGATTCTTAAAGATACATTGCTTTGTTCAAACTTGCCCTGCAGTTTGAACCTAGACTATATTAGTTATTTAGATTATTTACTTATATTTTATATCACACCTTGGAGAACATTCATAAGATGTTTTTTAGAAATTGTATGAAATAAAGGAAATGTTTTTACTATCTTTCCCAATCTAGCCATGCTGGTGGAAATAATATGTCAGGTGCAAAGAAACAGGACTACGGGTTTGGTTGCAACATAGAAGATTTATTCAAGCCTATGCATAAGAATCTGGTGAACTTATCTATTTTTCATACTTATGAGGCTGGGGGTGGGGACTCAGATTCACTTAATGTGTTACTAACTTAAGATCTGCAGTGATTCACTTAACAACTGTGGGAAGAAAGATAATAAAATGAGGCAAAACTTATTTAACAACTATCTTGCTTAGCAGTGGAAATTTTGGGCTCAATTGTGATTGTAAGTCAAGAACTACTGTAATTAAAATATTGATTAAATATCATTATTTTTGAGTGAATTTTGAGACAGATAATTCATGCTATTTTATACAAGTAGTACTTAGGACATTTTAATATTGTATATAGAAGCCACTGTGTATATTTAGTGGTTGCCATTTAGCTTAGATATAATATTTGTCTTCTTATCTCAGCCCACCCCCCAAAAAAAACTAAGATTGCAAAATTTCAAAATGATATATACTTAGTCAATGGTGGGATTCAAATAATTTAACAGCCAGTTCATTCAGGGTCAGGTTGGCTATCATGGGAATCATGGCCTATCCCCATCCTCCAGCTCCACCACATGTGTGGGATGAGCCTCCTGTAAGAGGCACCCTGATCTGGACGAACTGGTTGTTAAATTTGCACCCTTTGCCAAAAGGCTGTTTCCAAGGATGTTTGTTTGCACATTGGATTTGTGGCTGTCTCAGGCTTCTGGGCATGGCTCCTTTAAGAGGCAAGGTTTCCAAGGAACGAGGAGGAGAGGTTACCATAGAGACAAGGAGTTGATGCCCCTGAGAGTTTGCATGGGAAAGTGAAGAATTGGGGGGAAGTGGAGGGAGAGATTCCCCCCTCCCCATGGAGCTGCATGCAGTTGGTCAGTCTGTGGGCAAAAGTGAGAGGGGTGAAGAATTAAGTTGGAAGCATGATCAAAACTGGGCCCAATGTAGGAGACACTATGGGGTTAGTTTGGCCAGGAAAATTATTATTCCACACACACCCCGCTATCAAAGTAGGTCCTGGGTGCTGTGCTGTACTGCAATAGAGAAATGGGCAACAGAGCGCCAGACACAAGGAAAGGAGGAGGATCAGGGAGAAGAAAGAGGGAAAGTGGCCTTTTCTTTCCCTCGCGCCAGCCATTCCATTGTCCATTTCTCCACTGCAGCGCAGCACAGTGCCCAGGATCCACTTTGATAGCAGGGATGGGTAATTTAACAACTGGTTCGCTTGAACAGGTGTGAACCGGCTGAATCCCACCACTATACTTAGCCCAGCAGAAGCTTCATACTTTATAAAGGAATACACAGTTATGTTTTTTGCAAGGAAAAATAAAAATGCTAGGTTACATACAGCAAGACAACTCCATTGACTTCATCCTACAAACTATAATAAAATGGTATTTGGTACGGCATATGTTATTAGTAACCAAGCACAATTTTGTTTTTTGTCTGTCTGTTCACCAGGAGGTGTGAACAAACAAACTTGATGTCTTATGCTTAAGGGCCACAAGTTTAGAGTTGCTGCAGCAAAATCTGCAAACCTATAAACACTAGAAATAAATCTATTCAATTTGACAACCTTACTTTTCTTGCCTTTGTGCATTTGCTTCCCAAATAAGCAGATTAATTTTCTCAGTAATGGAAATTAAAACAATATTCACAGCTATTCGGCACTGATATCAGAAAAACACTCTTGGAAGCTTTTGAACAGCATTTTAGAGAATTATTGGAATTAGTCAGATTGGTAACTTGTTATTTTCCCCAATTTGTTAGTGCATAATAGCTCATCAATGTATTATTTGAACACTGGCTCTACAAGAATCACCTATTCACAGAAATTTTGTGGATTGAGTGGATGTGGGGGAGACAAGGAAGATCTTTCCTGAATATTCAAATTTGGTATCTTCTTTGCCTTCTTGCAGGCAAAGTAGATTTAAATAGAGATAAATGAGTTTTGTCCTACAAAATGAAGATGGGTGCTCCATTAATATTTAAAATGCCTCCTTCATGCTTTTACAGTAATGTCATTCATTTCTTTTAGATTACACCAGTACTGTAGGAAGATTAGTCATAAATGGTGCTGCTGAAAATAATTGAACGACAACTAGATGGTACCAGAAAAAAAAGCCATCATCTATGCTCAAACAATTGTTATTTCCTATTGGAATTGTTCACTGATCTCATTTGATTTCAGTATGGCTCAATTCAGTCCTACAGGTTTCTTTGTGCCTATTCCAAAATTAATATATTTCTGAGTCCCTTCACACATGGTGCTGGAAACATTTAGCACAACTGCCTGCTGTCCAATTAACACCTCAAGATCTTGTCATGGGGAGTCTGTTCCATGACAAAGTTGTTCCAGTTTCAGGAGAGAACAACAAATGGACAAAAATGAGTTATAGCAGCAATTTTTGGATTACCATTGCTGTCATCTGTAATCACCATGAGTTTTATCATTTTATATTTGTGTGTGCTTCCATTATATAATAATAAAATATTTTATCCATTATAAAATAATAAAATATATAATATTTTGAAAGAATGTCACCTTTAATATTTTATAAGTAACTCAAGTTGGCAAATATACATATTATTCCCTCCTCCTATTTTGTCCACAACAAAAATGCTGTGAGGTGATTATTTTTTAATAAATTATAATGAATAAAAATTAGTAAAAATTGAGATTTGCTCTAAAGAATAATATGGAATTGAATTTAAAGTCTAATGATGGTGTAATAATAATATGGTATGATATGGAAAGTTAACCAATGTAATATGAATGTAAATTTAAGAGGAAAAAACTATAGATATTGTGCACAAGATACATGTATGAACTAACACACTGTATAACTGAAATGTTTTATTTGTTGTTTTATGTTTATATTTATTGTTAAAAAAAAACTTTTTACACAAAAAAATGCTGTGAGATGGGTTGGGCTGAGAGACCATGGCTAGCCCAAAGACACTCACTTGGCTTCTGTGCCTAAAGCAGAATTCAGACTTACAATTTCCTGGGTTCTGGGCTAGCATATTAACCAGTACACCAAACTGGTCCTCTTTGATTATCAGCATCTGGATGGCCCAGAAGACCCAGAAGATTAGGAATTGTAATTTAAGATATGAAGAATAGTTATCTTCGGAGAGGCTGAGATTCTCATATGACTTGAAATTTCTGGGGTTATTGAAAAGTCATACAGAAAAGAATAACATTGCAGCATCTTCCACTACTAGGTTACTGATGCAATTACAATTGAGACATATTTCAACTAAACATTCACATTGCAACTGTAAGTAGTTTAGATACTTGATTTAGTTTGTATCATTAGTTCTTATATTTAATTTAATTACCATAAAACAAATAGAATTTCATATCAAATTCAAGAATTCTAACAAGGTTTAGAATTTTACTGGAATCAAACGTACAAATTTATAAGATATTCTAAACTAATTAGCCAAATATTGAAAACTGAAGCAACTGAAGTACAACATGCTTTATAGATAAAGGGGGCAAGATCCAGTGTTTGATGTACCCAAATGTTTAAGAAGGCTCTGTTCTAAAATCTTGGAAATCTGCTGCCAGTTAGCCTATAATAAATCTAAACTGGGTAATCTAGTAATTTGACTTGACTGAAGATAGTATTATGTTAGAGTAGTTATCTCAAGATAGTAAATCATGCCATTTTTAAGATTAAAATTTTTCAACAATGCTTACTACTGTAGAAAGTTAGCACCCATCCCTCTCCTAGAAGAATGAAATATTCTAGGAAATATTAAAAAGAATTTTATAACTCCCTGCATGAGAAAAGGAGAAACATGCTCTTGGAAAGCAGCTCCCACCTTTGTTAATAGCCCCAGAAAGACTAGGGTATCCTATCTACAAGACAAAAGGCCTTCAGCTCCAGGGTGATATGATTAGCCCTCACTCAGGATCCAAACCAGGACAAAGCCATTAAGCCATAATAGGAATTGCCCAGCACCCTTTCAGAACACAACCCTCTTCATTACGTCATCTCACAGCAAGATTCAACCAAGCCTGGGACACAGACAGCCTACAAGGTTAGCTGGACCCCCACATAGCCCCCTGGGAGTCTGACAACCAATAGGATACATTTCTTGCAAGGCCCAAGAGAGGGTATAAATATATCTCATTCTCCACTCCATGTGGTCAGCTACCCAGAATCATACTGCTTCACCATTAAATCATCCTTTCAAGCAGCCTCCATGTTTCCAGTGTCTTTCTTCCCACTTGGAACTGAATGCAGATGGACATTTCTTCAAACACTACTAAATAACAAGCCTCCAGAAATATAATCTTGTGTGCTTATCTCTCATCTTGCGGTGAAGCAATTGATATAAGCTGATGATTGTCCTCAGAAATTCAGTTTGGTTAAAATTTAAACTGTGCAATCTTTGTCTTCTTTCCCAATTCAGAAGCACCAATCAAACAGGGGAAATGCAAAGATACTGTACACATTTGGAGGGCCCCAGCTTAGAAAAGGCTAATTCTAGTACTTTGTTCAGCCTGGGAAATTATGTCTGACTTTCTATAATTATTATTTCTATTTGACCCACCATACTTAGTATGTGTAAAATTATCTTATTAAGCAAATAATTCAGTGATAATATATCTGGGTCACTGAAAAATAAAATATTTAAGGTAATGCTCAGATTCAAGAAAACCATCCTTTTCAAATTTTCAGGTTTACTCTTCTTCTGAAATTTAATTAACATGTTACCAGTTAGAAAGTACTGTTCCTAGTACTTTCTTCATTGTATTTTACATAACTTACCCTATACAGACAATTTCTTTACTCATAATCCTAGAAGCAAATCCTTGCTATGGCAATAAACAAGCTGGCAAGCATAAAGATCTATTGCACTGATTCCTTTTTTATCCCAAAAGAGTAAATCTTGGGTACTTGGGGATAAAACATGCCTTGTGAAAAAGACTAGAGTCTGCCATGGTGAAGGAGTAAAATTGGGATGGTCAGTCAGTTTCAGTGATGTTTTAATAAGGAAAGTTTATAAAAACTGCTCAGATTTCTGTCTTTTAACCCAGTGTTCTTAAATGCAAGAAAATAGGCATTGGCTTACCTGAACGCAGTTTCTCAGCATGCCTTGGGATAATTCACACATATGGGTTCAATCTGCCTTTCTGCCCAGAGACTGAGTCATCAGTCTTTGCCACACCTCTTCCTGTCGGGGCAGGAAGCCCCCTAGCCAAAGTCACGACAAAGGTGTGGCCATTTGATGATCTTCTTGTGGCACTGGCTCTGCCTCCCACTGGACACTGGACCAGACAGTTGCCAGGGTGGGAGTGGATTATCCCAAGGCATGCTGAGAAACTGCGTTCAGGTAAGCCAACACCTATTCTCCAGCATGCCTTTGGGATAATCCACACATATGGGACATACCAAAGATGGCAGTCCCTATGGGCGGGAAGAAGTCTGGTCCTGTGCACTCCCATCTGTATGCATTTGCATACAGGCGTATGTGTCCAGTCTGTAGTGCTTTACGAATGGAGATGGAGAGGACCATGTAGCTGCCCTGCAGATGTGGGACCTGCATCACCCAGGCAGCTGTGGTAGCTGCGTTGCCCAGGCAGCTGTGGTAGCTGTGCTTCTGGTTGAGTGAGCTGTTACCCATCTGGGTGTTGGAAGAGCCTGGGTCTCCTAGGCCTTGGCTATACAAGGCCTGATCCAGTGGCCTATAGTTGAAGAAGAGACTTTAGTGCCCATTGAAGATGGCTGAAATGAGATGAACAGGGCCTCAGTTTTACGATACGTTGATGTACGCTTAATGTACCTGTGAAGAGCCCTCCGAACATCCAATTTGTGCCATCTGTGCTCTCTGTCATATCAAGGAGCAGGGCAAAAGTCGGGAAGAATGACTACCTGAGCCCTGTGGAAACAAGAATTTACCTTTGGGATGAAGGAGGGGTCGAGGCGCAGGACAACCCTATTGTTGTGGAATATGCAGAGGTCTTCCCTGATGGAAAGAGCTGCCAATTCTGATATGCGCCTGGCCGATGTGATGGCCACTAAGAAGGTGATTTTGAGCGTTAAGAAGCGTAGGCTTACGGATTGAAGAGGTTCAAACGGGTCCTGAATAAGGGCTTGTAACACTGTAGACAGGTTCCAAGAAGGATATCTGTGGACTGTTGGTGGTTTAAGATTGACAGCTCCTTTGAGGAAGGAGCAGACGACCAGATGATGAGCTAAGGAATTCCTCTTCCCGTAGTGCAACACAGTGGACAGGGCTACTACCTGCCTTATAGCGTACTAGGAGAGAACCCTTTGTCGAGTCCTGTTTGTAGAAGGTCAGGATCTGTGGCACTGAGGCAGCGGTTGGGTTCGTGCCCTTCTTGGTGCACCATTGATAAAACACTTTCCAGGTAGCATCATATATTCTGTTCATGGAAGGCCTCCTGGAGGCTTGTATTGTTTTGATGACATTTCTAGAAAAGTTATCCCTCCTCAGGATCCTCCTCTCAAGTGCCAGGTGCTCAATTGAAGCCACTGAGGCTTCAGGTGTTCCAAGTCCCCCTGGCTGATAGATATCCTGCCCCGAGGGATCCTCCAAGGGCGGGACACTGACAGGCTCACTAGATCCGCATACCACAACCATCTGGGCCAGCGGGGAGTGATGAGGATAATATCTGCCTGTTCTAGAAGTACTTTACTTATCACCCCTTGTGTGAGCCTCCATCAGATCAATGGACGTTAGGAGAGCGCTCCCCCCCTTATGCCCTGCAGAGATTGCATCTTGAATCTCTTGTATTCTAAATGAGCATTGCGTTTTTTTGAGATCCAGGATCGCTCTCCACCCCCCGAGGACTTGGGAACTACAAATAGAATGGAGTAAAACCTGTGCTCCCTCTGGTCCTCCAGTACCGGCTTGATGGCCTGGATGTCCAGCAAATGCTGGACCACCATGTCCATGAGCTTTCTCCTTAAGTGGTTCCTGGAGGTTGGGCAACAGGTAAAGGTCCTTGGAGGAGTGGACAGAAAATCCAGGGTGAGACCGAATCGCACTGTTTTCAGGACCCAGGAGTCGGATATGATGGTCTCCCATCTGTCTGCATATAGGGCCAGTCGGCTGCCAATGGGAGGAAGGGTCCAGCAGCCATTTGGATCGATGGTAGGGACAACCTCCTGTGCCACAAAAGGGCCATTTATTGTTTGTTTCTATCTCAAAATCCAAATCTATCTGTGGGTCGATCTGATCTGGGCTGGTGGGCCCTCTGGAATTGAAAGAATTCCTGACCTGAGTCTGAGGAATGAAATGGCTGTCTACGGGTGTAGGGAGAAGCCCTCCTATCAGCCCTCCTGGTAAGAGAGGAGAACACCTTTCTCTTATCTTTATTCTCGACTATGAAGGGATTTAAGGCCTCTCCAAATAGGGAACAACCCATGTAGGGAGCAGAGGCCACTCATTATTTGGTTCTAGCATCTGCTTGCCACTGTCATAGCCACAGCAGACGACGAGAAGTGATGTTGGAGGCCAGGGCCCTGGAGGAGAATCAGGCTGCATGCAGGGAGGAATCGGCCACAAATTCAGAACTGCCACCTGTTTGTTGACGTCCTGATGCATTCTGATTTCTTCAGGGAGAATCCTAGCTTGTAATTGGTGGAGCCAGAGAAGGGATGTCCTAGTGAAAAAGGAGGTGGCCCCAGTTGCTTTAACTGCCCAGGCATTGGCCTGGTGTGATCTGTGGAAATTTTGTTTCGCTTTTTTGTCCTCTGTCTTAAGGACCTCTGCTATGTCACCCGATATTGCAGAAGGAGAGACCAAAGACGCCAAAGGTTTGTCCAGAGGGGGAAGTTGTAGTAGCTCAGAGAGGAGAGGAGCCATATTGAAAAAGAGCGTTGGTGCTTACCTGATACGCCCATTCTCTGTGAGCTGCGAAGAGCATCCAGAATTGGGAGGTGCTTCAGTCTCTTCCTAGTCAGGCTGGGCTTAAAACTTTTAGGATGCTCTTCCTCCTCCATGGGACTCCTCCTTAACGTCCCCAGTTTTGTGAAGCCGAGGTTGATGATAACCTCCATGTATCAGCCTAGCTAAGACCCTTGGCCGGAATAGATCCCCACCAGATGGAAAAAAAGGGTGGGGCTGGATGCTCTTCACAGCTCACAGAGAGTGGGTGTATCAGGTAAGCACCAACGCCCTTTCTCCAATAAGCTGCTCAGAGCATCCAGGATTGGGACATACCAAAGCTTGGAACTGTCCTAAGGGAGGGACTCCGTCTGGTTTGAAGTCCTCTCCGAGTCCGAATAAACTTGTTGCAAGACCCTCCCACCAAATGAAGCCTCAGCGGATGCAAAGACATCAATTTTGTAATTTCTAATAAATGGCAAAGGTGAGGTCCAGGTTGCCGCTTGACAAATCTTGTCTATTGTGGCCTGTGTGGCCCATGTGGCTGAGGTTGCTGTGCTCCTAGTAGAGTGAGCTGTTATGCCATGGGGTACCGGTAATGAGTGGGAGTCATATGATTTAGCAATTGTGGCCTTTAGCCATCGTCCTATGATAGACGAGGAAACTGCATCCTGGAGAGTTAGGTTGAAAGGACACAAAGAGGGCCTCAGTTTTCCTAGAGGGTGCTGTGTGATCTAGGTATATGCGTAGAGCCCTTCTTACATCCATGCCGATGCCACTGGTGTTCGAGTCTGTGAGATGGCACAGGACAAAAATTTGGGAGCACTAGCTCTTGAGCTCTGTGGAAAGCCGAATTGATGTTCGATGTAAAAGTTGGGTCTGGCCTAAGGACAACTTTGACTGAATGGAAGATACAGAGATCCTTTCGTACAGATAAGGCTGCCAGTTCAGAAATTCATTGTGCCGATGTAATTGCAATTAAAAAGACCACCTTATAGGTTAGAAAACGGAGGGTCGTGGTCCTTAGGGGTTCAAAAGGACCCATAGTAAGCGCCATTAGAACCTTGTTGAGGTCCCAAGTCAGGTAACAGTGTACTACCGGTGGCCTCAAATTCCTAGCACCACGGAGAAAACTGTGAATGCAAGGGTGATGGGAAATGGAGGTGAGATCCCCCCAAGATATGACCGAAGCTAGGGCCGCCACCTGTCTCCACAGGGTATTCGGTGATAGACCCTTGTTCAGGCCCTCCTGTAAAAAGTCCAATAGTTGAGCTACTGATGGGGAAGTGGGGTCGATCTGAGACCTCATACACCAACGGTAGAAGACAGACCAGGTTGCCTCATAGATACGGTTCGTCAAAGGACGTCTGGCCACCTGTATAGTATGTATGACCTGATTAGATATGTTTTCACCCCTCCGACATCGCTGCTCAATTTCCATATGGCTAGGTTGAGCCATTGAGGGTCTGGATGTAGAACTGGCCCCTGGGACAGCGAGACAATCAACAATGGGATTCTCCATGGCAGTTCTGTTGACAGGTCCCTCAGGTCTGCAAACCATGTCCGCCGAGGCCAAGAAGGGGCCACTAACAACATTTCTGCCCTCTCCTCCAGCAGCTTCTGGATCAGCTTGGGGATCACTGGGAGGGGTGGAAATGCGTATAGCAGTCCAGGGGCCCAGCAACAGCGGAGGGCACTTACGTCCTCCGCCCCCTGCGATGGGTATCGTGAAATGAATCGTGGTAGCTGGGCGTTGAGGGGGGAGGTGAACAGGTCGATGAGGGGTTGGCCAAACCTCTGCACTGCTTCCTGAAAGATCGACGGGTGCAGGTGCCATTCTGATTGGTCAACAGTTTTCGTGTTCTTAGAAAGATGCCGGAATTCGTGAAAGGTTTGGATCTGAAGGGGTGTAAGGTGTTTTTGGATTGTGCTGTCTGCAAGAAAGCCAAATCCAAAGCAGCAGCTGTTCCAAAACATGCTACATGCATTTTTGATTTGGTACACACTGACATAGTAAGTCCATTTGCACCAACACTTGGTGGTAAAAAATATTTCTTAACAATTGTTGATAATTATTCTAGATATAGATTTGTATTTCCTATGAAAGAAACTTAGCCAGTCCCCCTGGACATCTGAAGACCCCGATATGTGTTCTGCCCTGAGGGAGAGCAAGTTGCATTCTGCCCACAGGAATAATATCTCCGACTCCCTCATCAGTTGCCTGGAGTGGGTGCCCCCGTTTGTTTATATGGGCTTTTGTGGTGATGTTGTCGGTCAACATTAGGATGTGCTTGGATCGGAACAAAGGTAAGAACCTGCATAGAGCTAGGTGGACCGCTCTCAGCTCCAGCCAACTTATGTTGTATGACTGTTCCAGGACAGTCCAACACCCTTGAGCTGTGTGGTACTGGTAGTGACTCCCCCATCCGGATAGGCTGGCATCTATGGTGACAGTCAATCTGTCTGGATCTCTGAAGAGACAACCCTTGTTGATTGAGGGCACTGTCCACCAGCGAAGGGATCTCAGGACATTCGGCGGTACTGTGACCCATAATTTAGAGTTGGTTCTTCCAGAACGCTGGTGCAGTAGCATGAACCATTGCAGATGCCTGGAGTGGAATTGGGCCCAAGGAATGATGGAAATCCAGGAAATCAACTTTCCTAATAGTTGAGATAGGAGGGCTAGAGGTACCTTTCTTAGGGTCCTGATCTCCTGTGATAATTGTGTAATACTTTCTATCCTCTCTGGAGAGTGGAAGACCTTGCCCTGTTCTGTGTCCAAGACAGCCCCTAAATGAATCAATCTAGTTGAGGGGGGATAAGTGGCTTTTTGTCCAATTAATGGAGAACCCATGCTGTTGCAGGGTCCTTACTGTCAGTTGGGTATCTATGTTGGCCTGTCTAGTGGATGATGACAAGAGTAAAATGTCATCAAGATAACATTGTAATTGGATGGGCGTATCTCTAAGGAAAGTGTCCAGAGCTGCCAGAACCTTGGTGAAGGTCCTGGAAGCTGATGCCAGGCCAAAGGGGAGAGCGACATATTCATAGTGATGATTATCATAACAAAATCTAAGGAATTTAGTGTGGGATGGCCTGATTGGAATGTGTAAGAAGAGCCTTGGTGGTGCAGGCTGTTAAATGCCTAGCACTTAAGTTCCAGCTGCCTGCAATTAGTGCAGGCTCGAATCCCACCAGGCTCAAGGTTGACTCAGCCTTCCATCCTCTCGGGGTAGGTAAATTGAGGACCCAAGATTGTTGGGGGCAATTAGCTGACCTTGTAAAAATGCCGCTTAGTAATAAGCAGGCATATACAATGGAATGAAGGCTATTGCTGAGCGCATTGGGTTGTGCTCCAAAAATTGTAAGCCACCCTGAGTCTCCGGAGAAGGGCAGCATATAAATATGAATAAAAAAAAATACACCTCAGTGAGACCGATAGATGTTAAAACATCGCCCCGTCTGATGCTGAGCAAGATGGATTGGAGGGTTGTCATTTTGAATTTATGGTATATTAGGTATCGATTGAGATGTTTTAAGTCTAGAATTGCCCTCCAACCCCCCGAACCTTTAGGGACCACAAACAGATGAGAATAAAATCCCCGACCTTGTTGTTCCAGAGGAACTGGTTGAATAGCTTCTATCTATAGGAGATGAGTGATAGCGGTCTCCATGAGGGATCTCCTTTCGGGGTTCCTGGATTGTGGACATCTTATAAAAAGGTCCAGGGGGTTGGAGTGAAACTCCAAGGCCAAGTCAAATCTAATAGTGTTCCTGACCCAAGCATCAGACGTGGAGGTGTCCCATTTGTCAGCAAATAATTTTAGACGCGCCCCCCAATGGGAGCCTCGTCCTGTTTGTTATCTGGGTCAGCAAAAAGCCTATTTCCCGCACCCCTGGACTGCCTCTTGTTTTGTCCTCCCCTTCTATACCTGTCTGAAGGATCGAATCTGTCCTGCTGTTGCCCTTGACTATAACCTGATGTCCTCTGGAAACGACGGTAGTTGGGTCCCTGATAAAAGGATCGAAAGGAACTTCTCCAGAATGGTTGGGGAGATTTATTGTCGGGTTTTCAAAAAAGGGAGGGGAGAATCTTCTTCTTAGACTGAGTTTCTATCAAGAGCGGATCAAGGACACTGCCAAACAATTTTTCACCCAATATAGGGGCTGATGCAAGCTTGCACTTGTGTTTGGTGTCAGCTTGCCATTGCCAGAGCCATAACAACCTCCTTGCTGAAACCTGAGATGCAATGGCTCTGGAAGACAACTTTACAGTATTGAAGGTAGCATCTGCCAAAAACTCTGCTGCCGCTATAAGTTTGGCTATGTCCTGATGTGCATGTATGTTAGAAACCGGTATGGTGTCCCTGAGGTGTCGAAGCCATCGAAGTGAGGACCTAGTAAAAAATGAAGCAGCTGTAGCTGCTTTGATGGCCCAGGCATCTGAAATGTGAGCTCTACGAAGGGTTCTGCCTTTTTTTCTTCTGGTTTCAGGGCTTCCTCTGCCTCAGTGGGAATGGAGGAGGAGGATGCCAAGGATACAATCAGTTCATCTACTTCAGGTGTATTTAGAGCATTTGAAAAGTCGGGGGCCAGATTATAAAATTTTTTATCATATGACGTGGGCGCAGGATAAGACGCAGCAGAGGCCCGTTGTCGCTGGACTAAGTCCTTAAACATATGAGGGACCGGAATTATGTCCACTTCATTGACGGGTTGGGAGAAGATTAAGTCTCCTGACTCATCTTGGGGTGCTGCTGGTTGTAAAGAGGAGGTCGCTGTGTCAAGGCGAGTAGTGTCCTTGGCCTTGAACAACAGGGACCTGAACAGTTTTGGGCTGAATAATCCCATAAAGACCGGTTGGTCGGGAATGAGACCCTCATCATCAGACATTCCCCGTTCCAAAGGGTCCGCCTCTGATAGCCCCTGATCAACATTTTGTAGGGATCCCACCTCTAATTGGTCCATTTGTTCATCTTGGTCCTCCATCTCTGGGAAACCCTGTGGGTGGTTATCATGCGGGAGGTACCTGAGAGAGATGATGCTCCATCATGCCTAGGGACCGCTCTGAGAAGGATCCGCAATCCGAAGTGGCAGAATATCATCTAGCTTGAAAAGATTGTTGCACCCCAGCCGCAATGCTCTTCTGAATTGCAGTTCCATCCATGTTCTGATTCTGACAGGGATTTTCCTCAGGTAGATCATCCTCCTAGTGGAGGCCGGCTGCAGTGGGCTTAAAAGTTGCCTCTGGAGCCCTTCGTAGGGTTGGCCCAGGGTCTGGGATATCAGGAGGAGGCAGTCTGGGGTTGGTACGCCTCATTTGGATAGATAAATCCAATGGAGAGGCCGGGGGGTCTGGGGTCTGAGTGGTGATAGACTGAGGCGGGCCTTGCTCAGCTTCCCTGGCATGCTTCCTCACTTCTTTTTCTAAGGCTTGATGCCTTCTGTGGGCATCTTTTTCTGCTGCTTGAGAGGGCTTTTTGGGCTCCATGGATTTGTCCCGGGCCTTTCTGGAAGTAGGGGCCCTCGAGCTATGGCCACCTGCCATATTAATGAGGCTAATCTTTGTGAAGAAGATGCTATGCGCCTGCTTCCTGGAGGAACCATGGATGATTAACCAATATGCTTGGTCCTCTTAAACTGTGTTGTCAATTGATGAATTTTATTTTTTTTAAATCTAATTTAATTTTATTTTATTTTATTAACTGTACCCAAGAATAGAGACAAATTAACTTGAGGAACCTTCTTTTGGTTGGAAATTATAATGGGCCCCTGGTCCCCAGAAAGGGAAACCTAATGGGGAAAAAACCTCTCGCTACTAGACGAACTTCAAAATGGTGCCAGGAGCTACGTTGTGCAGGAACAAGAAGCCTCTTGGTTGCTGAGCTTTGGATGCTTCCACGTAAACTGGCCACTAACCCCAAAGGAATTGAGGTAATTGAGCAAGCGAGAGGGGGGAATAACAGACCCCTGGTCTCCAGGTAAGGAAACCTGTGGGGAAACACCTCACACGGCCCTCCATTAAGGAAATAAAAATGCGTGCCGTGCATCTTGGAAATGGCGTTGCGTTGTGAGATTCGTGCCCTTTTGCTGTAGTTGCCTTCCTAGCTCCTCGGGAGAATCGTAGATACCGAAGCCTCTTTTTTTTTTGTAGTGCGCTCTGCCTAGCACAGAGTGCTCGCTGTTCAGGCTAGAGAAAGATCAGAAAGATAAGATCTGGCCATTTAGAGGCAGCCACCTCCGACCACTCTGAGAGCACTGCTATCGTTCTGTGGAGTGTTGTTGCGAGCTCTGACAGTCAAGAGTGTTAAATAGAGCTGTCGGGAACTGCAAGACCTCGTTAGCTAAAGGATAATAAAGTCAAACCTGGGAATTTGAATTGATGTTTTAGCTTCTATTCCGGCCAAGGTGAGAAACAGCCTGTTCCTACGAAGGCTGAGCTAAAACTGGGGACATTAAGGAGGAGTTCGTGGAGGAGGAGGAGCATCCTCAAAGTTTTAAGCCCAGCCTACCTAGAAAGAGACTGAAGTACCTCCCAATCCTGGATGTTCTGAGCAGCTCATTGGAGAAGATCTTAAGGAAGAAGAATGGCTCCTCCCTCTCAGGGTGGAAGCTTCCCCTTGAGAAACGGCCTGAGCAATAAGGGCCTTAAGATCCTCTGATAATACTGGGGCCACTCTATCTGCTGAGCGCATCCCTGCTGCAGTTGGAGTAAAAGTGGCCTCAAGTGTTCCAGTCCTGTCTCTGATCTGCAAATCTGCAAGATGAGGAAACATACAATCAAAAGGAAAGTTTGGATTTCCTCAGCAGGAGGGATAAATTCCTGCTCCCTATCTCCCCCCGGTGACCAAGCCCAGGAACTGCAGGCAAGTCATGTGCTAATGGCTGCTGAGGGAGGGGACTAACAGGCCTTGGCTGGGGGAGGGGGAATATCTCTCCTGGTCTGCTTGCTTCTGAGCTCTGGAGAACTGCTTTTCCAATGTTCTTTGCCTTCTGCTCTTACGGGCTTTCTGGAATAAAGAGCCTTTGCCTTTATCTTGTTAGCAGCCTCTTTAATTGCAGATCTGGCCTTCCTGGGACTCTGCTTGGATCGTTTAGCACTCATGGGCTCCATGCTGCCTTGGTCAGCCATGCTGCTATTGCCCAGATTACTGGGAGGAGAGCTCTCTCAATCCTCCAATCCTAGTGCTCCAAGAGGAATTCAAGGCCTGGAAGCCTTCCCTGGGCTGTGGCAATGGCGGCCCTACCAGTCTCCTGGATAGCCTGCACAACTTGCCATGCAGCCAAAATGGCCACCGCCAGTCCTGAAAATCAGCTGGAGATTGCAAAAACTAAAGCGGCTGCTCCAGAGTTACCCCGTTAAACCTGGGAGCGCAACAACGTGCTGGAGGTGATCGTGGCTTCAGCGGGGCCCCTCCCCGGCGGTGGGGGATCATTTTGGGGCTCCCCCTTGACTGTCTGGGCAGTTAGGCCTTCAATTGGTAATTCAGGGGGCCACAAAAAAATGGAGCAGGCAGAAGTTCCAATTGCTGCCTGTTTACGATGTTTGGATACTTGAGGGAGATTTGGAAACCTTTGGGAGAATCCACACTTTAAACTGCTGCTTTCTGATGAAATTGTTGGAGCCAACCTTTGCCACGTCTCTATAGGGCCAAGACTGGGGCTAGAAGGCTTTCTGCCCTGACAGGAAGAGGCATGGCAAAGAATGATGACTCAGTCTCTGGGCAGAAAGGCAGATTCAATCATATGTGTGGATTATCCCAAAGGCATGCTGGAAAAAATTAGCACAGGATAAACTGAGAGCACTACAGAGCTCTGTATTCTGACACTGAGAACGCATTATATTGTTGTAGTTCTCAAATCTAGAATCTTCAGTATTCAGATAGCATTGACTCATATCATACAAGTATTTTTATAATCCAAAACATTTCTTGTTTATGATAGTGTTAATCTGAAGGCTTTCGGTTTACTGATATATAGGGAATGTAGATGAGGGTTTTCCTGTTATAGCAGACAGAGAGGCGAGGATGAAATGATAACTACTATACATTGTAAGATAATATCCAGAACTCAGAGGTAAGGAATCTTTGTGGCTTAGTTGGTTCAGACAGATGTTGATCCTGCAGTCATATTTCAGTAACATTCCCAGTATGTTTGATACACATATATTGTATCTTTGACATCTCCTAAGATCAGAATGCTCCAATGTTCGGCAAATTGCCAGAAGATTTAGGTTGTAAATGGGTGTGACATGCATTTTGGTAACAACCATGTTATCCATAAAACTATCTCTCCTATATAAGATATTTTTTTGAGTGACTTGCAGGGGCAGGGAAGAAGTCCTGGGACAAACAAATGGCTTATTTTAGAATAAGACCATGTTAAGAAGGTTCAGGTCAACCAAGGCCTATTATCAATTTACTGAGACAAATAATGTTAATATAAATCTGCCTTACACTTTCATGCAATTGACTATTTATTGCTCTTACATATGAGGTAAACTTGCCTGCAAAGTAATTCTATAATGAAATATTACATAATATTTTAAGGCAGTGATAATATGATAGATTGTTGAAAATAATTTCGGGTACAAAGACATTTTTGACAATGAGGTAACTAAGTCATTCTACTTTATAAAAAAATTGATCATCTAATAATTTCTTTTCATAGGTTATCAGTTTGACAATTACAGAAATACATACATTGTATCTATACGTGGTTAGCAGCACAAGCCTCAAATGTCTTCTATAATCTTCCTTGTTCTTGAGCACTTTAGCAGGGTCTCTGTCTGATGTTTGCTCTATAATATTTCCCTTAAACAATTAAAATACCATTTCAATTTCCCACAAGGATTGCTTCTGGACATTGTGGGAAATGAAATGCTTCATTCTAGACTTTCATTAGGAGATCCTGAAAACAATGTTTATTGTTTGGAAGTTGAGTCATGGCAAGTGGACTTTTTATTTTTATTTTTGTTTGAAACCTTATCCAAGTAGTTTCTTTACTCTCAGCAACTGCGACCCCAGTATATGGTTTCATTTCTCACTTAATCTGAATAGGCTCATTAGGTAGATAGGCAGAGGGTCATTAAGGGTCTTTGCTTCTAAATTCTTCCCTTAGGTCGGGTGTCAGCAACCTACGCTCCAAAGCCACATGAGGCTCTTTGGGCCCCCTGCTGCGGCTCCCTGTCAGATGATCCCACCACCGGCTGACCCCGCCCCTCCCCTAACTCCTTGCCTGCCCTAAAAAGAGAAGAGTGATGGTGGCAGATGGAGACTCACTCCATATTCCAGAATGGGAGCAAAGCGTCCCTATACTTCCCCCTTCTTCCAGCCCTTGTTGGTGCTCTGTGCATTTCTGCTGTTCAGGGAGATGCGTGACTTTCTCTCCGTCCCAAGACATTGGCCCAGCTGTGGCTGATGCCATGCTCTCATTGCCTCAATGCCCTGCTCACTGCTCTTGCAGCACCTTGTGCAGCACACTTAAATATAGCACACTTCACAATGGGAGAGACTGCATCCCCTCCTCCTCCTCTTGAAGCCCATTATGATGCGGAGCATCAGCTGCAGCCAGGCCGGGCCAGTGTCTGGGGCAGAAAGAAAGTTGCGCATCTCCCCCAGTGACCGAGGTGCACGCAGCATCAACAAGGGCCAGAAAAAGAAGTAAGTAGAGGGGCGCTTCGCTCCCACTCTGGAATATGGAGCAAGTCTCCATCTGCTACAGGAAGCCATAGCAGGGGGGCGAAAAGATTCATTTATCTAGGGACCTGAAATGACTCTTGATTTAAATCATATGGTAAAAAACACCCAAAGAAGAAAGAACAACATCAGCAAAAAAAAAACCCAACCCTCACCTGTTTTTGAAATGGTTCAAGAGGGAACACACACACATACGAGAGAGAGAGAGATGAGAGAAAGAGAGGGATGAGACAGAGAGATGAGAGAAAGGGAGAAAGAGAAAGAGAGAGATGGGAGAGGGAGAGAGAGATGAGAGAAAGAGGGAGAAAGAGAGAGGAGAGAGAGAGATACGTTTCCCAGAGAAAAGAAAATGCCAGGAGCAACAAAACTAGGGTAGGCGTGGCTGGGGGGGTCATGTGACTCGGTGGGAGTGAGTGGCATTGAGTTGGCCACTCCCACCCAGTGGCTCCCAGTGTTTTCTTTTCTTTGGGAAATGGGTCCAAATGGCTCCTTGAATGTTTAAGGTTGCAGACCCCTGTCTTAGGTGGATCGTTAACAGGGTTGTGACCTCCCTGGTGAACCTGTAAAGTCATCCTGATCTTTTGGAGATTGATGTAAGAGCAGCATAAAGAAATGGGCACTGTCTTACCTGAACGCCTGTTCTCCTTGTAGGCAAGACAGGTCAGGAATGGAGTTGCTCTTGTCCTAGCTGCTTGGACTGAGTCTGTCTAAAAGGCTTATTAGCCTAGCTCTGCCCACTCTGGGTGGCTCTTCCCAGCTTTCTGTGAAGTCATGACGATAGACAGGACTGTCTCTGAGAAAAACAAAAATCAAAAGAGACCATTATCAGTTCCCCCCTCCCATCGGCCCACTGTAAGGACCAGTTCCATCAGGGTGGGGCTGACCTGTCTTGCCCTCAAGAAGAACAGGCGTTCAGGTAAGACAACACCCATTCTCCCTTGGAAGGCTGCGACAGGTCAGGAATGGGACATACCAAAGCTGGATTGTCCATGGGAGGGGTTAAGACTGATCCTCGTCCCCATGCTCCATGACAACGCTTTGCAGAACCCTTCTGCCAAACGCTGCATCCACTGAAGCAAAGGCGTCCAGACAGTAGTGGCGAATGAATGGAGATGGGGATGTCCAAGTGGCTGCTTTGCAGACTTCTTCAATTGAAGCTTGCATTGCCCAGGCCACAGTCGTCACAGCGCTGCGCATGGAATGAACCGTAATGCCTCTGGGTACCGGGAGGGACCAACTCGAGTAAGCCCTGGATATGTATGCCTTGATCCACCTGCTGACTGTGGATGGAGTCACTTTGCCCCCCAACGTGGAAGGTTGGAAGGAACAAAAAAGATATTCCGTCCTGCGGAATTCAGATGTCCTTTTAATATAGACCTTCAGTGTCCTACACACATCTAAGGTGTGCCAAGCTTTCTCCAAGTCATGGACTGGATGGGGACAAAAATCGGGAAGCAGCAGCTCTTGAGACCTGTGGAACAAAGTGTTGACCTTGGGGATAAATGCTGGGTCCAACCTCAAAACTACCTGGTGAGGATGAAATATACAGAGATCAGGGCGAACTGAGAAGGCAACCAACTCCAATATTCTTCTGGCTGAAGTGACTGCCACCAAGAAGGCTACTTTCAGAGTAAGAAGGTGCAGACTAGCCTGCCTTAGATGCTCAAACAGTGCCTTAGTAAGGGATTGCAAAAACCTAGACAAATCCCATGTAGGGTACCTGTGTACCACTGGAGGGCAAAGATGGGTCGCACCTCTGAGAAACCTATGGACTCTAGGATGCTGAGCCAAAAACTCCAATTTGCCACAAGTCAACACTGAAGAAATAGCCACCACCTGACAACGAAGGATGTTGGGAGAAAGCCCCCTATCCAAACCAGACTGTAGAAATTCCAAAATGTTTGACACAGAGGCCTATAAAGGTTGAATGTTTGATTTGGAGCACCAACTAGAAAAGGCTTGCCAGGTCGCATCATAGATATAGATGGTCAAAGGTCTCCTGGAGGCCTGAATGGTTCTGATTACTTTGCTGAAGAGATGGATGCGTTGTGGCCACTGGGGCTCTGGATGACTCAGGGACCCCTGGAGGAGAGAGATATCTACTTCAGGAATCCTCGAAGGCTGAGCTACTGAGAGACCCCTTAAGTCCGCAAACCAAGGGTGCCGAGGTCAATAAGGGGCCATTAAAACCAGTTCAGCTCTTTCTGTCAAAATTTTTTGAACCACCGCCACCAGCAAGAGCAATGGAGAAAAGCATATAACAAACCTGACGGCCACTCACTGTGTAATGCGTTCGTCCCTTCAGCCCCCGGAGTGGCAAATCTAGTACAGAATCTAGCTAATTGAGCATTGAGAGGAGTAGCAAACAAATCTACCACCGGAAGCCCAAATCTCTGGGTAATTTTTAGAAAGAGATAAGGGTGCAGACTCCATTCCATGTGGTCAATAGTGGCTCTGCTGAGCCAGTCAGCCTGCACATTATCCAAGCCAGAAATATGCTCAGCCCAGGTGGACAGAAGGTGACACTCTGCCCATCTGCCCAAAGCTTCCGCTTCTGATATAAGGGATTTGGACCTGGTGCCCCCCCATCTTTTAATATGGGCTTTAGTGGCAACGTTGTCAATCATGACAAGGACATGAGTGCCAGAGACACATTGACTAAATTTTCTAAGAGCTAAATGGACCACTCTTAGCTTCAACCAATTTATGTTGTGTAGTTGTTCTTCAAGTGACCATAAGCCTTGGGCCATGTGAGAAGCCAGGTGAGCTTCCCAACCTGATAAGGAGCAATCAGTCATGAGGATGAGTCTGTCCTCCACCTTGAAGGACTGGCTCTTGGAAATGGCTCTGGAGAGCCACCATTGAAAGGAACGCAATACTTACTTGGGCACCTTTACCTTCATTAAAGAGTGACTCTTACCAGCCTTCTGATGAGGCAATAGAAACCACTATAGGGCCCTGGCATAAAGCCTGGCCCAGGGAACAGTACAAGAAATCATCTTACCCAAAAGTTGGGAGAGATGAGCTAAAGGGAGCTCTTTCTCTGTATATTTTTTGCCAGCAGCTGCAGGCTGTCTTGCCTTTCCTGTGAAAGGAAAACCTGACAAACCCTTGTGTCAATGATGGCCCCCAAATGAAGCAGGCAAGTTGAAGGAGTAAAATGGGTCTTTTTAATATTAATAGAGAAACCAAGATCCTGCAGAACCAAGATGGTGGTCTGCAGGTCCCGCTGAGCCCTTTGAAAAGAAGAAGACAGTATCAAAATATCATCTAAGTAACATTGCAGACGCACCGGGAAGGAATGAAGATGCGCTGCCAAAACTTTGGTGAAAACTCTAGGGGTGGAAGATAACCCAAAGGGGAGAGCCCTATATTGGAAGTGCGGCCCCTGATAACAAAACCTTAAGAACCTCCTATGGGAAGGACAGATTGGAATATGTAAGTAAGCTTCTGTCAAGTCAATGGATGTGAGGAAGTCCCCCTGCCTAACGCTCTCCAGAATAGTTTGGAGGGAATGCATTTTAAAACGCCTGTAAACTATGAACTTATTGAGCCTTTTTAAATCAAGAATTGTCCTCCACCACCACCACCCCGAGGCCTTGGGGATGATGAAGACCCTGGAGTAAAAACTTGTCCCCTGTTGGTCCACAGGGACCTTTTGGATGGCTCTGAGCTCCCGCAAGTGCTGAATAGCTGACTCCATGAACCCACTTCTCATTGAATCCCTAGAAATAGGGCAGGATATGAAAAACCTCAGAGGAGTGGAGTAGAACTCCAGTGAAAGATCCGATCTTACTGTACTTAACACTCAGGCATCTGAAGTTATCTCTCCCCATTTGTCAGCAAACCAAGCTAATTGTCCGCGAATGGGGAAAGACTGAGCAATGTTAGTTTTGGCGATGGCATGGGTGACTTCCTCCTCCTTGAAAGGGCACTTTGGCCGAGCTGTCTGCCCTTGGCTGAATGATCTGGAGGAGGCTCAGGATATTGGTATGGGACCTTGGCTGTACGATGGAAGCTGGATCCCGATTCACCCCTGGAGCAGGCCGGTTCTCTGCTATCTTGAAAAGGGATGGAAGCACTTTTCTCTTGTCTTTGGTTTCGACCAGGAATGGTTCCAAAGCTTCCCCAAATAGTTTGTCTCCTTGAACAGGAGTTGAAGCCAGCTTCCACTTCCTTCTTCCATCAGCCTGCCAATTATGCAATCAGCACATACGCCTGGCTGCAACAGATGAAGCAATAGCTTGGGTGGCAAACCTGGCCCCATGAAGGGTGGCATCTGCTGTGAATTCAGTTGCAGCCACAATCTTATTGAGATCCTGATGAGCCTGGATATCTGCCACAGGAATTCTGTCTTGGAGCTGCTTCAACCATTTAAGAAACGTCCTGGTGAAAAACAAAGCTGCTGTAGATTCCTTCACCACCTGGGCAGCAGCCTGGAGAGGCCTCTGAAGAGACTGTTCGATCTGCTTTTCCTCTGCCTTGAGGACATCTTTCAGATCGGAAGGAGCTGATGAGGTGGAGACTAATGCTGCAACAGGAGAATCAATCAAGAGCACCTGAAGGGTCTTGGTGAGCTCAGGACCAACATTGAAAAACCTGTGGTCCGAAGACAAGGGATTAGGCCCTGTGGCAGGTGACTCCAGCTGTTTCTGAACAACTTTCAGAAAGAGCCTGGGAGATGGCACCACCTCCTTCCTCACTACAGGTTCATTGAAGAGGACATCCAACACCATGGGAGGTCGAGTAGCTGCTTCCTCATCATCTGCGTCCTTCAGGTTGGCAGTATTTCTCGCTTTGAACAACAAAGGAGTGAATAAAGCATGCTTAAAACAGACTGTAAACACTGAAATCTCAGGGGTAACTCCCTCATCTTCTGACATGTCAGACTCACTCTTGTTTGGTTCGCCAATCAAGGAATGCTTAATAGCAACCGCAGGAGCATAAGCCAAAGCAGAAGGAGAAGCATTCCTGAATCAATGAACCCCTTTCTGAAAGTAGAGCCTCTCGAACCTGGGACCATCTCTCTGAAACTTTAGAAGCCACTGAAGAATGATGGGAAAACTTCTGACTTTCAGAGATACCTTTCCTGATAGCCCTATCAAGCAAGAGCTGCAGATTGACCGGGACATCTGACTCAGAAGGCTCAGCAGGTGTAAGGCCAGCTGCAGTAGGAGTAAAACAGGCCTCCACCCCAGGCCCACTACACTTATGCTCCTGCCAAAGTACAGCCCTGAATTCTCCTTGAGGATCACCATGATGACTTCCCTTAACTGAGGGGTGAAGAGTGGCCTCCCCTCCGGCTGCATCAGGGGACCGAGTCTGGACAATGGTCCTGGAGGAAGGTCCAGGCTCTTGATCCTGAAGGTCCATCTCACTGTGATACGAAGCAGCAGAAGTTTCTCTTTCTGGAGATCTGATTGTAGAGGCCTGTTGAACCTTGGCAACATGCTTCTCTAAGGCCTGATGGTGCCTGGAAGCATCCCTCTCCTCCACTTTAGAGGCCTTTTTTGCTGGCTGCTTTCCCTGTTTGTTACTTGAAGCAGATGGAGCTGCCCTGTGTGGGCTAACTGCTCTGGAGGCTCTGCTGTCTCTAGGGGCATCTGCCATCTTGAAAGCAGAAAGGCCTCTGGACTTGTAGTCCTGTACAAGGAGGAGAACACACAAAGAGATTTCTTCAACAAATTCAGGGTCTATCTTCTTTCTAATCTCCTACCTCCAACAACCACTCTTCTTCAGCCCTATGCAATCTTCAGTAGAATGTTTTAACACTTTCTACTGGGACTCACACCTCTTGGGGCCTAATAGGGATGTTAAATATAGACCAGGCCTGGCATGAAGCCTGAAGGCCCTGGTCTACTTTGGGATAGGGACCAGTCCCCCATCGGAATGAATAAATTTAAACAGCGCCTACCCTTTGTTGTTTTCTGGCCTAGCAACAACGAGAGGCCGATGGCCTAGTGCTGGCCCAGGTGCAGGAGTGGCTATGGAGCAGCAGGCTGAGCCTCTTCAAAATGTCTACCTCCAGCTCAGGAAGTCTTCAAAATGGCCACCCTCGGCCACAAGGCTGCCTGCTTCACCAAGGAGCCCTAAAAGGGGATCCTCGGTCTTTGTTGCTCCCTGAAGGCAGGAGCAGCTCCTAAGCTGGCCGCTCAAACCACAGCTTTCTTCTTTGCTGCGGAGGCTCCAAAACGGCCCTGAGACTCAGGACAGCATGGGCTGAGCCTTCCGCCCCTAAAAAATGGACACCCAGTATTCACGGCCTCTTCTTCGCCACGGAGGCTCAAAAAGGGCCCCGCAACCCCAGACTGCCAGAGCAGCCTCAGCTGCTGCGCGGTTCTGAAGAACAGCTGAGAGTCTGAGTGTTTTTGAAATTTGAGGCTTTTCTTTCTCAAACGAAGTAAGGCTGCCTTTGGAAAAAAACAAAAAACAAAGGCAGGAGAGGCAGGGACTTGCATCCGTCCTGGCCACAGACTGAGTCAAAAGCTGGCAGAAGCCACCCAAAGTGGGCGGAGCTAGGCAGACTCAGTCCAAGCAGCTAAGACAAGAGCAACTCCATTCCTGACCTGTCGCAGCCTTACAAGGGAGAATGGGAGAGAGATTGTGCCTCAGGCCTCCACCTCTATTGAGGGAAGGATTTTTTTTTTTGTAAAAAAGTTTTTATTTTTAAGACAAACATACAAACAAAACATAAAACCATCTTCCATTTTATATGCATACAGTGTGTCAGTTGGTTACAAATCTTTTGTGCTATCTTTTTTGTCGTCATCGCTCATAATTTATATAAATTTCACAATGTCAAGTTAACATATGCTTATATATTTATCAGTTATTAAACATCTATGACTAGACTATTTATTCCATCATTTTATACGAGATATTCCTAATTTTATGTTAAAATTTATATTATCCTTTCATCCAATGGTTATATATGTCTATATTGTATTTTATATCAATCTATTAAACTTCTATTACAAAATTATCTTCTCTATTACATTACCAATTCTTTTTGTCCAACCATTGATAAAACAAATCCCATATCATATAAAATTATCTTCTTATTCTCTAATTTCAAATGTCAATTTACTCATTTCAGCACAGTCCATAATTTTCTTAATAACTTCCTCCTGCATAGGTATTTTATCATTTTTCCAATTCTTAGCAAATACAATTCTAGCTGCTGTTAAAACATTTACAATCAGATATTTCAACTCTTTATTGTAAATTTCTGGTATGATTCCCAATAAAAATATTTCCGGTTTAAAGTCTATATGTTGTTTTATCATTTTTTCCAACCACGTGTGGATTTTAGTCCAATATCTTTTTGCATCCGAACACGTCCACCACATATGGTAATATGAGCCAGGTATCTGATGACATTTCCAACATTTATCCAATTTATTCTTAAACATTCTCGCAATTCTCGTCGGGGGTAAGTGCCACCTGTAAAACATCTTATACAGATTTTCTTTATAAGCAGTTGACATTGTCATTTTATAATTTTGAGACCATAATATTTGCCATTTCTCTAAATCAATCCCATATTCAAAATTTTTCCCCCAAGCAATCATAGTTTCTTTAACTTGCTCCTCCTCCAATTTAAATTCTAATAAATGTCCATAAAGTTTTTAATTACATTTTCATCAGTACCTATCAAAATTTTATCTAATTCAGTCAACTTATCATAAATACCTTCTAATTTAATATCTTCATCAAATCTAGATTGTATTTGCAAATACGAAAACCAGTTCATTTTTATGCCTTGTTCTTCCAGTGCTTGCATAGATTTAAGTTCACCCTTTTCATTCAATATCTCACCATATCTAACTGTTTGTTCCTTTTTGTATATTATTGGATATGAAAAAGCTTCAATTGTAGATATCCATAGCGGAATTTTTAGATAATATTGCTTTTTAATCTTTTCCCAATTTAAAAACAAAGCCTCTCGAATATAATGTCTTCTGAAGTACCCTTGTGTTTTAGTTCCCTTATACCAAAGAAATGCATGCCACCCCAACAGCAGGTCATGTCCTTCTAAGGTCAATAGTCTACTGTTCCTTAATGTTATCCATTCTTTTACCCACATCAGATTTGCCGCCTGATAATATAATTCCCAGTTGGGCAGAGCAAACCCTCCTCTTATTCTTGCATCTTGTAACAATTTAAGTTTTATTCTCGCTTTCTTGCCCTGCCAAATATATTTCAACACAATTTTATTTAAATCTTCAAAAAACTCTTTCCCTAATCTAATTGGAATTGTCTGGAATAAATATAAAATTCTAGGCAATACATTCATCTTAATTGTTGATATTCTCCCAATCAATGATAATTGTAAGTTTTTCCATTTTTCCAAATCTGTCGCAATCTGCTGTTTGAGTTTAATATAATTGTTCTCCTTCAGTGTGCTACATCTTGGTGTAATGTGTATCCCTAAATACTTAACCTTGTTTGTGACCTGTATTTCTAAAACTTCTTCCAACTCTTTCTTTCGTCCTGCTAACATATTCTTTGTTAATATCTTTGTTTTATCCATATCAATTTTCAAACCTGCTACTTTTCCATACTCTTCTATCATTTCTATTAATTTAGGTGCTGTTTCCATTGGATCCTCTAATATAAATACCCAGTCATCTGCAAAAGCTTGCAATTTATACTCTTCCTTTTTAATTTTCATTCCTTTTATTTCTTTGTCTTCTCTAATATTCCTATTTAACACTTCCAATGTTAACACAAACAGCAGAGGCAACAACCTTGCCTAGTCCCTTTTCTTATATCTATAGATTCTGTCAATTCTCAATTTATCATGACCTTTGCAATTTGTTTATGATATATCGTCTCGATGGCTTGTATAAAAATTTTTACCAAAGCCCATTTGTGCCAATTGTAATAACATAAAGTGCCAACTCACATTATCAAAGGCTTTTTGAGCATCTAGAAACATCAAAGCCATTTGCTTTTTGGGATGTGCTTCATAATATTCCAGAGTATCCAGAATTATTCTCATATTATGTTTAATTTGTCTCTTTGGCAGAAATCCATTTTGATCAATATGGATAAAATTATTTAAATATCTTTTCAATCTTTCTGCCAAAATTGAAGCAAAGATTTTATAGTCTGAATTTAATAGGGAAATAGGTCTATAGCTTTTAACTTGTTGTAGATCTGTATCTTCCTTTGGTATAAGTGTGATATATGCTTCTGTTTGGGGTATCCTCTTCTTTAACATAACTTCATTCATAACTTCTAGTAATTGAAGGTTTAATATTTCCTGAAAGGTCTTGTAAAATTCCACTGGCAATCCATCAGGACCTGGTGTTTTTCCAACCTTCTGTTTTTTTAAAGCTTCTGTTAATTCCATCATTGTTATGTTCCCCTCTAACATTATTTCAATGTCTTTAGGTATATGGGGTAATTTCGCTTTCTGTAAATATTGCTTAACTTTTTCTTCTTGAATACCCTCTTGAAAATACAATTTTCCATAGTAGTCTTGTATAATTTTTTTCTTCTCCTCGTTGCCATAGCAGATATGTCCTTCTTCATTTATTAATTGGCTTATCCTTCTTGTTTCTCTCTCCTTTCTCAATTTATAGGCTAACCATCTGCCTGGCTTGTTTGCATCTTCAAAACAATTATTTTTTGTGCTAATTCCTCTTTTTCCATTAGTCCCATTTTATATTTAGTTATGTCCATTCTAATTTTAATGTCTTTTTTTGCGGGGATTTCTGTAACTCCTTTTCCAGCTTCTTATAGTCATCTTCCAGTTTCTTGAAGGTCTTTTTCTGTGTTATGTTTCTTTTCCTTGTATAATCTATTATCAAACCTCTTGTGTAGGCCTTTATCGTGTCCCAGAGATTCTGCAAAGATGTGTCCTCTTTTTTATTTTCTTTGAAGAAGAAAGTCAATTCTTTCTCTATTTTCTGCTTAAAATCTTTTTCTTTTAATATTGTATTACTCAAAGTCCATCTAGATCTCTTCTTTTGTCCTTTCTATTATTGGATTGTGGTCAGCCCAAGTGCTTGCTTCTATTTCAATTTCTTGTATGTTCAAAATTAGTTCTGCTGACATCCAAATCATATCAATTCTAGACCAAGATGTATGTCTATTTGAATAAAAAGTGTATTGCTTATTCTCCAAATTTCTCTCTCTTCGTGTGTCTTTTAAGTTTAATTCTTCTATCATTTGGAAGAAGGATTTTGGCAATGTCTTTCTAATTTTCTTTGTTGATTTCTGTGTTTTATAGTACATTTGTTCATTAATTATTCTATTTAAATCTCCCATCATACAAATATTCACATAGTCCAATTCAATTATTTTCATATGTATCCTGTAAAATTCTTCTTGGTTGTCATTTGGCACATAGACTGCAATTAAAAGTGTTTTAACATTATTGTCCATCATTTCCACCATCAAAATCCTTATTGAGGGAAGGATTTTCAACTTTAGCATAAATGGATTCCTTCACTCTTCTCTGAAAATATGGGCCCCCCCTAATTAATTTGCTCAGATTGAAAAAGCTACTTGGATAAGCAATGAAATATGTCAAGCCAAAAATGAAAATAAGTCCAGATTCCATGACAACTTCCAAACTATTCTATCTGGATGATTGAGAATTTTAATCGTCATCATGATTATTGTTCTTTCATCAGTGGCGTATCAAGCCAGGGGGAGGGAGAGAGCAATTCACTCTGTGTGTACGTCATAAGGGAGATGCCACTGAAGATGAGGAGGCTGCAGGTATGGATTCAATTCTCTGCTGCCAACGCATTGGTCAGCTGTACATGACAGAAGAAAACATGCCATCAAGTCAACTTTGACTGCTGATTCAGTTTTCTTTCCCTGTAGTTTTCTTGGTAGCATTTTTCAAAAGTTGTCTTCCAGTTTTTCTTCCTATAGCTGAGAGAGAAGATGACTGGCCCAAGGCCATCCAACTGACTTTTATTCATGAGGCAATACTAGCACTCACAATCTCTCTGGTTTTCAATCTTTCAACCACTGCACTAAACTGAATCTTGCCTTATTCTAGTTTCATTTTCTAAATTCAAGGCAACAATTATTCTTCCCTATCCCATTCTTATAGAGCTTCAGCATCATATTCCTGGTGTCTGTTTGTAAGCATTATTTTGACGGTATGGCCTTCTAACCCCCACCCATCCACTTTAGCAATATGCAACCATGGTTACAGCTATTGCAAAAAGAGTTAGCATGAAAACTGCTCACATACTACCACCTCACCTTCACAGCTTACACAGCTATCATTTCACTTCACAGCCTTAATTGCAAGAGAGCATCTTTGTAACTGCTCATAGCAACCACTCAAATTTTGTTTGCATACAACATGTATTGAAAAGACGGAATACTAGCTATTTATTTTAGTCCCTATTTGTATAAGACAAAAATGACCAAAATTTTGTTGCTCCGGGATCTGTGGTAACTCAGGAGCAGGACAATGATTGAATCACATTTTTGTATTCAGCTATTGAACAGCTGCATGGTTCATAGTGCTCATTTTGAGGTCTAAGAAATTAAGTATATTTGTAGAAATCAGAAATTTCAAACGGCTTTACGAGGGAGTAGAAATGGGAACAGTATGGTATGGAATGCCATACTATTAAACACAATATTTAACCCTGGTATGAAAGAATACAGTGTGTAAATTTCAAAATAATACAAAATGCCATTTTTAAATGGGAAATATAAGCAGAACTATTCTATTCGATTTTTTGAAATAACATGAGCATTTTTTAACAAATCCATGCTCAATAAAGATTTCCAACTGCGTGTAATTACATTTGCCACTATGGACTCTTAAAATTCTGATCACAACAAACCACTAGGTTGAAATACTATCCATCAGTCCATTAAGTAGCAGAAAAGCAAGGCAGCATCATATTTGTAGCCTTATTTGCCAAATCTGCTATTTTGCCAGTATCTGCCATAATAACAAAACTACACTATCCTTACAATTTTAGTACAGGGCAGTTTAAGGAAAACAACTGGAGAACCCTCTTCCCTCTTATGAAGAATCATCTGATAGAAAATAAATAAATAAATGGGGGTAATGGAGTTGACAGTAGAAAAATGCTTAAAATGGTGTGCTGAGCCAACTGTCCAATTGCCCAATTCACGGAATACAGGGGGCAAATGGCAGAGGGACAAATGGTGAAAATGGGAGTCAATGATAATAATCAAGCTTCACCCGAATGTACTGAGACAAGAAAAAGGCAGTGATAGCCAGGTGTGGCAGCACCCAAAACAGCATGTGGAGTAACAAAATGGTACCCTTGTTTCTACAATACCAAAAAATAATCTAAAGTATAGCCACACACAACAAATGTTGATAGAAGCAGTGAAAAATCTGTGAAGTCCTTAGTGGTCTCTAAGTTGGCTCTTTGAAGATGTTTCATTAACCAGCTAAGTAATATCAACTTTCACCTAGCTGAGTAATAAACACCTGCAAACAGCCAAGCTCAGGGAACACTAAGAATTCCACAGTATTTTCTATGTTTTCTTCTATCAGAATGGAAAATATCTACTGTATTCCATGGTAACAAAACTGCTTTCTCTTTCTCAATTTACATCAACCTATGCAGCAAACTGTAGAGTGTAGAACTATCACTCAGAACAGTACTAATATTTGTATGAGAAGTATATATAAACCCAATAAAAACCTTTGAGAAATCAATGATTAGAAGTTGCTGATGTTGCTGAAAAAGTTAGATGTCTGGACTTTCCTGCAGCGGAAGACACTCTGGCAATGGACCACAGTCCATATGATTATAAGGACAAGGCATGCCTACAGCAATCTCAATGGCCAATCGAAGCAGCTCTCAGCTTCTAATGACATCATCAATCCCATTGTCAGGAAAACCTTCCAGAGCATGTCCCTGACAAAAACTATGAGGAAAAGAGAAAAATGCTTTTTTAAAATGGAACAGTTAAAGATTATTTTAAACTGCATCAACTGTGAACTGGGGATAAAATAAAGGCAACATGACAAATGTACATCCCTTTTTAAAAAACCAGTTACTATGACATGTTCATGCAAGAATTAGGTGGATAGGGAGATAAACAAATGAGCTGCTTAAAAGTGTATTTCAAAAAGCTACATTCTGTCCACTTTTTTAGAATAACCATTGAAATAACCTTGTTTATTTCCCAATTAATTTTTCTCAGTTGTTTCAGAAACAAAGTCTGTACCATTACAGCAGATGCTGTAATGGTAGAAAGATGCTATTTCCCTCAAGCTCTCCTATCTTAGTGAAAGTTAACTGCTGATTGTGTTTGGGTCATTCTCTTTATTTTGATTTTCATGAAATTATACCTCAGAGAGAAACAAAGCAGGAACAAGTCAAGGAATTATTACACAAAAGAGAAAAATTTTCAACCAAATATTAATAAACACAAAAAATTGAGTGAGACAGAAGGCAGCTGGAGCCATGGAACAAGGGTATTACAACCACATGTTTTAATGCTACCTTTCCACATAGAATTTTCAAAATCTCAGAATTATGTAATGGAAAAAATGAGTCAAAATTATAAAAAAAAATGATGGGAGTTTCTTAGACTAATTTCTCAGTATGTGCACCCACACATATACACAGATGAACAAATTATGAAGTACTAGCTGGATACTCGTGCTTTGCTACGAAACTATGTGATCAGGCTTAGTTTTTGGGGAAGAAAATAAGGAGAGAAAAAATCTGCTTCTGCCTACCAGCATCCATCAGTATTCATCTGGCTAGTGCCCTGTCAGTGTGTGAGAGAGTTGAGGGCTGTTTGGAAACTGAAACAGTATTTGTTGTGTGAGCAAGAAGGAGACAGCAAGGAGTCTGGGTATGCTTAGGTCAACTATTCTGTACGAATGCTGCTTGCCGCTGTGAAACTAAAACTGAAACTTCTCTCCTCTGCTTGTGTTTTGCAAGTGTGAAGGGGGAGTAGAACTCCTTAGCATCAGAGCTTGTTAATAATAATAACAATATACGAAATACTATTGCTCTGATGGTCATTTTGAAAAATCCTTTCTTAGTGAGCACCTACAAGCCAAGAGGAACATACGTGCCAAATTTCAAGTTTGTAGGTTTTACGGTTCTGGAGATTTTGTGATGATGCATGAGTAATATTTCGCTTTTATATTTATAGATTCTAAGGCAACTCTTCTCCAGAAGAAAGAAGAATAATATATTATATTTTATTATACACATACACATTCAAGGCAGGAAACATACTAATATCTAATAAAGACAAAAAGGACAAGTATAAAAAGTGGAAAGAAGGGCACATAACTAAGGCAGACTATCAGCAAACAGCCTGAACCTGAAAAGATGAAATCAGAAAAGCTAAGGCTTAAAATAAACTAAGGCTTGAGACAAAAGTCAAAAATAACAAAAAAACTTCTTTCAACATGTCAAAAAACAAGAATAAGGTCAAGGAAACAATTGGTCCATTAATGAGAGAAAATGACAAGATGACGAGAAATCAGAAGAAAGTAGAACTCTTTTTTTGCATTTGTCTTTATTCAAAAGGAAAAACAGTCCAATCCATAAAAAAGAATCCCTGTAAAGTGCAGACTAGGAATGCAAGTCAAAAAAAGCAAGAAAATGGCAAAAGGACACCTATCTGTTCTAGAAAAGTTCAAATCACCAGGATTAGATGGATTATATCCCAAGGTTATGAAACAACTGGCAGATGTGATCTCAGAACCAATGAACCATATCTTTGAAAGATCCCAGAACATATGGCAACTACCAGATGACTGGAAAGGGGCTGTTATAGTTCCCATCTTTAAAAAAGGAAAAAAATTGGATCCAGGAAACTACAGACCTATCAGACTGACATCAATACCTGATAAGATTCTGGAAAAGATAAACCAGCAATAAATCTGCAGACACCTAGAAGTAAATAAAGTCATAATCAGAACTCAACATGGGTTTGTCATGCCAGGCAAAACTTACCGCAATCTTTGACATTGTGACAAAATTAGTGGACCAGAGAAATGCTGTAGATATAATTTACTTGGACTTCAGTAAGGCATTTGATTAAATAACCACAATCTACTACTAGATAAGACAGAAAAATGTGGGTTAGACAGTATCACCAACCAGATGGATTCGTACCTGGCTGACCAACTGCCCACAACATGTAATCTTTAATGGAACTGTATCTACATGGAGGGAGTATGCAATGGGGTATCCTAAGGCTCTGTCTTAGGCCCAGGTACTCTTTAATACCTTCATCAATGATTTAGATGAGGGAATAGAAGGGGAACTCATCAAATTTGCAGATGACCCCAAGTTTGCAAAAATAACCCACACTCCTCAAGATATTGCAATCACCTTATAAGCAACTGTGTCCTCTTTGCGGATGATGTAAAACTATTCAACACCACCGACAATGCTACTGCTCTTCAAAGTGACCTTGATTATGTGTCTGAACAGTCAAACAATTGGCAACTCCAAATCTCGACCAACAAATGTTCTGTCCTACACATTGGTAAAAAAAACCAGTACACCAAATACAAACTAGGCAGATATGACCTCATTGATGACCCTCACTCTGTCAAGCACTTAGGAGTACTCATATTTAATGACCTAAGCACCAGAGCTCACTGTAACAGCATTGCCAAAAAGGCATTAAGAGCTGTAAATCTAATCTTACGAAGCTTCTCCTCTGGAAATATTGAATTGCTAACTAGGGCATACAGAACCTTTGCTAGACCAATACTCAAATACAGCTCATCTGACTGGAATCCGCACTGTATATCGGACATTAATACAATTGAGCGAGTCCAGAAGTATTTCACGAGAAGAGTACTACACTCCTCAACAGAATACCCTATATCACCAGGCTTGAAATTTTGGGCTTGGACAATCTTGAACTATGCCGCCTAGGGTTGGACTTAAGCGTAGTACACAAAATTATCTGCTACAATGTCCTACCAGTCAATGACTACTTCAGCTTTAACCGCAACAATACAAGAGCACACAACAGATGCAAACTCAATGTTAACCACTCCAAACTTGATTGCAGAAAGTATGACTTCAGCAACAGAATGGTCAATGCCTGGAATGCACTACCTGACTCTGTAGTTACATCCTCAAACCCCCACTCCTGGCACCCCATTTTCAGAGAGGCCTCAAACTATCCACTATTAACCTCATCCCATTCCTAAGAGGTCTGTAAGGGGCGTGCATAAGTGCACCATCGTGCCTCTCATCCCTGTCCTATTGTCCCCATTTAATCGTACCTATTTTTTGTATTCTTACTCATGTTTATGCTTATACCTATTATTTTGTAAGCGATTGACAAATCAAATAAATAAATAAATAAAAATAAAGAAGGTGTCAACAGACTTGAACACTGGAACACAAAATGAAATTCAATAGTGAGAAAAATAAGGTCCTACATTTAGGCAAGAAAAACCAAATGCACAAGTACAGAATAAGTAATACTAGGCTCAGTAGCAGTAACAACCAAAGAACTTGGAGTTCTAGTTGACAATCGCTTAAATAAAGCCAGCAGTGTGCTGCAGCTGCCAAAAAAGTTAACATAGTCCTAGGCTGCATTAAACAGAGGGATAGAATCAAAATCATGTGAGGTGTTAATACCACTTTATAATGCCTTGGTAAGACCACACTTAGAATATTGCATCCAGTTTCAGTCATCACAATAAAAAAAGATGTTGAGACTCTGAAAATGCAGAGAAGAGACCCTGAAAGCAGAGAAGAGCAACAAAGATGATTAGGGGACTAAACACTAAAATATATAAAGAATGGTTGCAGGAATTGGATATATCTAGTTCAATGAAAAGAAGGACTGGGGTGACATAATAGCAGTGTTCCAATCTAAGGGGCTACCACAAAGATGAGGGTCAACCTGCTCTCCAAAGCACCTGAAGGCAGGATAAAAAGCAATCAAGAAGAGAACAACCTGGAACTAAGGACAAATTTCCTGATAGAATAATTAATGAGTGAAATGACTTGCCTTCAGAAGTGGGGGGTGCTCCTACACTGAAGGAATTTAAGAAGAGATTGGACAACAATTTCTCTGAAATGATATAGGGTTTCCTGTTGACCAGGTTAAGTTCCTTCCAATTCTGTTATTCTTTCTTCATGCTTTCCCCCACAATAGCCTTGAGATAGGCTGTAACTTGGATTGGCCCAAGTCACCCAGCCAGCTTTCATGTCTAACTACAGGTGAAACTCGAAAAATTAGAATATCGTGCAAAAGTTCATTTATTTCAGTAATGTAACTTAAAAGGTGAAACATATATGAGATAGACTCATTACATGCAAAGCAAGATAGGTGAAGCCGTGATTTGTCATAATTGTGATGATTATGGCTTACAGCTCATGAAAACCCCAAATCCACAATCTCAGAAAATTAGAATATTATGAAAAGGTGCAATATTCTAGGTTCAAAGTGTCCCACTCTAATCAGCTAATTAAGCCATAACACCTGCAAAGGGTTCCCGAGCCTTTAAATGGTCTCTCAGTCTGGTTCAGTAGGAATCACAATCATGGGAAAGACTGCTGACCTGACAGTTGTGCAGAAAACCATCATTGACACCCTCCATAAGGAGGGAAAGCCTCAAAAGGCTTGAGGACCCAAGATGGTTGGGGGCAATAAGCTGACTTTGTAAAAATGCTGCTTAGTAATAAGCAGGCATATACAATGGAATGAAGGCTATTGCTGAGCACATTGGGTTGTATCCCAAAAATTGTAAGCCTGAGTCTTGGAGAAGAGCGGCATATAAATGTAATTTTAAAAAAAGGTAATTGTAAAAGAAGTTGGATGTTCCCAAAGTGCTGTATCAAAGCACATTAATAGAAAGTTATGTGGAAGGGAAAAGTGTGGAACAAAAAGATGCACAAGCAGCAGGGATGACCGCAGCCTGGAAGGACTGTCAGGAAAAGGCCATTCAAAAGTGTTGGGGACTTTCACAAGGTGGACTGAGGCTGGAGTCAGTGCATCAAAGACACACAGCGGATCCTGGACATGGGCTTCAAATGTCGTATTCCTCTTGTTAAGCGCTCCTGAACAACAAGCAGAAGCATCTTACCTGGGCTAAAGAAAAACAGACCTGGTCTGTTGCTCAGTGGTCCAAAGTCCTCTTTTCTGATGAGAGCAACTTTTGCATCTCATTTGGAAACCAGGATCAGAGTCTGGAGGAAGAATGGAGAGGCACACGCTGCAAGATGCTTGAAGTCCAGTGTGAAGTTTCCACAGTCTATGTTGATTTGGGAGCCATGTCATCTGCTGGTGTTGGTCCACTGTGCTTCATTAAGTCCAGGGTCAACGCAGCCGTCTACCAGGAGATTTTGGAGCACTTCATGCTTCCTTCCACAGACGAGCTTTATGGGGATGCTGACTTCATTTTCCAGCAGGACTTGGCACCTGCCCACACTGCCAAAAGCACCAAAACCTGGTTCAAGGACCGTGGAATTACTGTGCTTGATTAGCCAGCAAACTTGCCTGACCTGAACCCCATAGAGAATCTGCGGGGCATTGCCAAGAGAAAGATGAGAGACATGAGACCGAACAATGCAGAAGAGCTGAAGGCCGCTATTGAAGCATCCTGGTCTTCCATAACACCTCAGCAATGCCACAGGCTGATAGCTTCCATGCCACGCTGCATTGAGGCAGTAATTGCTGCCAAAGTGCCCAAACCAAGTACTGAGTACATATGCATGCTTATACTTTTCAGAGGTCCGATATTGTTCTATGTACAATCCTTGTTTTATTGATTGCATGTAATATTCTAATTTTCTGAGATTGTGGATTTGGGGTTTTCATGAACTGTAAGCCATAATCATCACAATCATGACATATCACAGCTTGAACCATCTTGCTTTGCATGTAATGAGTCGATCTCACATATTAGTGTCACCTTTTAAGTTGCATTGCTGAAATAAATGAACTTTTGCACTATATACTAATTTTTCGAGTTTCACCTGTAGATCTCAGGCTCTTGCTTTTTAGGCCAGCACCTTCATCACTACACCAAACTGGCTCTCTAGAGTCTTCACATTCTTCAGGTTTTCAAGCAAGCTTTAGCAATCTCTTGGACAAAAGTTGCTAATAAGTTCTTCCCTTCAACATTTCTTATAATAATTAAATCACTTTCACAAATGCCACAGCTGGATAAACCAGCTTCCTAGAATGAAGAGTCTGTTTTCTCAGGAATCAGCAGTCTCAAATCTTACTGTTTGCTTTTTTTCTCAGTTCAGTAAATACTCACTATAAAGAGACTTAAGGGATCATATTCTCGCCAGTTCTTAATGTCTTACATTATTTTCTGATTTCATTTGCAAGCATAGTTCAACATTTGTTTTTTGTTTCATTCCAAGTGATATTTGCAATCACTAAGAGTCAGGCAAGAGCTATATAAAATAAAGTCCTTCGTTTAACCAAATTCTTTCAGCTTCTTATTTTCTGCCTCACCTCCCTGGGTGACTGGGTGATGTGGCCAACTCGATATCACTCACATCAAGGAGTGCTTCGCCTCATCCAGCCTCTAGTGACTATGGGGATGCTGCAATGGTCATAAGCGTGAAAAACAGTTATACATCACTTTTTTCAGTGCCATTGTAACTTTGAATGATCACTAAATAAACTGCTGTAAGTCAAGGATTACCTGTATAAAAATACAAAAAGTTTCTTTGCTTGCAAAAAGCTGCCCTAAATACCAATCATTAGATTAGAAATGGGGGAATACACACTGAAGATCAGTGACAGTGGATATAATAAATATTATGTTTCATTTTATTATAATAAAAGAAGAACCAGAAATTATTTTTGGGAGCAAGTTTGCAATTCTCAATAGAAAAATAATTATCTAAATCTAAAAATATATTTGAGTTGACCATTTATGAAAACCAATGGAGGTTCAAATTCAGCTAGAACCAGTCAATTTCTATTAGCCTAACTCACCTCACATGGCTATTGTTATTTGTCATAAAGACAGAGTATGATGTATACCATTGAAAAAAACATGGTTTGTGTATGTGTATATATATATGTCTAGATAAGGAAACTGAGAAAATTATTAACAAACTCAATATAGTGGTAATATATTATTTAAGAAGTGTGTTTACTAAATCAGAAGAGATAGAATCAACAATGACTGATGAATTAATGTTGACCAAATACAAGAAAAATGCAAAATAAATGTGCAAAAGAAATACGTTTGGCCCTCATCATAAAAGGAATATATGAAGGAAAAATGAATGGGTTGAGAGGAAACACTGTGGTTGGTTGGAATTGACAAGATTAGCAAACAGATGGGAAAATTTTAAAGAACAGAAGATAAATGTATGAATCAGGGTATAGGGCATGATGGAACTAAAGATAGTTTGCAAGACTACAAAGTTACTGTGAAGTTTGACACTATTATAAATTAGATTTGTTTTTTTCAGATGTCTTTAAATTCTTTACTTATGGAGTTATCCTAAGCAAATGAATGAAGAAACAGAGATAATCCCAAGTTTTAGCCTGTTACAAAACAAAAACTTTGCCTCCTAACTGGTCAGCTACCTTACTAGTTTCAACATTAGCTAGTCACATTAAGTAGCACTTTCATAGGTAAGTGAATAATCTGCCAATGTAGGTAATCCTCAATTTATGACACAATTGAGTCCAAAATTTATGTTGCTAAGTAAGACAGTAGAATAGAATATAACTTTATTACAGTCTTAGACCAGCAATAGACATCACTATTTACAATATATATAAAAAATAGTACTGACACATTATAATACATTAACAGTGGATAAAAACATCCCTGTTAAGAAAATACACGTTCTCAAACAGTTAGGGTCACTCCATGGTTCATATGAGTACAGCCAATAAGTATGTGTGTAAATATCATTTTCCAAAGATTGTTCTATCTCCAAAAGTTGGCACAAATTGACAGCTATAATTCTGTAACCAATTTTTTTCTTGTAGACATTGCAGCAACACAGAATTTTGCCACTGCACGTGTAATAGCCGGGTTTGAGTCCTGGAGGAGAAAGCCTATGTAAAAATTGTCTGCCCTCCCTGGTAATCTCTCTAGTAAGGGGAGAATATACAATGACCTATAAACTCTGTATAACTCACTGTACAATTAAACATGTGAGATATCTTCAACTTCTCCTTTACTACATATACATACCCGTTCTACTATTGGTGTTTTCTTATACCTACCCTGAAGGAGTGCTGATGGGAGAATATTAAATCTGGCTCTGAAGAAAGCTATTCTTGGTTTTGGGAAGATCAGATCATTTAGATATCTTGCCAATTCCCACACTCCCTGTTTGATTCTGTCCCTGTTGTGGCGAGCAAACCTATTTAGTTCTTTTGGAACTCCATGTCCTTCATTCTATTGATTACTACTTGCTTTGCTTGGTCAAAGCCTAGGGACATTAAGAATACTGGTGAGAACTCATAGGAGCCCAGCTTGTGATCTATCGCCTGTTTCCAGGGGGAGGGGTAGTTATCAGTACTAGTGGGGTCAGTCCCTCTGGAAAGAAATGCATTTTTAGCCAATGAATTATCATCATCTTCCAGGCTCTTACCTGAATTTGAGGCATGCCTGTCTCGATTCTTAACTGGGCATTTGGAGTTCCTTTGGGTGCAGCTAAGATGGCTTGCAGGAATAGGTTCTAGCAAGTCTTTTTTTGCAAGGATTCTTGTTTGTACCCCATATAGAATTGTGCCAATGTCTTGGCCTCAAAAAGTTTTAAGGGCGCAGGTACTAATTGCCCTCTACCAGTGTAAAAAAATGTTTAATTGCATTTGAGGGCCTATAGGCTGCTTGCAAAGTGTGATCCAGGTGTGCCTTCCATGTCCCTTGCAAGTGGAAAACCACCCCAAGATGTCCTAACCTGTTTTAAACTATGTCCTTCTATTTTCCAGGAGTATTGTCTAGATTTTTTAGCAAAAACTAAAACTTTTGATTTATCAAAGTTAAGGACCAGCTTATTCTGTCTACAATATTCAAGTGTTGCCATAATTGCTCTCTTCAGTCCCATGGGAGTTTGTGAAATTATAGCAGCATCGCTGGCATATAGGAGAATCAGAATTTTATGTTGTGCTACATTAGGAGGATGTAAATCAGGATTCTGTAAGAGATCAATCAGGGGGTTAATATAGAAGTTAAAAGGGGAGGGGGACAGGATGCAACCTGCCGTACTCGAGGATTACACCTCACTTTCAAGGTGGAATTAGCATACAATTTTTCTATGAGGAAAATAAGACATTTATCAATGGTAGTGCATTTTAATTTCTCCCAGAAGGTGTTCCTGGATATTGAATCGAAGGCCTGCTTAAAATCAAGGAAGGCCACAAAAAGAGAGGATTTTTTTTAATTCATGTATTTTTGAATCAGATGGTGAAGTATCAAGATATGATCCACCATTGATCTTCCTTCTCTAAAACCAGCTTGCCCATCTTTGATTATCCCCCCGGAAATTAGCCAATCCTGAAGTTTATAGTTTAGTTGTTTGGCATACAATTTACTAATAACTCAGAAGGCTAATAGATTTATAATTGCCTGGGTCATTTCTATTACCTTTTTTATAAATTGGTATGATAATTGCTAATCCCCAATCTCTTGAAATACGGCCTGTTTTATCTATAAATGTAAACAGAGATGCCCACCAAAAATGGAGCCAAATTATGGAGGCTGAAGCCATTATTACTGATCAAATTATGGAGGCTGAAGCCAAACACCTAGATTCCCTTCCCATCATTTTAGGGGATTTCAATCAAGCAAATTTAAGAAAAGAGCTCCCAAAATATTTCCAGCATGTAAATTGTCCCACCAGAGGCAAAAATACTTTAGACCACTGCTACACAACAGTAAAAGATCCTTATAGATCTTTACCATGAGCAGCTGTGAGACACTCTGACCACTGCATGATTCACCTTGTACCTGGCTACAGACAAAAACTTAAAACCATGAAACCAACAATTAAATCAGTGAGGACTTGGTCTGGTGAGGCAAAGCTGAAGCTCCAGACTTGCCTTGATTGCACTGATTGGAATGTTTCTGAATATACCTCTGCAGACCTAGATGAGCTCACGGATACTGTAACATCATATGTCAGCTTCTGCTAAGACTTATGTGTACCAACAAGGAACCTGAAAATATAGTAACAATAAACCTTGGTTCACAGCTAAACTTAAGCAGTTACGTCATTCCAAAGATGAAGCCTACGGAAAAATTGATAGAATGCTATACAATCAGGCCAGAAACATGTTAACAAGAGAGATCAGAGCAGCAAAAAGAAGTTACTCTGAAAAGTTAAGGAATCAGTTCTCAACAAATGAACCAGCAAACATGTGGAAAACTCTTTAAAACATCACTGGTGTAATCTAAGACTAAGGATTACTGAATTGTGATCATTTTCCAATCGTGAGTCTACCTTCATCTTCTGCAAGAACTTCTGGAGGTCATATGATATTATCCAATAATCAACTGTGGATTTTCTTCCTGCTCCCCGATATGTATATTCTGCTGGGTAGTCACCTTTTGTGGAACCATTAAGGATACAAAGGTCCAAACATAAGTCATCTGTCTTACACACAAACCTGCCCGATTTGCTTTAGGGTCTTTAAATTGTCTGGAATGCAGGGGTTCTTCTGGTACATCCTCATCATAATGGATCTTAAATTGATTAAATAATGCTTGATCATTTGGACGCATCCTAGCATTTAAGTCCCCTCCAATAATTATTGCTGCTGTGGGGTATTTGTCTGAGCAGCCAAGGATAAAATCTTCTGTGCCATCCCAAATCTTGTTGATCAAATTCTTATTGAGTGGAGGAATATAGATATTAAAAAGCAAAATCTCCAACTGTTTAAATAAAAGTAAGGTAGTCACAACCCATGGCTGAAAGGTGGCAGTGATACACATTTAAATTGCAGGGCTGTATTAACTAGTGTCACAATACCCCCTTTAGCTCTCCCACCCACCTTATTTGGGACAGCCGGGATACAGTTGGTCCAATAACCATCTAACTGTATCTCTAGGGGCCCAGGTTTCCTGTAAGAAGAGGATGTCAAATTGTGATATGTAGTCAAAAAAGAGTTAGTCTTTTGATGGGATAGTCCAACCTGCTATATTCCAGGTTATAATGGAGAGGGGATCATCTTTCGCTGCTCATCAGTAAATTTGATTTATACAAAGGGAAGTTGTGTTACAATATATTGAGGTTGGCCTTCTCTAAAAGGAGGGGAGCCCAATCTGAATCCTGTGTAGACTCCTGAGAAAATTGTTCAGAGTAAGAGGTTTTAGCAGCAGCTAACAGAGCTTGCCATTCCGGTGCCTCTTCTCTAGGTGTAGAGCAAGGGGTTATTAGGTCATGCTTCATTTGACTTTGAGATTATGGTACTGTCATGGGACCTCTCCCAATCTCTTGATATAGTGCTGAAGGTGTCATAGGATATTCACATAAGGATGATAGTATCTCCATCTCTCCTGGGGCCTCTAGTGGTCCCTGTGTATCTTGGCTTCTGTTTTCCATCTCATATTTATGCAATCCCTTGCCCTCTGGGGGAGAAGTAAGAGGCTGAATTATTGGGGAGACCAGATCTATAAGTGGCTCAGCAGTGTCCATTGTGACCAACAAGGATTTCTTTAAATTTCCTAACTTGAATACATGGTAACAATTAAAGATTTAACCTTTTCCTCACAGAAGACTCTGATGGGAAAGATTTGAAAGGAGGCTAAATGTGCCTTCATCTTAAATAACATCAGCGGTATGGTGGGCTGCTTGAAAAACAGGAGTATCCGCTTCCAATTTGGGACCTCAAGAAGCCACTCCACAGCATGAAGATCAATCTGCCCCCGGTGGCAGTGAAGAAGCTAGCTTAGGGAATTTAGTATAGCATTCTTAGTATTCCAGCGTCCATAAGTAAGTCTGTTCATATGGATTCTAAAAGCAATCTGTTGTGTTTGCAGTGAGCGATGTGATTGTAGGTGAGATGCTTTCCTGGCTTCCAATTAAACTTCTCTATTGATAACCCCTCCTCGCTGCCTTGTCTGGAGAAGGTCTGTTTTTCTGAGAGGGCTGCCACTTTTTAACAGGTTTTTAACTGTTTCCCTGGGTCTTTGCTCTTTTTCTTCTTCCTTATCCTGAGTATGGGATTTACCCAGGTCTGCTGTAAGAAAGTTGGTGGGGGTGTCTGTAGCCGATGCTGTGCTTGTAGAAAGACAGCGATATCTTTTTTTAGTGTCTCTACATCATATTGGATGATTATTAATTAATTGTTCAAATATTGAGACAACCATTTGCGCTTTGAGAATACATTGCTTTGCCATAAACTCTGCTGTATTCTCCCATGGTAAGCTCTCCTCACTCTGAATTTAGTTTATTGTTAACCTTTTTAGTCTTTATCACAGTCTCCATATCAGCTGTAGCTGGCCTAGTCTGTGAAAAAATCTGGCTCTCATTTTGCTCCTCCCCCACTAGATCCGGAAAGTCTAATATCTAATATTGTCAGATCTCTTTGCAGGTCCCGTTCTAACTTCTCAAGATTGTTGAAAATGGAGGGGGGTAGTTTTACTTACAGATCTCTTGCCAGCAAAGGGCTCCTCAATTCTTGGTTTTTTTGCAGTCTTCTCTGTTGGGAGAGATCCTGAGCTGGTGCCATGGCGCTTCTTTCTTTTTCCCATGCCTTATTAGTCCCCAGCAAAACAAAAACTTTTGTCTGTGTTGTGGTCTACGCTGTTATCTTCTCCAAAAAATATTATTTAAATAAAAAGGATCCAATGGGAGTACTAAAAGTTGACAAAATAAAATAAAACCAAGAGGAGCTGCTGCAGCACGCTCTGGCAGCAACCACCTTCAGGATCCATCCAAGACAGTAGTCAAATGAGTTTTGTTAGCTATGAAACTGCTACTTAATGTGATTAGCTAATGTTGAAACTAATAAGGTAGCTGAACAGTTAGGAGGCAAATCTGCCAATGTAGGTAATCCTCAATGTATGACACAATTGAGTCCAAAATTTATGTTGCTAAGTAAGACAGTAGTTAAATGAGTTTTGTTTCATATTACCTTTCTTATTACAGTTGTTAAGTGAATTGCTGCAGTTATTAACACAATTGTTAAGTGAATTGCTTATCAGAAGGTTGCAAAAGATGATCACATGACCCAGGACACTGAAACCATCATAAATAAAGGCCCAGTTGCCAAGTATCCAATTTTTTACCACCTGACCATGGGATGCTGCAACAATTTTAAGTGTGAAAAACAATCATAAGTCACTTTTTTCAGTGCTGTTTTAATCTGTGAACAGTCATCAAACAAATGGTTGTAAATCCAGGATTATCTGTATGTGGCTTTGGCATGATCCCAAATTATTTACAGTATGATGAAGAAAGGTTTCTCTTCAAGTAACTTTTTAAAACTATTCTTTCCACACTAAAACACAATCAAACATGTTTGGTTGGTCTCTTTATTTGCCAAACATTTTATGTGCTTTCCAGATTCTTGTTTTTGATTCAAGTTTCCATGTAGATAATCTTTATGAAAGCTAAGTAAGTGCAACTATAATAATATTCTAAAACTGTTTCCAAAATGGAATTAAAAATTGGATTTGTTTCTTCCAGCATCTCACAGTTTGGCTGAACTCACTCATTCTGTTTGAATACAGAGGTTTGCAATATATGATACTGTTTGAGCTCAATGGCATTACATGGAGCAGAAACCAACCATGTGACTTTAATTTTTCCAGTAGGTGAAGGACTGACCACCACTGATAGTTATGTTGGTCTTACTCCAACATACTGCTGTACATTGTTGATCTACATTAAATAACACAGTAATGATAAAACAAACACTTCAAACAAGCTATGCAATACGTATCAGGATGGCATGATATTAATATTAATCTTTAATATTTGTATTAATCTTTAATATTTGTATCAGAGGTAAAGTATAAGAAATATGGCATAAAATAATATATTTTATTAAATTTATACAAGTAGTTTTTGACTTGCTACCAAAATTGAGCCTAAAATTTATGTTGCTAAGCGAGACAATTATTAAGTGAATTTTGCCCCATTTTCTTGACACAGTTGTTAAGTGATTCACTGCAATTGTTAAGTGAGTAACATGGTTGTTAAATGAATCAACCCAGGTTGACTTGCTTGTCAAAAGGTCGCAAAAGGTGATAACGTGACCCTGGGACATTGCAATCATCATAAATAGAATATAGAATATGACACAGTTGCCAAGCATTTGGATTTTTATCACGTGATCATGGAGATGCTGCAATGGTGGTGTGAAAAACCACCATTTTTTCAGGGCTGTTGTAACTACCAACAGTCTCTAAGTGAACTGTTGTAAGTTGAAGACCACCTAAAATAAAGTTATATAATTGTATTAAATGCATAATAAATGCAGCCTTCCAGTGACTTTAAAATATTTTTTAACGAATACAGAAAACATTAAAAACAGCACAGGACAAAGGCACGACAGAAGGGAAGAAAGGGGAAAGCAATCATCCTGTCCAAAGCTCTGGATAAAGAGCCAGTCTTTAAGACCCTTGGAAATCTCAGAAGGGTGGGACCTGTTCAAATTTCAGGGGTGGAGACCTCATTCCAGAAGGCAGACAGGCAGATCCATAATTAACCAAAGAGCCTAGTCCTATGCAAGTTTCTTAGAATAGATCAAGAACTGCAATGTAATACCTCAATATAGCCTCAAACTGGTAGGTGATACAAAACGAGAATTGAGGCTTTCTCTCTCTTTCTTTTTGAGTTATGAAAAAAATTCCATTACCACGTTTGCATTTCGTTTAGAGACAGAGACTACTTCCATTTTTTTCTAAGTCTTGTTTATCTAACACTACATGGCAAGCGGAGCAAAAGCACTAGTATTCAGAATAGAACCAACATCCCTCATGTTTTCTTACAAGAAGTCTTTGCACCCCCAGATTATCTTCAGCTCATTGCCTTCCGTCTCTCTCACAAAACAACTATTCATTTCACAGCCCCAAAGCAACCGGGGAGTTCAGTGTAAGAAAGCTCTTCCTTCCTTAAAGTGGTGCCATGACTTGTGTCAATGGCTTTTCTAGCAAAACTCATAAACTTCCTGTTTGCTGGGGAGGAAGGCAGAGAAGATGTTTTGCAATCGGAAATGATTTTTGCTTCATTCGAAATATTCAAAATAAAATTTATAAAAGTTTTCTGTTTTCCTTTTGTGTTTGAAAATAATTCCTCCCTAATATGAATTACTCCCTTGCTAACTGGGCACAATGCTATTTTGATTCGTGTTCTTATAAAGTGCAATCCGTTACAGTAGATCGTATTTCCCAGACTGCGGTGTGAACATCGCGGGGGTGAAAATATCCTTTTCTGTGCCTTGCCAGGTTTGCAAAAAAAGCTCGCAATAATAACATTTGCAAGATTTTGTCCAACGGTATTATTGGCCTATGCTGATTCTTTGCCCTTTGTTATCAGATTTCTGGTCAATGAAACAGAGATTGGAGTGACATTTCCCTCCCCGTTTTCACAGGAAGATAGTTCTGAGCCCAGCAGGACACCGCCGCGCGGAGCTTAGCTCTAATGCCTATACAGGACAGGTGAAATTCCTCCTCCGTGTTCCTCATCTTCAGCCAAACCAGTGCCGAGCGGAGCCCATTCAAACTTACCTTAAATGAAATGTCAACCTGCCGTTTCTGGCCGAAGTGTTTGCAGCCCCGCTTTCTCTTTCTCTTTCTTTCGATTGCCAACCCTATCCCCACCCCCAGGTTGCTAGGCAACCGCATGATATGGCTGCGCTTGTATGGCCACCAATATCTAACCCTGCCTGATCATTTTTATTTCATGTCTTCCATGGAATATAATAAAATCCCCTGGCGCAGCTTCCCTTTCAAAAAGGGGGGGTCGTTTCCTAAAGAATGTTGGAATCTGTTATTTTCAAAATGTCATCACCATGGCCAAGGGCCTCTCTTGCAAGACTTTCTTATTGTGATCCCTAAAAATAGCAGTGCTACCCAACATAGTTATGTAACCCTAATTTTGCTTTGTTTTTATTTTCATATGCTAATTCTTCGAGTTATTTGGAAGGAAGTAATTAAGATCATTTGGTGGCTTTATCTTTTAAATCCAGGGTTGATTTTTTAAAAAAGAAAATATTTGGTGGTTGGAGGAACAAATTTAACTAAATAATTATCATAATCTAGCCCAGCTAAGGCTAAATATTTGTAAGAGGTAGGGCAAAGTTTTTCAATATTGACAATTTGAAGATGAATTTCAATCCATCATTATTTGGCTAAGGAATTCTGGGAGATGAAGTTCACCCATCTTCAAATTGTCAAAATTGGAAAACCATTTTATTTATGGCTGACTGGGAAATAGAAAGATGTAAAGATGGCATCCACAACTATATGATCTTAGCCTTACTCTTTTTACATATGTTTCACAAGAGACAGGGTTTCACATACACAATTTCAGCCACTGAGTTGAATATTTCAACTTCCTCCCCTTTCAGATACCTCTGGTAAGGCTGCAATCCTGTGCATTCTTAATGATTACTGAATCCAATGGTTTTACTTCAAATAAGCAAGTACAGGACTGATTTACATGCTCCATTTTATTTCAGCCCTATGGCAGAGATTTGGAGCACTGTTAACTTCAGCCCAGTGAGACACAAGGCATTTCCACATGAGATCTCTATTCTACCTCTGGCTCTCTATGATCTAACAGCAACAGGGTTTGAGAGCTGAGGTTATTTCTGGGACAGGCATAATGCGTTTAAAACTGAGATAAAACTGATATTTTCTGTAAAATGTTGTAGCCAAGGGGAGAGTACAATCTGCTTCACCATTTCCAAGAAATGTTGTTTTATTCTGTTTCCCAATACTTGGGTTTAAGCTGCCCTAGCACATTTTCAAGGAGAAAAGTGTTTTGATAGCTCTTAAGTTGGCCTTCATAAGAATCATGACAAATGCACATAACACTAAGTTAATATGGAATGTAAGCAATTTTGCTTTATTTGACTTTTGCCTGATGTAAAGATGAGGGCATTTTGTCACCATGATCTGTAGAATCTTCAGGTGGACACTGATTCTTTCTCCTTTTAAATATTTTATGTTTGACAGTTTAAGAATAGAACTAGAAGTACTATGAAACTGCTGCAACTTCCAAATAAACATATCAGGCAGAGTTGAGGAACTAGGTCAACTGTTCAAAAAATTGATGAATTGGAGGATGGTGCATTAGCAATACACATATACCACAATACACATGAACATTTGATCTGAGCCTCCTAACCATACCTCCCTTTGGAGGATTGATGATTATTTGTTATAAAACAAGTCATAATCCTTTGTTATAAAACAATTCCTAATCCAATTTTCTCTTTTTGTGTACTCATATACAAATTCAGTTACTATACCTGTCAAATTATTAAATTGGATTATATACCTTTTGTATATATGGAATGTATAGGTGGAATCTTCTCCCTTGTTTCAACAGTATAAAATCTTGAACCAACACTAATTTAAAACAACCTGACTGTGCTAACTCTTAAAGAAAAGTGTATTCTCACCTACACAACCAACCTACATTATGTGTAAACAAAAATAGACTATACTATCCAGTCCTTATTTCAGTTTCTAAGCGCTATTTGACTACATACTTTTTTGTTCTATATTTTAGGCATCAGATCTCAAGCTCCTACTTGAGGCCTGGAAACCTGAATGCTCTAGTGAATGGAATAAATTTGTTCCTTTTCCCCCATAGCTTTAAAGCCATGGCTATGACTTGGAGTGGAGTAGAACTCAAATTTAGAAACTATGCAACATTTGCAAAATTATTTTATTTTTCTTCCTTTGTGAGCAACTCTCAAGGTTAAACAAATACTATAAAATATATCTGCCCAACTTCATACTAAGGCAGTTCTTGGCATCTGAATGACATACCAGAATAGGAAGTTCATAGCTAGGATAATAGTTTATTTATTTATTTATTTATTTGATTTGATTTGTCAATTGCTTACAAGATAATAAGTATAAGGGTAAACATAGTTACGAATACATGAAATGAATACATATAAGAAAAATAAAAGAAACAATAAAAGAAACAATAGGACAGGGATGGTAGGCACATTGGTGCGCTTATGCACACCCCCTACAGACCTCTTAGGAAAGGGGTGAGGTCAATAGTAGAAAGTCTAAGGTTAAAGTTTTTGGGGTTTGGGGAAGAAACCACAGAGTCAGGTAGAGTATTCCAGACATTGACCAACTCTGTTGCTGAAGTCGTATTTCCTGCAATCAAGATTGGTGCGGTTAACCTTGAGTTTGTATCTATTGTGTGCTCTTGTATTGTTATGGTTGAAGCTGAAATATTCATTGACCGGTAGGACATTGCAATGTATGATTTTATATACTATACTTAGATCGGACCAAAGACAGCGTAGTTCTAGGTTTTCTAGGTCTAGAATTTCAAGTCTAGTGGCATAAGGTATTCTGCAACGAGTAGAGGAGTGTAGAACTCTTCTTGTGAAATATTTCTGGAGTTTCTCAACTGTATTAATATCAGATACATGATATGGGTTCCAGACTGATGAGCTGTATTCGAGTATTGGTCTGACAAATGTTTTGTATGCTCTAGTTAGTAGTGTGATACTACCAGAGAAAAAGCTACGTAGGATTAGGTTAACAACCCTTAATGCCTTTTTGGCTATGTAGTTACAGTGGGCTCTAGCATTTAGATCATTGGAGATGAGTATTCCAAGGTCCTTGATGGAGTTTGGATCATCAACAAGGTCTTTACTATTCAGCTTGTATTTTATTTTCTGATTTTTTTTTTGCATGACGGAGTATTGGAAGGAAGACCATAGTGAAGAAGGAAAGATACCAAAGGACTAAAGAGAAGAAAGATCCTAGGTTTTTTTCCCCATACAATAACTCTCTCCCAGTGCAACTAGCTAGGCCACAATAAAAAGTAAAAGAAAAAAAAACTAGACTCTCCCTAGTTATGCAGCCACAGCTATACAGGGACTTGGGCAGAAAGGCAAAGAGACAGATGCAGGGAGCAGTATTAGTAAGATACATTGGGAGAACCAGTAAGATACATGGGAGAAAAATGTCATATGCATACAGTGACTTGAAGCTGGATAATCCCTTCTATCATGAGACTCTACCTTTATTGCAGACCCCCACCCTTATTGCAGATTGTCCATGAGCTGCATATGGAGATTATTGGGGACATATACTTTTGGATGTGTGCTTCTGACAGGATGAGGCAAAAGTGACTTGTCTTCAGTTAAACTTGTTCTTAGGGTTGTTGCAAGAATAAGAGAAATAAAAGAAAAAATGAATATTATATTTTCTGAAAAAAAGCTGGATGTGTAATTCATCAATAAATCCTTCTTATGAGTTCCCACATACTACTTCTTTCTCCTTTCTTGTCTAGTTACTAAAGAACTGTTACCTTCTTTTTTCATCCTTCTCTCCCAGTTTTCTTTCCATTTTTCAATAGTTTTCTTTCTTTCAGAATTGTCTAACAGCTATTGCAAGATATTATTATAAAATTGCAATCTCATCTTAGGAGATAGAAGGAGGAACCTTGAGATAGAGACATTCCACTAGATTTCTTATTTTAAATGTAGGAATGTTTTGGAATGCGAAAACAAACCACTCCTATTTTTTCCCCTTCAGTCATCTGGTGCTTTGCATGCTTAAATGCTGAAGTCCCAGACCAGTAGAAATGGAATGATACTAAATATTCTCCAACATCAAAGGCAGAGCTAAATTTCACATGTTCGGTGGAGTTTGTAAGACAAATATAATTTTATTTAAATTAAAATTGGAATAGCATTTTTAAAATTGGTATCTAACATCCTAGGATTCGGTTTCCAATGTTATAAAAAGGAATCCCAAGAAAAGCCACATATTATAGGCATGTGGACTGAACAACTTCTCTATTATTTGGGAAATCTCTTTTAATGTATGTGACAAAATCTTTTTCTCCTCTATTTCAACACCTCTCTGCTCTTTCATAGGCAATCTGTTAAAGAGGATGGATGCAGTGCCCTCCTTTGATTTATTATGGTATATATCGTTGGTTAAAAGGGTAAATATTCTTACCAGATCTCTTTGCTTGGAGCTGGTTTGAATGTAAAAGAATCATTAATAGATACTAACTTTCTCCCTTCCTTTAACTTTGAGGAAAAATACTTTTGACTCTATTAAAAGTTGTACATTAAAAAGATAAAGACTAGTTACTAAAGAATTTCCTCCTTGTACAAACACATTGAAATACCATACATAAATTAATTATACTTGTTGTCCCCAATCCCCTAATTGGTCATTCTCTAAGTTGAAATTCCAACAAATCAAGAAGATTCCAGATTGTGAAAGCTTCAGTTAAGTATCTGACTTGCCTATATGAATATTGCCTATATTGACTTGGAGCTCTTCAAATCTTAAACAAAATTGTGACTTAAGACTTGAAATATGAGTCGTATCTGGGGGTGGGATTCAAATTTTTTACAACTGGTTTGTGGGCGTGGCTTAGTTGGTGGGTGTGACTGGGTGGGTATAGCCAACTCGACATCACTCACATCAAGGGGCACTTCTCCTCGCCTGATCTCTCATAACAGTGGGGATGCTGCAACAGTTGTAAGTGTAAAAAATGGTCATGTCACTTTTTTCAGTGCCATTGTAACTTTGAATGGTCACTAAATGAACTGTTGTAAGTCAAGAATTACCTGTACAAAAATACAAAAAGCTTCTTTGCTTGCAAAAAGCTGCCCTAAATACCAATCATTACATTAAAAATACCTGCAAGCCAGAGTTACAAATCAGGCAGGGTGCCAGAACACCTTGAGGAATTAAAATAGTTAAAATGCAATGATAACTATCACCAGCCAACTCTTGCTCATCAAGTGAAACCCTTTAGCAGAGAGTTCATTTAAGCTCTCCAGAAAGAGCACACCTAGGAGAAGCAATCCTTAGATACATTTGCACCACTTAAAGATTCCAGCTGGTCTCACTCATCTCACAAGATATCCTAAGGAAATCAGCCAGGTTTAAGGAAAGGTCACATGCCCCCCAGAAAGGCAGTTAAAAAAATCAGTGCCAAGCTTGCCTCCTGCCTCTTGGAAGTACACCCAAAAGGACAATGCCAGATACCACTAAAGGAGTGAAGGAAGACTCCCACCCCAGATAGAAAAAGAAACCATGAGGCAGGAAAAAAATTCAAACACAAAGAAATAATTAAATCACAACAGTAGCGGTTGCTTGTTAAACCAATCACCAGAACAAATAGACACAGGAACTAGCCAGACTTCTCAAATCAGTTTCTTTTCAGGAACAGAGATTAATCTTTTTCCTTCCAAACAAAGCTGAATAGGGAAAATTATCCCATCAATAAAACACAGGATTAAACACCACCAAGCACAGAATTAAACTTCACCAAAAGCCAGTTTTAGACCAAAACTCAGAAAGGGTATGTAAACTCACATTTGAATGTCAATTATTCTAGCTATCCAAGAAGAAATATTTGCAGGGGAGTATTTCCTCCCAACAGCAGTGTAAAAAGCTTAAAATAACCCTTCCCCTTTAAGAAAGTATCAAGAAAAACAAAACCTCCTTTGGAGACAGTAAGTCTAAGCATACTGCCAAGAATGTAATAAGGATGGGAAAAAACAAAAGGAGATTTCTTCTAACTACCGGTTCTCCGAATTGCTTAGAAAGTTAACAAGGGGTTCTATAGAACTGATCAGAAATGGTAGAAACCTACCCCTGGCCTTATCACTGAGCTACATTGTAAAGAATAAAGAGAATGACTATGATAGAGAGAGGAAATATTTTTTTACAAGGCAACAAGCAGATAAAAATTCTAGAAGCCAAGACAAGGGAGGCGGGGTTGAAAAGCTTCTCAGACACTTTTCTATAGACCAATTTTGGCTGTGAAATTGAGAGAGAAAAAGAGAGTCCAAGCGATTCAAAATAAGAAAATATTTAAATGGGAAAATTCAATCTTTGAACAATTTAAATTGTGCACATTCTAAGTGTGATTCTATCATCAGCAAATAGTCAGAAGGGATATTTAATCTTGCATACTCTAATTTTTATTCACTTCCCAGAGTTTAAGCAGAGAGAATATTTTTAACAGCTATAGTCTGAAGACCTTAGGGATAAATTCTGGGATGCTATACCTACAACATGTACAGACAAATATACTTGTCATTATATCTTCATCTCTCCATTAACTATATCTCTTAGGAAAGTAATTTGAGACTTGTTTATTAATAATCTGATAATAACGTATTTTTATACTTACTATTATACATACTTTTATACATATTATTATATTACATACTTTCTTCACCAATAAGAAATTATTTCCAAAAGGAAATGCCAGAAATATATTATTCTGTTTTAATATTTTATTTTTTAATAATAATAATAAGAAGAATAAAATTTTGCTAATTTGTGTATTATTTTACTCCAGGATTATGGGATATAGGGAGACAAAAGCAATGAAACTTATTGCACTGTTGTTTTCTGGAAATTCAGAAGAGAGGGATACCCAATAACCGGCTAATTGATTCTACAATTATTAAAACTTGTTTCAGTTCTGAGGAACTTGTCTCTCCAATGTTGCATTTATGCTTATAGAACAGGGGTGTCAAACTCAATTTCATTGAGGGCCACAACAAGGTTGTGTTTGACCTTGTGGGCCCAGATTGGGCGTGGCCAGGGTGGGTGTGGCCAGCTTGATGTCATTCATGTCAGGGGTGCTTGTGATGGCTCGAATGCTCTGTCAGTGAAAAAGAGATTCAAAGTTCTGTTTCGGCCACGATGGACTCCTCCAACCTTCTGCCAGTGCAAAAGGAGCTGAGGAGTGCCACCGGCAGCCCTCACAAACTCTGTTTTGGCTGTGAGGCCTCCTGCAACTCTCAGTTTTCACTAGCAGAGGCACTGGGGGCCAATCCTTTGCTGTTTCCATGGCAGCCCCACGGATCAGATCTAAGAACTCCATGGGCTGGATCCAGTCCTCAGGCTTTGAGTTTAAGACCCCTCTTGTAGAAAATACAAATATATTACTATTATTAGAGAGCTTTTTATGTGATAATTATTGTGTGTGAACAACCAGTCTAAGAACCAGAAAAATTGATATAAAGCTATAACATTGGTAAACATGTGATACACACACAAAGTCATACATACGTTAATAAAAATAAAATAACATTAAAAATTAAAAACTATCTTTAAAAATACTTGAAAAAACATACAGAGACAGAAATAAACATTCACCTAAAAAAGAATCCTAAGCCAGCAAATTTTGTTATATGAGTGTTTATGTTAAACTAAAGTATGTTAGTAAACTTTAAAATTTTGCAATTTTTGTTTTTTTTCATTTTGCTTTTCTAACAAATATACTAATATTTAATGTACTAGTTAGAATAAGTCTAAAACTATCAGTACCTAATCTAAGAGAATTACATAATATTGGAAGCAAGCAGAAGATGGATTATGGCCTTGAATATTCATTGATCAGTTGTTGGTATTCTTCCTAGGACCTGCTAGTGGTTGTTTTAGAATGCAAAACATTTGTTCGAATTTTGCTTTCTTTTGCCTGAGAGGTAGTATGTTTGACTGGCAGAAGAAAAATATTGTAAGTGCATCCCCCCCTACTAACAACAATCAGGAAAGAGAAGACATTTTTTACGATACTAGAAGCTAGTATAAATCCCTGAAGTTTTATTTTTTTAATTAGACACATTCAAAAAAGTAATGTTTATCAATGGCTTTTCATAATAGTAACCTGAACAACATTAAGGTTAAGTATGTTGTCAAATTATACCCTAGTTGTGGGTTTATCAAAAGCATATGGCTCTGAGATACCATAAATCTTTATTGGGTGGATGCCTTTATCATAATCGAAGCAGTGAATGCTTATATTCTTGAACAATACTGAGATCCTTTTACTGGAAATCATTTTTGTTTTCTAAATTTAGATGTATCAGGGCACTGAGTTCGTAGGATAGAGGATGAACATTAAAACAGGAAATTTGCCAGCCAAGCAAATATGTGGGATAGAATCAAATGAAGATGAAAAGAAATGAAAAGCAAATTGAGTGTTATGAAGATGTAGCTATATGGTATGTAACAGATATCTGATTGCAGGCCATTTACTGATGACACTAAAGAAATATTGCATTAAATTTCAGCTGAGCTTGCCTGCCAGCAATTTTAATGTCAGAGATGTATCAATAACTCCATAAAATGTCTCTATGAAATGTCTTCATTTGTTCATTTTGTTCTCTGAAACAAAAGGGGTTAATATGCTATTTTTAAACAAAATATATAACAGGCATATGCAATGCTTGTTCATTGCACAAAAGGATTCTCAACATTTCATCTGCAAATTATGAGTGCTCTAGTCCACAAAAATAAAGATGTGAGAAAATTTGTATCACAAGTATTCATTTTTTTATATATAATTTTATTAAACTTATTTTTAAAAATCCTTCAGGGTGACACAGTACCACAAGTATTCCTGATGGTTTCCCATCTGCTGCTTGAGATATGTTATCTTGAAAAAGTTCCTAAGATCATGATGACATAGAATTCATATGGCAATCCAAATTTACTTCCATTCCATTGGAAAGGGAAATTCAACAAGTAAAACTAAAAATCATCATCTGCAATTCACTCACATATCAGTTTTTTTAAAAATAGCTTTCTTTTTTTGTGTGCCTGCTTCCAATTCCAAGGGGAAAAAATCTTCCTTCTGCTGGCTAATGATTTCTTCTTGATGAGACTTAAGACTTCTGTTCGCTGAAATAGTACAATAGCAAGAACAGACTTGCAGAGAAGTTTCTCTGGAGGAAAAATTCATAAAGAAAAGAAATCAGAACAAATGTATGTACTCCATGAACCATGACTAAGTCAGATGTAAAAGAAATAGGTTTAAAAGTATGATATATTTCCATCTAATGGTATATTTATCTGGTTGACTTGCTAAAATGAAGCTAGGAAAGCTATCTTTACCAATTCCTTGCCTGCCTTTTCTTCCCCCTTCTCTGAATGAGAATAATGAGGAATAGTAGCTGTTTCAGTCAAGTCTACTGTAAAACTACCAAGTGCTCCACTACCAAAGTAACAGCCCAACCTGCCACAAGTAAAGCTGTGTAAGAACCCTATATAGAAGAACAAAGACATACCACATCAACCCTGAACATCAGAAAAAGGAGGCAGGCCATTTGCTATATATCTTCCAACAAAATGGATATCCAATATCAAAAATTTCCTGATCACACAACCCAAAATAACATAAAGCACAAGTGTGAAAAGGATAACACTGCCATATATCAAAAATATCTCAGAAACCACAAGCATACTATTACAATTATATAACATTGCCATAGCACACAAACCAACTATAGTCCTACAAAACTAAGTAAACCTAATGACCCAGCAGCATCAGAAGAAAAAAAACAGATGTCATCTACAACATAGAGTATAAGGATTGTAACAGCTACTATGTAGGACTAACAGGCAGAAGATTTGTAGAGCACATCCATGAACACTATCTAGCAGTCAGAAGACATGATGAAAACTCCTTAATTTCACAACACATGGACAGACAACCATAGTTTTAACTGAGAAACTGTGAGTATCTTAGACAAAGCCAAGTCCAAAAATGCTTGAGAATTCTGGCACTCAAACAAATTGGTCATTGACAGGCATAAAGAGAGGAACAATATCTGGATACCATTCAAAAAAAGACAGTCAAAAAGTCAAAAAGACCAAAACACTTTCTCACCAGCAATCAGCACCCAGATCAGCAGAGAGTAACATCAAGATTAAATCAACAAACAATACCCCAATCAAAGAACTGCCAACTTTGCCAAACAAGCTAGCAGTAAATAACAGCTTAATCAAGAAACCTCCAAGATCACTCCCACCAGGGCAAGCCAGTAGTATATAACATGAGATCATCATGTTTCCCCCAAAATAAGAACACTCTGAAAACAAGCAGCCTGTTTTTTTGGGGGTGGACTTAATATAACCCTACCCTGAAAATAAGCCCTCAGGGATGGGTAATGGCCAGTCTGAGAGGCAGCAAGTGTGTGTGGAGGTGATGGTGTCCAGCCATAGCTGCAACCCACTGGCACATGGATGCAGCATGAAGGCAGAGGCAGGGGGAGAAGACAGGTGTTAATTCCAAGCATGGAGGCAGAGGCAGGTGAGAGAAGACAGGTGATCTGGATGTGCTGCATGGCCTAATAATTCCATTTCAAAGCGTCCACTTTAGAAGCACATGAAGCTTTGTCTACCATGGGCAAAAAGTGTGCAGCAGTGTTGTGGCCCACTGACAGCTGACGGAGGTGGCAGCAGAATCGGACAGCAAGGAGGTTGGGAGGAAGCTGGGCCAGTCCTGGAGACTAAGGAAGGCTCAGATGAGGACTCTGCGTCAGAGGCAGAGATGGGGCAGGCTGGAGTCATCAACTGCCTTCGGGCTTGGACAGTAGTGAGGAAGGGGAGCTTCTGGAACTGGTTCCCAGCCTGTGCGTGCACAGAGCTGCCAAAAGGAAGTAACAATTAAGAACTGAGGTTCAACGTGGGAGTAAGGCCACAGGTGGGCAATGAATAGTCCTCCCATCAGGATTAAAAGAGGAGCAAAAGGGGAGGGGGCTTTTGCAGGAAACAACTCACTCATTCATCTGTTCGTTCCTTCATTCCAGCCTCGTGAAGATTTGTCTGTGTAACCTAGCCCTTCCCTGTCAGCACTGCATGTGGAAATATTTACCGGGCAGCTTTCCAGGATAGATAAGGTCTAAGCTAATTAATATACTTCTGCAAGATTGTTTGCCAAGCCGTTGTCTGAATGTGAATGCACTAAATTCACATTCATTTGATAAAAGAGGTTTTGACAGGACTCAGAGTTGACTTAGTGCTTTTTGGGGAAGCCTAGGACAGAATAAACAGAGCCGGGTGGAGGCAGCGGTGATCCAAATACACCACCAACTCCGTCCCACCATTTTTCATTCACGCCTGTGCCAAACAGACATCCACATGGGGGTGTCGGAATCATCTGCCTCCCCATCCCACAAGCCTCTGCCTCCACCTGCTGCCAGTGCTACCATGCAAGTCTCCCACAAGCCTCCTGTGAGTCAGGCAACTGCACAGCACATCTGGATCATCTATCTTCTCCCCCCCCTTTGCCTCCATGCTCAAAATTAGCAATACTAGTGCTGTATCAAGGAGGCTGAGGCATGCTGAGAGCTTGCCCATTGCAGCTCCAGGCAAGCAGACATTGGACAGAGACGGCAGGGCCAGTGGTAGCTGCGCTTCCACTCCCATTGGTCCCCACGCTCATCACCTCCTGCATTTAAAAAAAAGACCTCCCCAAAAAAAGACAAAGTGCTTATTTTCAAGCCCAAAATAAAATAAGACTGGGTCTTATTTTCAGGAAAACACAATAAATCCTCCTCCAAAACATCTCCAAGAAAACAACCAAGCTCAGAGAGCAGCAAGAACACTTCAAAGCAGAAAATAGGAAGCATTATCAAGGCAGCATAGGCATACATAGGCTAGGGGAGAGCCAAGTGCAGCCAAGTGATATAAGATGTGTTGCCAACATCAAATTCTGCCTTTTTTGAAACTGCATGTGATGCAAGTATGAAATGGGGGAACTTAACATTATGATGTTACAAAACACTTTTCATCATTTTTGTGTTATTGTGGTTAGGAATGGAAGCCTGTGCAAGGAAGCAGTAGCACTCTTTGTGCTATTTTGCTGTTTCATCTCCCTGCTAAATAAAGTTGCTCAAAGTAGCAGCAAAGCTGTCTTTTTCTCTAACAGCACACCTTGTGATTTTATAAACTTGCATTTAATTTTATGACTGTTCCAATGTTGGAATGCACATTTCTCTTAAATGCGCAATACCTTTTCAGCTGATCATATTTTTCAGATTAACAGACAGTGCCTTCTGTCCTTCCTTAGTGCTCTGGATTTTCTGCTACTACTAATTTTAAAATAGGATTTTCTGGGATATCAATAACTAAAGAAATGTAGCTGAGGTATATCTTTCCTGATAATTTGGATAAACCTATTGATATATTACTTTTTAATGATGCTTCATTTTTTATAAAGTTTTTCAATGGCAATGTGCATTAGTTTATTTATATCAAAATGTAGTATGCTCATAATAAACCAAGGTAGAGCTTAGATATTTGCCCAGAAGTGTTTTTTGTTTTTGTCTGTTTTATTTTTAATGTTATAAAGAACTGAGAGAAGATTCTACAACAGTCACCAAGGACTTATTTCCCTTTACATATACTCACTCAATCAATTCCAACTTCATGAGACCTTTTTCTTTCACAAGAAGTTGGAATTGATTGATTGAACTTTTTTTTAGCCCCACACAAACTTTCATTTCCCTGCATACGATGGCGAGAAAAATGATGGAACTGGAGATCAAATAGGGAAAGAAATGCTTGGGGAATTTGGGAAAGGCGAGGGCATCTCTGGGGTGGGGGAAACTCTTCTGCCAACAAAGAGAAGAAGAGAAGGGGGAAGAGAAGAGATGGCTAGAGGAGCTCCATCTCGCTCCATGCCTCCCAATGAAAGGCAGCAGCAGCCCAGCCACTTCCCTTCCCCGCAAAGCAGGCAGGCAAGCATGGCGGGGCCACATGCTACATTGAAGTGAATAGGAAAGGCAGGCAAGCGGGCCTGGCTATGGGGACCACCGAGAAGGCTGCTGGGAAGGCAGGCAAGCATGGCAGGGCCACATGGAAGGCAGGTAGGGAAGGCAGGTGGGGACGGTGGGTGGGCAGCTAGCTAGGCTGTGACTTGCAGGTTTACTTACCCAGGCAGGGAGATCAGGGCCACTCAGTTGGGACACAGGCGCCATGTGGGAAGTCAGGCTGTGTGGTCAATGCAAATGAGGAGCCACACAGTGTGCTATGCCAGGGAGGCGAGATGAGGAGTGACTGGGTGGGGTGGGGTGGGGTGGGGTAAATGGGTGTGGGGCAAGCAGTGGATGGGCAGAGCAAGCAACAGGCAGGTGGGTGGGGACAGGACCAGCCAGAGGTGGTATTTGCCAGTTCTCTGAACTACTCAAAATTTCCGCTACTGGTACACCAGAACCAGTCCGGCTGTATACCACCTCTGAGGCCAGGGAGGAAAGAAAACCAAAGAACAGAAGAAAAGGCTAAAACAGCAGGTCCCAATCTTTTGGGGACCAGAGACTAATTCCATGGAGAAAGGTTTTTCTGCAGATGGGGTTTTGCTTGTTTGTGTGGCCTGGTTGCTGGCATGCTGCAGACATGGTGCCAGTCCACGGACCTGAGATCGGGGACTCCGGGACTAAAACACTAAGTTTTAGGACAACAGGAGACATACTGCAAGTTTAAAGGCTAGTCAAAAATAGCTGAGCAGTACTGCAAACCAACCCTGCATAATGGAGTTTATTCCTAGCTGTAAAGTGCACTGTAATTTAATTTTGCATTGTTACTAGTGCACTTAATCTGGAGGATGGAAAAGTGATACAACAGTAGATACAGTATAGCACAGGGTTACTGAAACTTAGCACCTTTAAAATATATGGACTTTGGCTTCCAGAATTCCCTATCAACATGATGACTGCGGAGCTGTGGGAGTTGAAATCTAGATGTCTTTAAAATGGCTAAAGTTGAGAGACACTGATATAGCAGGTAGACCAACTTAATTTCTTCGGAATCAATTGAATATTTTCATCTTAATGAAAGTAGAATTATGAGTGCCAAGTCACCTGTCCTAGTGTGCTCAAACTATTTGTTGCCTCAGTTTTATAATGGAGGATTATATCCCTTCACAGTGTTAAAGTAAGGTCTAACTGCAAATTCACACAACTTTACATATATAATGGGGAAATAACAAAATTATTTTAAGTTATCTTCAGCACTGTGTCAGAGTTGAGGTAGTCTGAGCCCTCAGAAAAATACTTATATAGAATCATGTAAAGATATTCAGCAGGGGTGAGATTCAAATTTTTTAACAACCGGTTCTAAATGGTCACTAAATGAAATGAATTGTTGTAAGTCAAGAATTACCTGTACAAAAATACAAAAAGCTTCTTTGCTTGCAAAAAGCTGCCCTAAATACCAATCATTACATTAAAAATACCTGCAAGCCAGAGTTACAAATCAGGCAGGGTGCCAGAACACCTTAAGGAATTAAAATAGTTAAAATGCAGTGATAACTATCACCAGCCAACTCTTGCTCATAATATGAAACCCTTTAGCAGAGAGGTCATTTAAGTTCTCCAGAAAGAGCACACCTAGGAGAAGCAATCCTTAGATACATTTGCACCACTTAAAGATTCCAGCTGGTCTCACTCATCTCACAAGATATCCTAAGGAAATCAGCCAGGTTTAAGGAAATGTCACATGCCCCCCAGAAAGGCAGTAAAAAAAATCAGTGCCAAGCTTGCCTCCTGCCTCTTGGAAGTACACCCCAAAAGGACAATGCCAGATACCACTAAAGGAGTGAAGGAAGACTCCCACCCCAGATAGAAAAAGAAACCATGAGGCAGGAAAAAAATTCAAACACAAAGAAATAATTAAATCACAACAGTAGCGGTTGCTTGTTAAACCAATCACCAGAACAAATAGACACAGGAACTAGCCAGACTTCTCAAATCAGTTTCTTTTCAGGAACAGAGATTAATCTTTTTCCTTCCAAACAAAGCTGAATAGGGAAAATTATCCCACCAATAAAACACAGGATTAAACATCACCAAGCACAGAATTAAACTTCACCAAAAACCAGTTTTAGACCACAACTCAGAAAGGTTATGTAAACTCACATTTGAATGTCAATCTTTCTAGCTATCCAAGAAGGAGTATTTACAGGGGAGTATTTCCTCCCAACAGCAACCCTTCCCCTTTAAGAAAGTATCAAGAAAAACAAAACCTCCTTCCAGACAGTAAGTCTAAGCATACTGCCAAGAATGTAATAAAGGTGGAAAAAAACAAAAGGAGATTTCTTCTAACTACCGGTTCTCCAAACTACTTAGAAAGTTAACAAGGGGTTCTATAGAACCTGTCAGAACCGGTAGAATCCCACCCTTGATACTCAGACAATTTCTCAAATTTGCAGTAAATACTGTATTATTACTTATACAAAGTGAACCAAATCACACAGGCATAAAGGCTCTATGATAAAAATGCGAATGATGAGAGATTTTATTATTTTAATTATAAAATTAACATTCTGCCTTTCTACCCAACACAGCATAAAACTTCCAGAACTCTCCAACAATGGTCAAACTAACCAGACAGCTTGGGAATATTTGTACTGATTCATCTGCAGGCAATGGGTAGAGAAATGCTGAGATAAACTTTATGCAGACATACTTTCTTTCAGTCCAGGAGATGCCACAAGAGCATGTCAGCACAATTTGCTCTGACCTGACAGCCAATTTTTATTTTTTTCTCACTCAAATGCTTAGCAAGCATTGTTGCCCTTATAGTTTTAATGTAGAACAAGTTAAATGCAGTGACTGTTTCCCCTCCTGCATCCTGAGTTCAAAAAGCTAATAATAATCACTCTATTTAATATTGTGGTGGACTAGTGATGGTTAAAGGAAGCCTGAAAATTACAGATCTGACACTTTTCCTCTACCTGTAAGGAACTGCTGGGTCATTTAACAAACATTAAAAAAAGTAAATGCTTTGTGCTCTCTTTAATTGCCCAAATCACAGATTACTGGCAAGAAAGTGCTCCATGATAGTGATCTTTCACTTGAGTAAATTTGGAACTTGGTCTAGGCAACTAAGGTGATTAAGATGCAAGTACTGGGGCACATAGTACCAGACATGTCACTAGAAGACAAAATCACAAAACTGCCTCAACTTACTTTGGCCATGTCATGCCTGGGAATTCACTGGAGAAAGCAATTGTGTTTGGAAGAGTTAGTGATAAAAGGAAACCAGGCCATCAAAGAACACAGTGACTGGACACCATCAAAGCTGACATTAGCCAGAACATAGAAAAACTCAAATAGTGCAAGTTTGGAAGATGTGGCCCATAGAATCACCAAGAGTTTTGGCCACAACTGAACGGATAACATCATCTTCTCATCAAGATTAACAGTAAAATCACAATGAAGATGTGCTACTTCTGCTCGTACTGCACACACCACAAGTAGGAGTGGAGAGCAATCCAGAACAATCTTCATTGGTATGAAAAGCCATTGATCTTTATAACAGTCTTGCTGACAATCTTCTTCCATACTTAGTTTTTAATACATATTAAAATATTGTATAAGGCCTATTGCTCTAGCTAGTGTTCTTTCACATGAGTACTAAGTACTAAATATGTGTTTTGAAATAGATCTAAACCTGCTTCACAAGACCAGTGAATGAATGAAAGACTGAACATCCTGACTGTTCTGCTGAGCTGAAGGAGAAAACTCACCATAGCCAATGGACAACTCGCCAACTTGCCATGGGACAACTTGCTGTGGGACAATTCAACAATTCAATTTAATTATTTAAAATTATTTAAAAATAATTTTAATTTTGATCATTCACATTTCATTTTGCTCCTCTTTTGGCATTGCTCCTCCTTTGGCATCCTTTCTTTAATGATTCTATTCCACTATTGTTCTGTCCTAGGCTTCCCCAAAAAGCACTAAGCCGACTCTGAGACCCGTCAAAACCTCTTTTATTAAATTAATTTGAATTTAGTGTATTCACATTCAGCCAAGGCTTGGCAAACAGTCTTGCAAAGGTATACTAATTAGCTCAGACTTTTTCTATCCTGGAAAGGTGCCCAGTAAATGTTTCTACACGCAGTGCTGACAGGGAAGGGCTGGGTTACACAGACAAATCTTCACAAGGCTGGAATGAACAAATGAACGGGTGAGTTGTTTCCTGCAAAAGCCCCCTCCCCTTTTGCTCTTCTTTTAATCCTGACAGGAGGAGCCATTCATCATCGGACCTGTGGCCTTACTCCCATGGTGACTCTCAGTTCTTAATTGTTCTTTCCTTTTGACAGCTCTGCACATGCGCAGCTAGGAACCAGTTCCAGAAGCTCCCCTGCCTCACTGCTGTCTGAGCCTGAAAGCAGCTGATGACTCCAGCCTGCCCTGGACCCATCTCTGCCTCTGATGCAGAGTCTTCATCCGAGCCTTCCTCAGCCTCCAGGAGTGGCCCAGGTTCTTCCCAACCTCCTCGCTGTCCGACTCTAATGCCACCTTCGTCAGCCGCCAGAGGGCCACAACAACTATTTCTTAGAAATTAGTGAAATTCTTGTACCCTGGCAAGTTGTCCCATGGTGAGTTGGCCATAGTGAGTTGTTGCACAGCTGTTGTGAGTTGGCTGTAGCAAGTTGTGGAAGACACCCAGCTGAGAGGCCAAAACTCATGCATACAGCAAGATTTTTGATGGGAGATGATGGAAATCAGTACAACAGCCAAACAGCAAGGTCAATAGCCTGGGACCTCTGGCTGATGTTGTGGCAAAATTGATGTGAGGAGTGGGTCTCTGCGTTCCCACACCAAGTTCTCTCCCTTGGAGGGCTCCTAAAGGAGCTAAAGCTACCCTGTAGGGGTGGTGAAGAAAAAAGGGATGCCCTGCAGGTCACAGAGAGCCACAACTCTTCCATTCAACACAGGGCTTCTTCCCTCTCATTTACAATGAGGAGAAGAGGCAGCCATTATGGCTGCTGTGAAGCTGGGACAGCTGAGGCAACAAAGAAAGTGCAGAAGCGGTGTACATGAGCAGTGACTGGAACTAGGTGAGATGATTCCTTTCTTACCAGAACGTAACCCTAAAAGGAAAAATAAAAGAAAATCCAGGAAAAGAGACTCTTTAGAACTATTTGTTAAAACAGCGAATAATTACACAGAGAAAAATTCCAGACCTGAAAGAAAGGAACCAAGGGGAGAAAAGTAAAAAACTTCTTAAAACATAGAAAAATTGACTTTTAAACTGGGTAGGTGTTATTTTGGAAAGCCATTTTAAAATGCCGGAACTATCTACTTGAATAGCCAACCTTGCTTCCATAAATCAAATTAAAATTGGATTAGACTGGAGACTCAATTATGAGAACAAGGAAGACTCTCAAGTAAGTGACTTTTGACTTTTGGAAAGCTTCCTGGACTATCTAAATGGAACTGATTGAATAATCCTGGGATATATAGGACTATGATTACTGTACTTTCTGAGGAGCAATTAGGCTTGAATATATTGCTCTTAGACCATTGAGCAAGAGTGGGACTTACTAAAATAAGACAAGATGCTCCATCAAGGGGAAATGAGTGAAATTTCAAAAGAAATGGCATTGATGTTCCAAAGCATTAATGACACTATGACAAAGAATCACAGGGAGATAAAGACCCTATTGCATGGCATAAATGGGAAAATAGCAATAGAATTTAGATTTATATACCACTTTATAGTGCTTTACAGCCCTCTCTAACCTGTTTACAGAGTCAGCCTATTGCCCCCAACAATTTGGGTCCTCATTTTACCCACCTCGGAAGGATGGAAGGCTGAGTCATGCCTACAACTGATAATGAATGAAGTTCAAAAAGTGCAGGAAAGAGAGGAGACAACAGAAAGAATGGAGGAAAAGACAGAACAGACAAATCAGCAAATAAAGCAAGAAGGAGAATACAATAAAGATAATGATGTGTGATGAAACAAATCAAGGGAAAAGTACTTTAAGAGATTTAAAAATAAAATTGGGTAAGCAGGAAGATACTTTTGAAAGGGAGATAGGGGTTTGGGTAGACACTATGGAGGCCTGGCAGCATAGGAGAATAGAGATGAGAGAAATATTTAGATTGAATATTAAAGACACAGACATAGATAGAGACAAAGATCCAAGAGAGGAGTATGGGAGGCAAGCTTAAAAAAATGAATAAGAATTGAAGTATTAAAATGGACAAGGGATGATGAATAGAAAGGAAATATTTTTAATATAATGATGGCCTGATTAAAAGCTAGAATAGAGATAGAAATAAGAATACATACTTTTACATAAAGCAATAACTAGATGGAAAGATTTGAGATTGAAAGATGGTATTATTATGTATGTTTAAATAATGTGCTTGGCACTAGAATGGCGCATTGAAACATTGAATAACTAAACAGTGAAGGATTATATCTCAATATAAACATGTGGATTAGTAATGGTGGCCTGACTAGGAGGTACTATAAGAAATAGGGGGAATATTAGCATGCACATTTTTTAATATAATAGAATAAAAGCAATAATTAGATGGAAAGATTAGAGGTTGAAAGATGGCATTACTATGCATGCTCAAACAATACTGTGATTGGCATTAAAATGGAACATTGAAACATTGAATAACTACTTTAAAACAAACATGTATATTAATATTAGGATTACATAAGTTTGACTAATCTGTATATATAAAAGCGAAATGCTACTAATGCATCATCACAAAATCTCTAGAACCATAAAGCCTACAAACTTGAAATTTGGCATGTATGTTCCTCTTGGCTTCGAGGTGCTCACTAAGAAAGAATTTTTCAAAATGACTATCAGAGCATTAGTATTTCGTATGTTATTATTAACACGCTCTGATGCTAAGGAGTTCTACTCCCCCTCCTCACCTGAAAAGAAATCTGTTCCAAATGAAAAACACAAGCAGAGGAGAAGAGTTTCAGTTTAAGTTTTAGTCTCAGCTACTCTTGTGTCAGCTGTTCCAACAAGGTAACAAACACCAAGCAAATCCGGCAGGCTAGCAAAATGGTCTTTATTCTTTTGCATTCAGGGACAACAAGAAGCAATGAAGGAAGTTTTTCACCGGCTCAGAGCTGTATTTATCCAATATGTGTAATTAACCTCTTTGCAATATCTAGAGCTTCCTCGACAAGCCAACATCTGTATGACCGATCCCGCTTCATTATCCCTGTTATGTATGTAATGTTTGAAATCATTGGTTTAGTTTGAATTGTTCTTGTAAAGTGTTGGAGATGATTGGTTTAAAAAGTGCGGGAAAACCCTGCACTCTGATTGGCTGTCAGCTGCTGCCGCTATAAGTAGCAGCCACAGCAAAGCCAGTCGGGTCCGTTCTGAGCTGAAGTCACTAATAAACTTAAGAGCTGTAGCACTTCGTGTCTGCCTCTTCATGCAAACTTAACACTGGCGATGAGGATGGGATTCCCCTGAAGAAGAAGGCAACGCGGAACAGAAGAAGAGCAAGATGGCTGCGCTGAACACCCCCCCAGCCCCGTTCAATCCGACGGCAGAAGACTGGGAGTTGTATGCAGATCATTTCCAAATGTATCTGGAGGGAAACGATCTTGCCGCCATTTCCGAGCAGCGGAAGAGGGCGGTCTTCCTTACATACTGTGGTCCGGCAGTTTTCAAGATGGCGAAGGCACTCGCGGGAGCAGCAGACGTGAAGGTAATGGCTTGGCCTGATCTGGAAAGACTGTTAACAGCCCATTACGCGCCACAAGTATCGTGCCTCATTAAGAGACACAAGCTTTACCATTGTGATCAGGGGGAAAACGAAAGCATAAATGACTTTGTGGCAAGTTTAAGAGACATTGGGGGAGCATGCGAATTTGACAGTTTAGAGGAGGCCATGCACGATCGTTTTGTTTTGGGCCTTAAAGACAAGGTGTTACAGAGCAAGTTATTAATGAAACCTAAGATCACACTGAAAGAAGCAATAGAAGAAGCCTCTTTAGCAGAAGCTACCAAGTCCTCAGCAGCAGCCATGAAGAAGATAAACAGGGCCATGAGCCATTCTGATGGGGAAAAGTCCTCCACAAATCATTGTGAGGAACTAGATTCCGAGTCAGATTGCAGTGAGGTGGAGGAAGGAATTTACAGACTCAGAATGGAGCGGAAAAAGAAAGACCTGGGAAGAAAGAGGCAAGATTTTTACTGCAGAGGTTGTGAGGAAAGCCACCCCCGCACTGAATGCAAGTTTCTAGACACCATTTGCCTCTGTTGTGAAAAAAGAGGACACCTAGCAAGAGTCTGCAAATCAACCAGAACTCCACCCAACAGAAGGAAGTTTGCTGCAAACAAAGACAAAGAATTCAAGCCAAACAACCTCAGTGAGAAAATGGGGCGCAGTACAGAAGCAAATGGGAAGAATGAAACTCATCAAACAGTAACTATTGGTCATTCTTCTCCTTTAAAAAGCAGAAAAGTGCATGTCAAGGTACTTATTGAAGGAAGGCCTTGCCAAATGGAAGTGGACTCAGGCTCATATCTATCTATGGTGTCATGGGACACTATTCAGAGACTACTTCCAAACATCCGAAAGAATCACTTCAAGATGCAGGCATTGACTCTTAAAGACTACCAAGGGAACAAGATTCCAGTAGTTAGAACAAGAGAATTCAACGTGAAGTTCAAGGGCCACACCAAGCGTCTACCCCTGACCATCGTAGACAAGGATCGCCCAAGTCTGCTGGGACTTGAATGGTTCAACCCGCTGGGCATTGAGGTGACTGGCATCAATCACGTGAACAACACTGAGTGGGAAGAGGCCTTGAAGTCTGAATTCCCAGAGGTCTTCAGCGACAGATTAGGCAGATTAGGCAAGTACTTGGGGACCCCTATCACCTTTAACCTAGATCCCAAGGTACAACCAATTCGTTTAAAACCCAGAAGGGTTCCATTTGCCTTAAAGGAAAAAATTGATGCACAATTAGATAAACTAATAGCCCAAGGGGTTTTAGAGCCCACTGACCACTCCAGGTGGGAGACACCCATAGTCACACTAGTCAAGGCTGATGGGTCTGTGAGAATCTGCGGAGACTACAAGGGGACATTGAACCATGCGCTACAACAGAGCATATCCAGTTCCAGTAGTGCATCATTTATTACATTCTCTTGGAGGGGGCACAGTTTTCGCCAAATTGGACCTGGCACAGGCATATCAACAGTTAACAGTTGATGATGCCACTGCAGAAGCCCAAACCATTGTAACCCATAGAGGTGCCTTCAAATGCAAAAGGTTGCAATTTGGAGTAAGTGTGGCACCAGGCATCTTCCAAAGCCCTATGGAAAGGATGCTACAAGGGTTGCCAGTGGTGTGCCCTATTTTGATGACATTTTAATTTCTGCTGAAAATGACACTCAGTTACACGAGAGACTCAGAGAAGTTTTAACCAGATTCAAAAAAGTGGGGTTAAAAGTCAAAGAAGAAAAATGCACAGTTAGAACAGATAAAGTGGAATTCTTGGGTTACATGATTGATAAACATGGCATCCACCCCACAGAGGCCAAAGTTCAGGCAATCAAAGAAGCCCCCAGGCCAAAATGCAAAACAGATTTGCAAGCATTCTTGGGACTCATTAACTTCTATCATATGTTTCTACCTCAGAAGGCAACCATTGCAGAACCCCTACACAGATTACTGGACAAAAAATAGCATGGGTCTGGGGCAGAAAGGAACAAGCTGCATTTAACAATATTAAGAGACAAATCACATCTGATTCTGTACTAATATAGTTCTCTGAGAATTTGCCTGTTGTACTGACTTGTGATGCATCTCCTTTTGGAGTGGGGGGGTGGTGTTGAGCCACATGCTTCCCAGTGGAAGGGAAGCTCCTATTGCATTTTACTCTCGCACTTTGACTAAAGCAGAGAGAAACTACAGCCAACTGGACAAGGAAGCTTTGGCAATTGTAGCAGCTGTCAAGAAATTCCATGAGTATCTATATAGGAGAATATTTACTGTTGTCACAGATCACAAACGTCTTTTAAGCATCATGGCAGGAGACAAACCAATGCCCATGATCCTGTCACCAAGAATGCTGAGATGGACTGAATTTCTTGCTGCTTATTCATACAAACTTATCCACAGACCTGGTAAAGACATTGGGCATGCAGATGCTTTGAGTCGCTGCCCACTTCCTTCACACATTGAGGACCCTGTTCCTGAGACTCACACCTTTTTTCTAGAAACTGTTGCCAAGCTTCCAGTACATGCTGCTGAAATTGCCAGAGAAACTGCCAAAGACACTTTATTGGCTCCTGTTATAGGCTGGATTAAGAAAGGTTGGCCACTTCAAGATCTACCTCAACTTGCCCAACCTTTTAAATCCAGGCAAACTGAATTATCTGTATTAAGAGGATGTATTTTGTGGGGTAACAAAATACAGGGTGGTTATTCCTGCAAAACTGCAAAGAGAGGTTTTGGAAATTATTATTATTATTATTATTATTATTATTATTATTATTATTATTATTATTATTATTTATTCACTTGTATGCCGCCCTACCCCCTAAGGACTCAGGGCGGCGAACATTAAAACAGAGAAAAATTTACAATAAAAAAAGAATTAAACAAATAAACAAGCCGAATACAGTTAAAAATAAACCCCCGGTCATTCCAGGCCGGCCCATTGAAACAACCAAGTCTTCAGGTCCCGTGGAAGGAGCGGAGGTCAGCCAAACGGAGATCCACCGGGAGCTGATTCCAAGGGCAGGTGCTCCCACAGAAAGGCCCTAGCCCTGGGGACCGCCAGCTGACAATGCCTGACCGACGGCACCCAAGGAGGCCCCTCCTAAGGAGCGAACAGGGCGATCGGAAAGTGATGCTGGCAGGAGCGTTCAAAGTACCCTGGACCCAAGCCATTAAGGGCTTTATTAGTTGTTACTAATACCTTGAAGGCGACCCGGGAGGCAACCGCAACCAATGCAAGTCACAGAGGAGGGTGTAACATGGGAGTATCGGGATACCCCATCACAGCCATGGGCTGCATTCTGCACCAGCTGAAGCCTCCGGACCATCCGCAAGGGGAGCCCCATGTAGAGAGCATTGCAGTAGTCGATTCTAGAGGTGATGAGCACATGAGTAACCATTCGAAGGGCATCTCGGTCCAAATAAGGGCAAAGCTGGTGAACCAGCCAACCTGGGCAAAGCCCCCTGGCCACAGCCCACATGCTCCTCCAAACCAAGCTGTGAATCCAGGAGGACCCCCAGGTTTCTCTCCCTATCCATGGGGGGCAACACCTCTTCCCCCATGACCAAAGATGGTACATCCAATAAAGACCGAGATGCGGTAAGAACAGCCACCGTCTTGGTGGGGTTGAGCTGGAGCCTGTTACTACCCATCCAGACCACTGCCTCCAGGCACCGGGACATCATGAGAGAGCATCACTGATCTGGTCTGGGGTGGAGATATGCTTGTATCATGCATATTGATGATACCTCACCCCAAAACCTCGGATGATCTCACCCAGCGGTTTCATGTAGATATTAAACAGGAGGCAGGGACAGATCCTAGAGGCTACAGAGTGAGGGGCCTCGGGGTCGACCTCTGCCCCCCACCAACACCGACTGCGAGTGGCCTGAGAGGGTCATCTGAGAATTGTCAGAATGAAGGGATTGGCCAGGAGTTATGTATGGTGGCCAGGTATTGACAAAGTGGTTGAAAACTGGGTTGCATCCTGTCCCTGCACCACCTCTCGCCCCCAGACAGGAATGGGAATGTCCTAGGGGCCCATGATCCAGGATTCACATTGATTTTGCTGGACCTACCAGAGGGCACACTTTCCTTATTATAGTAGATGCATATTCCAAATGGCTAGAGGTTATCCCTATGGCATCCACCAAAAACTTTTTGTAACTCATGGGTTAACTGATGTGCTTGTTTCTGACAATGGTCCTCAGTTTACATCCAACCTTTTTGAATCATATTTAGCACAGCAGGGTATCAGACATGCCCTAACAGCCCTGGGCATCCTTGACTGCCAGGCTGAGCGATATGGTACTATTTACCAAGGAAAAACTTCAGCAGTTGGGTCCAGGGACATCACTGAAAGTTGAAAACTACTCAGTGTCCAGCATATCACTCCCAACCTCAACTAACTTAACACCAGCTGAATTGTTGATGGGTGGAAACTCAGGAACCCCTTGACGCTTCATCCCATAGCACCACCACTAGATTCCACTAGCAAAATTAGCACATTCACTGTGGGTGATTCTGTTTATGCTAAGAACCTTATGGGTGAACCATTATGGATTCCTGCTGGGATAACCCAAATCACAGGCCCCAGTCTTACAGGGGTACAAGCGGAGGATGGTGTCCTCTGGAGCAGGAACATTGATCAGCTAAGATCCAGACTACCTCAGGAGCATCAGGCATTGCTCCTCCCTGGTTCCCCATACCTACTGCCTCTTCTAGGGGGAAGGAGGATTATGAGGATAATCAGCAAGCAGAATCAACCCCATGTGTAACGAGCTAACACAACAGGAACCATCCCAAAACCTGTCACAGTGCCAACAACCATTTGTACAAATGGAAGATTGAACATCACTTCCTGACTTAGGTGCTGACATTGGGTTGGAGATGGATTGGGAGGAGAAACCAGGTTGTAGTAACCAAAAGGTTCTACCATTACTAGAAGTCCAAGTAAGAAATGTCAACAGACACATTTCCTCCCTCACAAGAGAACCTTAAAACATCTGAACCGTGGGTCTCCAGCGTTACATAAGAGCCCACCTATTTAAAGGAACCATTAGATAGATGGGGTTTGGTATGGACTGAACCTAGTGGGAGGTGTTAATATGTGTGTTTGAAATCATTGGTTTAGTTTGAACTGTTCTTGTAAAGTGTTGGAGATGATTGGTTTAAAAAGTGCGGGAAAACCCTGCACTCTGATTGGCTGTCAGCTGCGGCTGCTGGCTATAAGTAGCAGCTGCAGCAAGCCAGTGGTCTGTTCTGAGCTGGTCACTAATAAACTTAAGAGCTGTAACGCCGATGCCTCTTCATGCAAACTTAACAATCCCTACTTCCTGTGTTTCTCAGAAAATAAGGCTGGGCCTTTTTTTTGACCCCCGAAAAAACAGCTAGGCCATCTTTTCGAAGATGCCTTAATTTCCCCCCCATGCACCTTGCCTAGCCACCGGGCTTCTTTAGTGGCAGAAAGGAGCGCCCCACGCGCAGCTTCCCTTAGCCTAGGAATCCAACCTTAAGTCCTTCTCCTTGTCCCAGGAACTCATCTGGTACTATTTATTTTTTTGCAGGAAAATCTTAATGCCAAAGACTCCCAACTCCTTGGTGTGTTTTAGTCTACCGATGCCTCACAGCCCTGTTTCTCCTCTGGATCACCAGCCCACTTTCCCCAGCAAGGGTGCCACAAAACGTACCATTTTGGTCGGGTGGCCCGGGGACTCTTGCACAGGAAAGATGGACTGTACTAAGAGGCAGATGCCTCCGCTTTCCCATCTGCGCAAAAGGCACCAGCTCCCTCCTCCCTCACCGCAGCCCCAGCAAGGGTGCAGGAGCTGCCCTTAAAACAGACTCCATCCCTCAGGCAGCCACAACAGGGCTCAGCAGAGATGCCTCTGGCAGGACCGCAGAAGAGCGAGCCGCCCAGCCTGCTGCTGGCGTGCCGCCCTTTGACCAATGCTCCACTCTGGGCATGAGCGGGCACAGCGGCAGCCCAGCCCAGCCCATGTGGCCTGCCTCTCTTGGGGACTGCAAACTCACTTGCCCCACTCGGCCTGACTTCCAGCACCAGCGCCAGCCGCTCTTACCTTATGTGGCGGCGGTGCCTCTTCCTGCTTATAGGCCGAAAGTGATAAAATAATCAGGCAAATGCCATTAGTTACAAATTTATGACAGCTGTGATGATGCCAGTATGTAAATGTGATATATCTATAATGACACAATTACTCATGAAACTTTTTAAAATCTATATTTCTTCTATATTTCTTTTAAAACGTACTGCCTAAATACAGTATTCTAAGTGTATCAAGTACAAAATATAGCAGAATATTGTCATCTTATGATCTGGACACAATGCTTTTGTTCATACAGCCCATGATTATATTGACCTATTTGCTGCTTGTTCATGTTCAACTGGGGAGTCAATCACTAATTCCTTAGCCTTGGTTCAATAGTCATGATTCTATCAAGTCACAAGACATGTATGCAAGGTTTATCTGTTCTGAGCGATAATATCCAGCTCTTTGTAATTCGGCTATTTGTTATTTTCTGGCTTGCTGATTCGTAAGGCTGCTTTCACTTATATAGGGAGAAACAGGAAATGTGGTTAAAAGGCAACCATACTGATACTATATTACTTATTTAAATATCATTAAATAAGGAACTGCAATACTTTCATGTTGTTTGTGGAAGTTAACATTCTGTTTTTAATTAAGATAAAATTAAAAAATAATTAATTTGCATATTAGGTTCAGACTGAAATTCAGGATGAATCAGTATGTAGCAGCATTTAGCCCCCCTTTTTGGACTTAGAAACTATTAGTGTTGGGCCATGAATTTAGATGGGATCCCACAGAAAATTCATGAAGTGTAGGTCATACTGGGAAATGGAAACACTTCTTAGAAGAAAACACAAATTTCTGTATTGTTGTCAATATAGAAGTCACTCCATGTCACCAAGATTTATGCTTGACATAAAAAAGACTTTATCTTATAATGATATTCAGATAATCCTCACTTATTAACTTCTATTGGATTGACAACACAATCGCTAAGTGATGTGATCATAAAGTGAAATATTACATGACTGTAGCTGATTTACAATGTCTATGTTGGACCTCTGCACTCCACAGCTTCTATTGTCTTATGCTCTGCTGCCCAAGATTACTGTCCTCTTGCTACTGCTACTGACCAAACATATCTGGCCTAGTCCTTCACAAGGCAGCTACTGGACTCCTGGGCCCTCTTTCCTGAGATCGTACAAAGCAGTTTTCTTGTGAGACTTCAGGAAGAATGCCTCACATGACCAGTAGCTATCTTGTGAAAGGCCAGGCTAGTCACTCCTTGTCAGCAATGGAAACAGGAAGATGGCAAAGATCAAATGGGGTAGCAGAGTACTGGGTGGCAGGTGCCTTGGATACAGGATGGCAAAGAGTAGATGAGGCTAGAGGTTTGCACCATACTACACTGCTGGACTGGACTGGGCTATGCTGGGTGAGGCGAGGCGAAGCTGTCTGGGGCTTCACACAATGGTGCAGAGTAGATTGGGGCAGCTTTCTTCTTTCTCAAAGAAAGGAGACAAAACATGAGATCAATGCACAAGCAACCCTCAACTTACAATCACTACTGAGGCTTCCCAGGGAAGCAGCAGCTTCATGCTGCAGCTCAAGGGCTTCTTGTACTCAGAGAACCATGGTATTTTGAGCTGCAGTGTGGCAAGCATCCCTAGAGCCCAATTTCATAATGTTACTGAACAATCTTGATATGCAAAAAACTGGAGCTAACATAAACAACATGTCACAGTGACAGGAACATAGTAACCCTTTTCCTTTTGCATTAGCATCTGGACATTTTTCCATTTTGCCCTTAATGTAAACTTGCACACTTAATATTGAATTAGATATTTCTTTTCCTTAACAAAATTTTAATTTTTATAAATTTCAGTTCTCCTTGTCCCATTCAGACTCTTACGCTTACCAGAGTAGTTAACTTTTCTACTATCTCTTTATAAATAGATGAAAACAAGAGAAAAGTATTATCAAAACCTTGGATTACCTCACTACATCATTTTATATTATGTTGTCTCCATGGATGACAGATGGAACTCTGCAGAAATCTGCACGCCACATAGGTTGTCAAGGATAAGATGGAAATAAGTCGATCCTTCTAATTGTTCAGAAATAACCATGCAAATTAAAAGTAGAGAGATTAGATCTATTAAGTGTTATAAGCAAAATTTGTTTTATTAATTTTATCTGTAAAATAAACTAGCAAGAGCTGGTTGTTTGCTATCTACCTCCAGGGAAAAAGGGGCTCATATCCTTGAACACTGAGCAAGTTCATTAATAGTCTGGAGAAGCTGAAGCTGAATAAGCACAATTTAGATACAGGCATAAGAAAGGAAGATGGTGAATAGAAAACCATAGAAAACCAGATCTGAAGACTGAGATTCAAACTATTCTAGACAGAACTGAAAGCCAAGTATGTATCCTAAGTGAGAAGAGGTGCCGACCAAACTTAATCATTAATTGTATCACAATTGGTCGTTTGTACTGTTGTCAAAGCTGTCCTTGAAGTATGATTTACTGGCACAAAAAGGATACATTGCTAAATAATTATAGCAATACTATTGCTATAATATCAATTATAGCAATAGTATTGCTATAATTATTTAGCAATGTATCCTTTTATATCAATTATAGCAAGTCAGGGTATTGGATTTTAACAAGTTACAATTTCTGTGAGTGGTCACCTCTCTTATTATGAACTGGTTTGTGTGCTATAAATATTCTCTCTTGGGACCCACACTAGGCCCTATTTTCCTCTGTTTTTATAAAAATTAAATTAAAATAATCTCTTCAACCAGCATTTTATATTAAAATTAATGTCCTGTATTTTAAAAAAAACCTTATGTAATTATTTTAAGTAAACTATTAGCTATTTCCTAAATGTTTTAGACAATCATTATATTTCTGAATTATATTATCAACCATAACCAGGATATGTATCATTTTGAGCCTTGGATGGTTTATTTTACCTTTAAATCATTTGGGCCAGAATATCTTTCTTCTCTTTACTAAAATATAGATATATTTACAATTAAGCATATTCTATGAGCATCAGAATGAGTATTAAAATAAAATGAAGTACATATGACCAACATATGATCATTAACAGTTTTATATGTCAAGATCTAATAAGAACTATTGGTTTTCGATTCTATCTGAAACGCATCTGCCATCATAAATGAGATACTCCATTGGAAAGGGATCCTCTTTGGATTGGGATGCTGTTGCTGTACATAATGGAAAAGCAATAATAATAGTAGCAGATCCCTTTCTCTAACCATTTTCCAATGAGGGGTTATTACAATATGTTGGCACCTAATACCACCTTGTTGATCTAACTAGTGAACTTCATCCTTCTATCCAGAATTTATCTCTAGCTCAGTTCCATGAAAATAGAAAAGGAGTTATTTTGGATCTTCCCAACTAAAGCCCAGAAATATAAATTTAACAGTACATTTTGGGCCAATCCTGGAATAGATGAAAGCTGTGAAATTGAGAACTTTGCATATTCAGAGAACATTTTAATATACAATAACTTTATAAAACTAATTGTTAAGTTTGCATGAAGAGTCAGACGCGAAGAGCTTCAGTGAAGAGTTTATTAAGTGACTACAGCTTGAATGGACCCGACTTGGCTGGGCTACGGCTGCTTCTTATAGCCAGCAGCCGTAGTTGCCAGCCAATCAGAGTCAGGGTTTTCCGCACTAAACCAATCTTATTTGACATTTTACAAGAATAATTCAAACTAAACCAATGACATTCAAACCTACATATATAACACCCCTCCCCACTAGGTTCAGTCCATACCAAACCCCAACCTATCTAATGTATTCTTTTAAATAGGTGGGGCTCTTTGTACGTTGAGACCTTCGTGGTTCAGAAGTTTTAACATTCTCACCCAGTGAGAGGAAATGTGTCTGCTGACATTCCCCACTGGGACTTCCTGTGAAAGACCTGTTTGATTGTTAGAATCTGGTCTCTCCTCCCAACCCATCTCCAGCCCAATGTCAGCACCCAAGTCAGGTAGTGATGTACAATCTTCCACTTCTAAGGATGGATTTTTGTGACAGGTTTTGGAATGGTTCCTGTCGTAATGGCTCATTACACATGGGGTTGATTCTTGCTTGCTGATTTTCCTCCTGTTCCTCCCCTTCCCCTAGAATTGACATCAGGTGAGGGAACTAGAGAGGAACAAGTGCGATGTTCCTGAGAGAACCTGGATCTAAGTTGATCAATGTGCCTGCTCCAGAGGAGTCCATCCTCTGTTTGCACCCTGTAAGAACAAGGGCCTGTGATCTGAGTTATCTCAGCAGGAATCCACAAAGGTTCACCTATAAGGTTCTTAGCATAAACAGAATCACCCACACTGAATGTGCGAACTTTGGAAGTGGAATCTAGTGGTGCGTTGGGTGCATAAGTGGGATGAAGGCGGTCAAGGGAAGACCTAAGTTTCCTACCCATCAACAACTCTGCTGGGGATAAGTTATTAGATGGGTTAGGAGTGATGTGCTGAACACTAGAAGTTTTCAACTTTCTCAGTGATGTCCCAGGACCCAGTTGCTGAAGCTTCTCCTTGGTAAAACATACCATGCGTTCAGCCGGCCGTTAGCCAAAGGTGCCCAGGGGCAGTAAGGGCATGTCTGATACCCTGTTGTGCTAAATAGGATTCAAAAGGTTGGATGTAAATTGAGGGCCATTGTCAGAACAAGAACATCAGGTAACCCATGGGTTACAAAAGTTTTGAGCTGCTTGATGACAGCATCAGTTGTGGTGGATGCCATGGGGATTACCTCTAGCCATTTGGAATATGCATCTACTATAATAAGAAAGGTGTGCCCTCTGGTAGGGCCAGCAAAATCAATGTGAATCCTGGACCATGGGCCCCTAGGACATTCCCATTCCTGTGTGGCTGAGAGGTGGTGCAGGCCTGACTACCTGACAGTTGGGACAAGATGCAACCCAGTTTTCAACCATTTTGTCAATACCTGGCCACCATACATAACTCCTGGCCAATCCCTTCATCCTTACAATACCAGGATGACCCTCATGTAACATTTCCAAAACCTCTCTTTGCAGTTTTGAAGGAATAACCACCCTGTTACCCCACAAAATACATCCCCTTAATACAGATAATTCAGTTTGCCTGGACTTAAAAGGTTGGGCAAGGTGAGGTAGATCTTGAAGAGGCCAACCTTTCTTAATCCAGCCTATAACAGGAGCCAACACAGTGTCTTTGGCAGTCTCTCTGGCAATTTCAGCAGCATGAACTGGAAGCTTGGCAACAGTTTCTAGGAAAAAGGTGTGTGTTTCAGGTTCAAAGTCCTCCTTGTGGCAAGGACTCAGTGCATCAGCATGTCCAATGTCCTTGCCAGGCTTGTGGATAAGTTTGTATGAATAAGCAGCAAGAAATTCAGTCCACCTCAGCATTCTTGGTGACAGGATAGTAGGTGTAGGCTTGTCTCCTGCCACAATGCCTAACAAAGGTTTGTGATCTGTAACAATGGTAAATGTTCTCCCATACAGATATTCATGAAATTTCTTAACAGCTGCAACAATTGCCAATGCCTCCTTGTCCAATTGGCTGTAATTCCTCTCTGCTTTGGTCAAAGTGCGAGAGTAAAATGCAATAGGGGCTTCTCCCACTGGGAAGCCTGTGGCTCAAACCCCCACCTCCAAGGGGATGCATCACAAGTCAGTACAACAGGCAAATTCTCAGAGGAACTGTACCAGTACAGCATCAGGCGATGATTAGTCTTTTAATACTGTTAAATGCTGATTGTTCCTTCCTGCCCCAGACCCAAACAGACTTTTATCAAGTAATATGTGCAATGGTTCAGCAATGGTTGCCTTCTGAGGTAGGAACATGTGATAAAAGTTAATGAGTCCAAGGAAAGCTTGCAAATCTGTTTTGCATTTAGGTCTAGGGGCTTCTTTGATTGCTTTAACCTTGGCATCTGTGGGGTGGATGCCATGCTTATCAACCATGTAGCCAGAGGAACTCAACCTTGTCAGTTTTAAGAGTGCATTTTTCTTCCTTGACTCTTAACCCCGCTTCCTGAATCTGGTGGACTTCTCTGAGTCTTTCTTGTAACTGAGTGTCATTTTCAGCAGAGATTAACACATCATCAAAGTAAGGCACACCCCTGGCAGTCCTTGAAGCATTCTTTCCATAAGGCTTTGAAAGATGCCTGCAGGCACCACTCCAAATTGTAACCTTTACATTTGAAAGCACCTCTATGAGTCACAATGGTTTGGGCCTCTGCAGTGGCATCATCAACTGTTAGTTGTTGATATGCTGAGCCAAATCCAATTTGGCAAAGACTGTACCCCTGCCAAGTGAATGTAACAGATGATGCACCACTGGAACTGGATATGCGCTCTGCTGTTCTGTTGTTTCATTGTCCCCTTATATCTCCA
>CM019155.1:45910127-46027335 GCA_009733165.1 Naja naja | reverse complement strand
CCCCGCTCTATGGAATCTTCTTCCGCTGGAGCCCGGTTGGCTCCTGATCTCCAACCTTCTGCCACGAGTTAAAAACCTGGCTGTTTTACAATCTGGGCTATGTTGACTCTTGGGGTTTTCCTTTTAACTTGGGGGTTTTAATTGCTTATTCGGCTTATAACTTGTTTAATGTAATTTTAAAGTAATTTATTGTTGTATTGTATTTAGTTGTGAGCCTTCCAGTCCTTGGGAGAGGGGGCGGCATATAAGTCAAATAAATAGATAGATAGATAGATAGATAGATAGATAGATAGATAGATAGATAGATAGATAGACAGACAGACAGACAGCACCAGTCACTGGCTTTGTGAGAGGCAGAATAGGGCTTTATTGCCAAGATAGTCTGTTGAATCAGTGGCTGGTGATATACAGTTTAACATAACATCTGGTTGAGCTCTTCATTGAAAATTCCAGCAGAAACATGGAGATCCTATCACTACACTAGGAAGAGATAATGAACAGTTTCCCACTATTTCATGAAAACAAAAAAACAAAAAAAAATCTTTGCAACTCTGTTCCACTCCCTAGTTGATTCCCCTCCTCCCTGATAATAATGTGGTATTTTAAAATGTATATATAAATTCAAGCAGTCAAATTGACTAGGAAATGAATATCTTGTGTAGCTTCTTCTACCAATCACTGTAATTAAATGGATCTGCCTTTAATTACTCTGTAAGGAAGGCAGACTTTTATTAATGGTAGTTTAAATTTTAAAAGCAGTAAGAAAACCAAAGGTACAAGGGGTTTATATATATATAAACTATATATGAACGAAATTCTGCAATTTCCTTTCAAGAAAATAGCATGTAGAAACCTCAGTGTTCTCCAACAGCAACAATGAATTTCTTTTCTGTTTAATTTCCATTCTTTCATGAAGATTTGTCAAGATATATGGTGTTTATTCATCCCTTATCCTTAACATTACAAACAAACAAAAAACAAAAACAAACACACTACAATCTGCCATGCGACTTACTATTGAGAACTCAGCAGGATATAGAAAAGAAGAACCCAACATTGTCTACTGTACAGTTACAAGGGCCATAATTTTCATCATAAAAACCATGAGAACTTAGTCAATAAAAACGAGACAGAAAACTAAAGTCTACTTAAACAACAACAATGAAAAATAGTATAACAATAGTTGCATATTATTATTATTATTATTATTATTATTATTATTATTATTATTATTGATTTAATTTTCAATTCAATTCACAGCCTGGGACTGGTAAAAACTTAACAGTTCAAGTCCTAAACAAGGACTTAATGTAATGTCTGAATATATAGACAGTTCTGAATAAGGTGGTTTTTTGCAAAGTTGGAATATTCTGGTCTAATAAGTTCAAAATTTCCGTATGTCTAGACTTTGGGTATTGCTCCAAGGGCTTCTATTACTATTGGTATAACCACTGATTTCTTCCTTCATAATCACTCAACTTCAATTTGCAGATTGAAGTATTTCATTATTTTTTCTAGCTGTTTCTTTCATTCATGTATCATCACACAGTCAGCCAGATGTTCAGAGTGGGTTTGGCATTTTTGCCTACCTTATTGAATCCTTATCAAGGGCCTGGGATAGGTAAATCTGAATGTTTGACAACGTTACAGATATTGTCGCAGGATGGAAGCTGTTCCAAGTAAAGCCTCCTTCAGTAATTGACTGATGACAAATTTGTCAATGCCAATGGTGTTCAAGTGGTGCTCCAATTGTTTTGGCATTGTACCCAAGGCACTATTGGTACTTGTCTTTGCCACAGTCATTCTATTTCTATTTGTAAGTCTTTGTATTTTGTTATCTTCTCCAATTCTTTTTTTTCTATTCTACTGTCTCCAGGCACTGCCATGTTCATTATCCAGACTTTTGTGTTTTTCTTATTGATAATTGTAAAGTCCGGGGAGTTATGTAGCAGGTGCTGGTCTGTTTGAATTTTAAAGTTCCAGAGCAATTTAACTTCTTCATTTTTTATATTTTATGATTCCACCAGTTCTTGTTTACATGTAAATGGTATTTCTTGCAGATGCACCATTGTTGCTATTTTGTCATGCTGCTGCTTGTAGTCAGTCTGTGCGATCTTCTTGCAGCAGCTTACCAGGTAGTCCAAGGGTGGGATTCAAATTTCTTAACAGCCTGTTCTGTGGCCGTGGCCTAATTTGTGGGTGTGGCTTGGTGGTCATGTGACTGGCTGGGCATGGCTTGTATGTAAATATTATAAATATTTATGTAAATATTGAATTTTTTTATTTAAAAAAGAGCAACTTTTACCCAAAATCAGGCAAAGCAGGCAGGCAGATTGAGTTGCTCACAGAACCAGATTCCTTCAGAGATTTATCTTTCTGTCATCGGCTACCTGAGTCTGTCACATAAAATTTGCTTGTAAGCAACCTCATAAAATTTGCTAGCAAGCAAATTTACAAAATTAACTCACAACACACTATGCATATAAATATTGAATTTTTTATTAAAAAAGAGCAACTTTTACCTAAAATCAGGCAAAGCAGGCAGGCAGATTGAGTTGTCACAGAATCGCAGATTCATTCAGAGATCTATCTATCTGCAACCTATTTTCTTGACTTCAGTGTGTTTGATGTTGTCAGCTTCAAGGATTGCTCAATGGCTCCTATTATTGGAACAACCAATGATTTCTTACTTCATAATCACTCAACTTCAATTTGCAGATTGTGATATTTTGTTATTTCTAGCTGCTTCTATCCATTTTTGTATTATTATTATTATTACTATTATTATTATTATTACTATTATTATTTATTCATTAAACATGAAACTCAGTCATATTCAAAAGTTTGCGCATTTTCCGGTCCAAGTTTTCCAGTTTAGCTATTATTATTGTTGTTGTTGTTGTTGTTGTTAATTGCACAATCAGCCAGATGTTTAGACTGATTTGGCGTTTTTATTCACTTAATAAGACCTTCCCAAAGATCTGGGAAAGGTAGATATTATTTGAAGATGTTAAAGATTTCATTGCAGAATATAAGCTGCACTATTATTGTCATAGTTTGTCACACAATCAGCCACATGTTCAGGCTGGATTTGGTATTTTTGCCTGCCTATTGAGTCTTGAGGTAGGCAGATATGGATGTTTGTTAGTGTTACAGATATCATCACAGGATGTAAGCTGTTCCAAGTAAAACTGCCTTTTGCAATTGACTGATGGTGTCAATGCCACCCATTTGTCAATGCCAATGGTGTTCCAAGTCCTGTTCCAGTTTGGGATTGTCCTCAAGGCATCTATTACTATTGGTTTTATCTTTGTTTACTTTTTGCCTTTACAATATGGCCCCTCCATGGACCCTTCTTTTGTCATAGGGGAGGGGCTCCGATGAAGTTGAGAGCTACACTGACTGTACTTTATCAAGAAGGTCACCCATGACAGACAGGTCTAAGTGTATCCATCAATCCATTTAATATGGTGGAAAAAATAGAAAAAGAATCATATATTGGACTGGTCATTGCCTGGATTACTGTACCATGGGAAACATCAATGCTATAGACCACAAATTCATGGGAGATCTTTACTTGAGTTATGCAGACATAAAGTGCTTGAGGGCAGCCTTTAACGTATTGTAAAAACTTTCCTGCTTAAGTTATCTTTAGAATATGGCCTCCTCCCTAGGGGGCAGCGGAACTGGGATTCCTGGGCTTAGGCTGGTGTATTTTAATGCCAGGTCCGTGGCTAATAAGTTCCCCCTCCTCCAGGAAATCATCGAGGAGGAGGCTGCGGACCTGGCCTGTATCACCAAGACCTGGTTGGGCCCGGAGGGAGGTGTCCCTCTGGTTGAGTTGTGCCCACCAGGTTTTCGGGTTTTGCACTGGCCACAGACCCAGGGAAGGGGTGGTGGGGTGGCCGTGGTTATCCGGGAGACCTGTTTCCAAGGGAGGTCTCTGTTGCAGAGATCGGCAGGAGTGAGACCCTCCTGTTGAGGTGGGGGCCTAGTGGTCGGGTGGGCCTGCTGCTTACATACCTTTCCCCTGCCAGCTGGGCAGCCCTACCTGGGCTTCTCGACTCTCCTCTCGGGGTGGCAGTGGAGTTCCGGACCTTATGGTCTTGGGGACTTCAATTTGCCTTCCCTGGGGTTATCGGTTTGGCCCAGGATTTCATGGCTTCTATGGAAGCCATGGGCCTGACCCAGTTGATTCAAGGCCCACTCATGAGGGGAAATATTCTTGACCTAGTTTTTGCCTCTGAACGGTGTATGAGTGACAGGGCAAGTTACTTTTCACTATCTGATCCCTACGGCTGGTCTTCCAACAGGCCGCCCCCACTGCTGGGATGAGGAGCCACTTAGATGGTTCTGCCCCAGGCCTGATGGACCCTGAAAGGTTCCAGGGAGAACTGGGGTTTTTTCCCTCTTCCCTTGCCCACTGCTCTGCCGAGGATCTGGCAACAGCCTGGCAACGGGCTGCATTGGAAGCCTCGACAGGGTTGTCCCCATCGCCCCGCGTCGTGGATCCCGGTTTGCCCTTGGTATACTGAGGAGCTCCGGGAGATGAAACATTATCGTAGGGGCTTAGAGAGCAGGTGGAGGTCTACCCGTTCCCAATCCGATCGTGCCCAGCTAAGAGCCTATATTAGAACTTACCTGGTGGCTATGGGAGAGGCGAGAAGGTCTTATCTCTCTACTCTCATAGCGTCCGCAGATAACCGCCCAACCGCCCTGTTTCGGGTTACCTGTTCCCTCCTTTGCCTGGAAGGGGGGCCAGACCCGTTGCGGGGTAGGGATGAGGAGTTTGGTCAATATCTGTCGGATAAGATTGCTCGCATTCAGGACGGGCTGTCCTCTGATTTGCAGTGGTCTGAGGAACGAGTGGCAGGTAGTCTGGCCACTGTTATCTGGGATGAGTTCGATCCTGTTTCCGAGGATGAAGTAGACAGGATTATGCAGCGGCTGAGTTCCACCACATGTTTGCTGGACCCGTGTCCCTCCTGGCTGACCTATGCCGCCAGGGAGGCCACCTGCGGTTGGCTCCGGGCAGTTGTCAATGCTTCATTGAGGGAGGCGTTTCCCTCCGCCTTGAAGGAGGCGGTGGTGAGACCCTCCTGAAGAAGCCTGCCCTGACCGACCGTGTTAGACAACTTTGTCCGGTCTCCAACCTTCGTTTTGGAAGGTTGTTGAGAGTGGTGGCTCAGCAGTTCCGCTCTTCCTGGATGAAGCGGACTACCTGGATCCGTATCAATCGGGCTTCCGACCGGTTACAGCGAGCGGCATTGGTCACGCTGATGGATGGAGGGCCGGGACAGGGGTTTTCCTCTGTCCTGGTCCTATTGGACCTCTCAGCGGCCTTCAATACCATCGACCATGGTATCCTTTTGCGTCACCTCGGGGGGTTGGGAGTGGGGGGCACTGTTCTTCAGTGGTTCTCCTCCTACCTCTCGGGCCGTGCATATGGTGTTGGTGGGAGGGGTTGAGTCGACCCCAAGGGTACTCTCTTGTGGGGTCCCTCAGGGGTCGGTCCTTTCCCCTCTCTTATTCAACTTCTACATGAAGCCGCTGGGTGAGATCATCCGTGGTTTTGGGGTGAGATTCCATCAATGCGCTGATGATACTCAGCTGTACATTTCCACCCCAAACCAGATCAGCGATGCCCTCTCCCTGATGTCACGGTGTTTGGATGCGATGCGGATCTGGATGAGTGGGAACATGCTTCGACGGCCAAGACTGAGTGGCTGTGCATATGGCGTCTCTCGGCCCAGTCAAGATTGTCCATCTTTGGCCATAGGGAGGGGTGTTGCCCCTGTGGATAGGGGCAGAATCTGGGGGTCCTCCTGGATGTGCGGCTCTGGTTGGAGGAGCAGGTGGGGCGTCGCCAGGGCCTTTGCCCAGCTCCGCCTTGTTGACAACTTAGCCCTTTCTGGACGAGGCGCCCTGCACAGTTACTCATGCCCTTGTCACCTCTAGACTTCGACTACTGCGCTCTCTATTTAGGACTGCCCTTGCATACCATCCAGAGATTGCAGCTGGTGCAGAATGCAGCAGCGGTGGTGATGGGAGTTACCGGTTCTCCCATGTTACCCCCCTCCTCTGCGACCCTGCATTGGCTACGGTTGCACTCGGGTGAGATTCAAGGTTTTAGTTTTGACATACAAAGTCCTACATGACATGGGTCCTCAATATTTGAGGGAGTCTTCTTCCAATATCAAATGCGGCCACCCTGTGCGAGCTCATAGCAAGGACTCCTCGGGGTCCCATCGGCCTGCGCTGGTGATTCCCCCGAGCCTTTTCTGTTCGGCTGGGAATCAACTGCCAGCTCCATCTGGCCCCTGATCTCCGCACCTTCCACCTGGGGGAGCTGTGACTGGATGGTTTTAATGTTTACTATTGCATTGTTTTAATATTTGGGCTTGTAATTTGGTTTAATGGTCTTTTAAATATTTATTGTTCTGTATTTTAGCTGTAGCAGCCTGAGTCAGAGGAGATGGGTGACATACAAGTTCAAATATAAATAAATAAATAAAAATATGGGTCTGCCAGTCAACCATCATCCATCATACTGTACTGTCACCTTCAAGACCTAGGTTTTAACTGTTAAACTAAATAACATAAATTAGAAGCATACATGACCTTAATGTTAAGATGAAGATATCAACTAGAAACCTAGACTTGATCTAATGGTTACAAAACATTATTAAATGTTAGCATAAATGCTGATGATTTATAAAGAAATAGGAACAGAGATACAACCTCATGAAAACAGTTCTTTATTGCTGGGCCATGGAATTATTGTGGCACATAATGATTCTGCAAGGAAAAAAACATCAGAGAAACTCCACTCTGATCTTAGATCTATATTTAGCGAAGAGATGATATTGATCACATTGATCTGACCAGAAGAAAAAATAGAAGAAATATTCCAGTAACTGGTCTTAAGGGAGATAGAAGTTGGAAGAAAGTACTTGTCTCCTTGGGAATTGTCCCAACATGCCTAATATTCCATCTCATATATACTTAAAATCTATACTAAGCTAAAGAGAAGCACCATAACTGGATTTGGAGTTATTTGCCATTACTGTGCTGATAGTACCTATACAAAATCTTGTCTCAGTATGTGGAAATTTTCAGAGTGACCTTGATTATGTTTCTGAATGGTCAAACATTTGGCAACTCCAAATCTCAACCAACAAATGCTCTGTCCTATACATTGGTAAAAAAAAATCAGTACACCAAATACAAGCTAGGCAGATATGACCTCGTTGGTGACCCTCACTCTGTCAATGATCTAAGCGCTAGAGCTCACTGTAACAGCATTGCCAAAAAGGCATTAAGAGTTGTAAATCTAATCTTACGAAGCTTCTCCTCTGGAAATATTGAATTGCTAACTAGGGCATACAGAACCTTTGCTAGACCAATACTCAAATACAGTTCATCTGTCTGGAATCCGCACTGTATATCGGACATTAATACAATTGAGCGAGTCCAGAAGTATTTCATGAGAAGAGTATTAACTCCTCTGCTCTCAACAGAATACCCTATATCACCAGGCTTGAAATTTTGGACTTGGACAATCTTGAACTATGCCACCTACGGTTGGACTTAAGCGTAGTACACAAAATTATCTGCTACAATGTCCTACCAGTCAATGACCATTTCAGCTTCAACTGCAACAATACAAGAGCACACAACAGATACAAATTCAATGTTAACTGCTGCAAACTTGATTGCAGAAAGTACGACTTCAGCAACAGAATGGTCAATGCCTGGAATGCACTACTCTCTTGTTGCATCCTCAAACCCCCTCTCCTTTAACCTCAAACTATCCACTATTGACCTCACCCCATTCCTAAGAGGTCTGTAAGGGGCGTGCATAAGTGCACCATTGTGCCTCTCGTTCCTGTCCTATTGTCCTCATTTATTCTTACCTATTTCCTGTATTCTTACTCATGTTTATACTTATACCTATTATCCTGTAAGCGATTGACAAATCAAATGAATAAATAAATAAAATTATCGGCATCAGGAGGAAGAAACAAGGTAAGGCTTGTTGGAAGAAATATCCTTCTGGGTTCAGTTCCAAGTGGGGAAAAAGACACTGGAAACATGGATACTGTTTGGAAAGATGGTTTAATGATGGCTTTGAGCTCCAAAGTGAAAAGGATGATCACATGCTTCAAGATGTTCGGTAAAGGAAAAGAAGAAAAAGGACTGAGATGCTGAGAGACCCTTAGTTTTAGACCCTCTGTTGCAATTTGAATATGAGCTTGTATTCTGATTGGTTGTCAGACTCACGTGGGGCTATGCAGAGGCAACCCTGCAGGCTGTCCTGAGTCCCAGGCTTCGTTGAGCCTTGCTGGATGATGATGTAATGAAAGGGCTTTGGGCAATTCCTATTATAGCTCTATCTGGAGTAGATTTTTGTTATGTAAAATAGACTGGCCCAGGCCAGGGTAATGTAGACTGGCCAAGGCCAGAGTAATTAGCAAAGATGGTGGGGATGAGTTTATCCCTCTTTGAGTTTCCACTTTTCTTTTTAGGGGAAATATTCTGCCTTTTTAGTACATCATAAATATTTCATTTTCCTAGGAGAGGGGTGGGTTTCAACTTCCAACAGGCTGAAATTGAACCCAAGCAAGATGGGAATTGCTGTTTATTTATGTGGTTTTCTTCTGGCCATGGTATTGTCTATAAGTGACACAAGTTCTGAGAAAGTAAGTCCATGAGTTTGGTATATTCCTGGGCAAACAGAAACTGGATAAGCAAGCAAAGGCTGTGGTAGGAACACTTTTGCACAGTCTTGGCTGATGCACTCATTACAGCCTAGTTGCAGCCTTAACACGGAAACAAAGTAAAGACAAACCATTTATGTATTTTGCTAAGAAAACTATACATCAGAGTTTGTTGCAGAAAATCAAATCCAGAAAGCACACATGGATAACTGATTCAGCAGGATTCATTAACTTCTTTACATAATAACACATGAAGTAAATTTACAATACCAACAGCAGATTCTTCCAATGTGGTAGCAGTTACAGGCAAAACACAAGCAGAAGAGAGAACAGGAGAGAACAGTTTCAGTTTTGATTCAGAGTTGCAGACTAGAAGAGCAGCTTCAGAGCTCAGAACTTAATACAGAGCCATGCCCAGGCTCCTTCCAGTTTCACTTTCCAATTCAGCTCCCACTGGCTGATCTGTTGCCATGCTATTCATTGGCTGAACTTGTTACTATATCTTCCCAGTCATGAATATTCTGATAGTATATGGATGTTCTGAATTGACACATACATGGGAATGATCAATGGTTGAAATAAAGTGATTTCATTTCATTCACTGTAGGGGAAAAATGGAAAATGCAACCCATTGTTTATTTTTATTGTTTTATTCCTTTGCTATTGCTATGTTTTCATTTTTTAATCATTTTTCCCTGTTTTATTATTGTAAGCTTCCCAGAAGATGAGATGGGTAGCAAATAAATTTAACAAATAAATATATTATATAAATTGTGATACAAACCACAAATTTGGGGATCAAATATACAAGTTAAATGTATTAAAGAGAGTTCGTATACTATTAGCAAGATATGATCTGCAGGACATAACAGGCATGAAGTAAGATCAAAGTAAAGAAAATATTCAGAGCTTAAGCAAAAGCAGATAAGAATATTTATGGCAAGATCTAAGAGACAGATTTTACCCCAAATTTCAAAGAGAAAATTATTCAAGTGGCTTTTGAAGCAAGCTATCAAAATGCCAAAAAATTAGGCAACATTAAGCCTTGGACAATGTGCCAATGGTAAATAATGAAAGAACCATATTACCAACATCAAACTAGAAAGGGCAGAGAGTGATATCTCAGGTCAGCAAATGAATCACTTTGTTAGCATAATTAAGGAAGACTTAGAGGAGCTCATTGTGGTAATAAAAAGTGAAACTAGACAATCTAGGTCGATGTTAAATATTAGGAAGACAAGTTCTTGCTGATCAAAATGTTTAATAAATTTATAGTTGTCAACAAAGTGCAAGTGGTTTATCTGGCTAAAGAAGAATAATGGAAAATATATTGAAGAAGTAAACAGGCAATAAATTCTATAGTGGAAGGCAATGAAAAACTTAAACCTAGTGGAAGACATGATGATAAAGATCAAGAGTCAAAACAATAGCCTTCCCGGAAATAATATGCTGTATAGACAAAAAGGAAGAAAAGAAGGATGGAAGATTTTCAAATTTTTAATCTGAACATAGTTTTTGAGTATCATAGACTGCAAAGAAGAAATTTCCATATAATATTTCACAAAGATATAATATAGCACCATTGACTAATTTCTAGGTAAATATATTTAGAATTTTTGCTTTTTCGCCTGGGAATCATAAAGGCAAGCAATGAATTTTATTCACCTTATCTCCTGTCATTATAGGAAGTTGAGTTGAGAAATAGCTTCTATACAGGTAATCCTTGACTTACAATGGTTCATTTAGTGACCGTTCGAAGTTACAGCAGCTCTGTAAAAAGTGACATACGACTGTGTAGGAAGTTAGCACCCACACCTCTTCTAGAAAATTGAAATATCCTGGGAAATATTAAACTATTTCCCCTAAAAATATTTCCTCTAAAAAGAGTAGAAACTCAGAAGCAGAAACTCACCTCAGAAGTAGAAGCTCACCCCCATTTTGTTAATGGGTGGGCCATTAAGGCCTGGGCCAGAATACTTTACATAACAAAGATCTCCAAGTAAAGCTGTAGCAACTGCCAAAAGCCCTTTTCAGTGCATCATCATCAAGCAAGGCTCAACCAAGCCTGGAACTCAGGACAGCCTACAGAGTTGCCCCTGCATGGCCTCATGGGAGTCTGACAACCAATTAGAATACAAGCTCCAATTCAAATCCCAACAAAGGTTATAAAACCTAGGCACTCTCAGCACCTCAGTCTTTTTTCTTGATCTCTTCCTTCACCTTGAAGCATGTGATCATCCTTCATTTTCACTCTGGGGCTCAAGGCAACCCATTGTTTAACCCTTTGTTTGGAAGGTTTAATCCATTAAACCTTCCAAACAGCCTCCATGTTTCCAGTGTCTTTTTTCCCACTTGGAACTGAACCCAGAAGGATATTCCTTCCAACAACTGTTTTCATACTTAAACCATTGTAGCATTCTCATAATGATATGATCAAGATTCAGACACTTGGCAACTGACTCATATTTATGATGGTTGCAGTGTCTTGGGGTCATGTGATTGCCTTTTGTGACCTTCTATCAATGGAGAAGCCAGATTCACTTAACAACCATTACTAACTCAACAATTGCAATGATTTATTTGACAACTGTAGCAAGAGAGGTTGTAAATTTGGGCAAAATTCACTTAACAATTGTCTCGCTTAGCAACATACACTTTGGGCTCAATTGTGGTCGTAAATCGAGGACTACCTGCATTTAAATATTGAGAGTCAGCTGAAATTATAATGTAAAAGTATCTCTTGGACTAAATAAAGATATGCATTTAATTCTAAAGAGTAAATCAATTAAAAACTTGGACAATTTCTATGAAAACAAAAATCCAAAAAGCTAAAGCAGTTATTTTTTCCAGTGATAATATAAAGCTGTGAAAGCTAGACTAAGACAGAGTAAGAGAAAAAAGTCACCTTCTGGAATAGTTACTATGTACCTCATGAATTGCAAGAACCCATTGTATTGTTCTAAGTGAACTTTGACAAACAGCAAACAGAAACTTATGAGGTGAACACATGATGTACAAGAAACAATGACTATGCTTGGAAAGAGTGTAATAGATGAAAAGGAGAACAACAGAAAAGTAGATAAATGGGAACATTATTTTAGAGCAATGCATAATTGCTAGAGATAGTTTGAGATGGCAAACATTTCCCTATGTAGTCATCAAATCTGGGTTTGACTCAATGTCATTTATGTAATATGAACTGTATTCTTATGGTTTACCTTATAGTTGTATAATGAATCCTCCTTTCCTTCAGCCTGAGAGGTTCTTACCCTTGCAAATAATGAAGCCCTTAAGGGTGAAGCAGAAAAACTATATAAATAGAAGACCACGGAGAAGATAAAGAATGGTTACAGGCTAATGCTTGTGAAGAATTCTTTCTCCTTTATTTTCCTTGCAAATGTGATATTTTTGCTTAGTAAAAAGCTACTGTGACTTGTAAGTATAACATCTCCATTGTACAAATCTCCATTGTACACATAAAACTCATAAATACTATTGAATGGTTGATATAAAATTATAAATCTCATCCGTGCTGATCATCTTGGAAGCATATAAGAAGCAATATTTTTAAGGCAATAATGTTTTAGAAAAATAGTCCTGGGAAGCCCTTTATAAACTTCCCACAGGGAAAAGAAATGAGTCAATACACCTATCCACATTGGGAAGACATATAATAAAAACCTTGAATATTTAGCAAGTCATCAGTAAAACATCATTTTGAATTCCTCTATCAATAATGGAAAGTCACTCAATAGGAATTGTGGAACATGGTTGCCAGCTTTGCCCTCTCCTTCTCCTCACCATCATGGTTGCCTTTGCTTATCATAGAAAGAGTCCTCTTTGACCTTCTGAAGTCAGATTGTCATTAGTTATTTATTTATTTTATTTATTGTTTGGACTTGTATGCCACCCTATCTCCCAAAGGACTCAGGGCAGCTCACATCATAAAAACACACAATACAAAAAATTAAAATTATTTAAAAGTTATTAAACCCAAGCCAAACAGTATCTAAAACCCACAAAAGACACTAACATTTAAACATCTAAAAACTACCACCCCTCAGTCCAGGCTGGCTTGTTCGAATAGCCATGTCTTCAAGCCGCAGCAGAAGGAACGGAAGTCAGGGGCCAACCGTAGCTCCAGGGGCAACTGATTTCACGGGGTGGGCGCTCCCACAGAGAAGGCCCTACCCCTGGGGGTTGCCAGCCAACATTGTCAGGCCGATGGCACACCCCGTCTGTGGGAGCGCACAGGGCGATGGGCACTTGATGCTGGCAAGAGATGATACCGCAAGTACCCTGGCCCCAAGCCATGTAGGGCTTTATAGGTAAGTACCAGCACCTTGAATCTCACGTGGAGGGCAACTGGCAACCAATGCAGTGCACGCAGGAGGGGTGTAATATGGGAGTATCAGGATACTCTCATCACAACCCGCGCAGCCGCATTCTGCACCAGTTGAAGCCTCCATGTGGTCCGCAAGGGCAGCCCCATATAGAGAGCATTGCAGTAGTTGACTCGGGAAGTAACGAGCACATGAGTAACCATACGCAAGGCATCTCGGTCCAGATAGGGGTGCAACTGGCGCACCAGGAAAACCTGGGCAAATGCCCCCCTGGTCACTGCTCCCACCTGCTCCTCCAAACTGAGCTGTGTATCCAGGAGGACACCCAAGTTGCACACCCTATCCATGGGGGGCAACACCTCTCCCCCCATGCCTAACGATGGAACATCCTGGATCATCCGAGATACCGGTATGCATAGCCACTCGGTCTTGGCCGGGTTGAGCTGGAGCCTGTTCCTCCCCATCCAGATCCGTACTGCTTCCACGCAATGAGACATCACGGTGTGGTCATCACTAAGTTGGTTTGGAGTGGAAATAAAAAGCTGGGTATCATCAGCATACTGATGATACCTCACCCCAAAACCATGGAAGATCTCACCCAGCGGCTTCATATAGATGTTGAACAGGAGGGAGGGGAGAGGGTGGAGTCCCTAAATAAAGGACAAGTGAGGAGCCTCAGGGTTGACCTCTGACCTCCTGCCAACACTGATTGCAAATGACCCGAGAGGTAGGAGGAGAACCACCGCAAAATGGTGCCTCCCACCCCCAACCCCCTGAGGCGTTGCAATAAGATGCCATGGTCGATGGTATCAAAAGCCGCTGAGAGATCTAATAGGACTAGGACAGAGGAATATCCCCTGTCACTAGCCCTCCAGAGATCATCCATCAGCGTGACCAATGCCGTCTCCATGCTGTACCTGGGCCTGAAACCTGATTGGTATGGATCTAGGTAATCAGTTTCCTCCAGGAACCTCGGAAGCCGACGAGCCACCATGGTCTCAACAACCTTCGCCACAAAGTGAAGGTTGGAGACAGGACAAAAGTTATTCAAAATGGCTGGGTCCAAGGCAAGCTTCTTAAGGAGGGGCCTCACCACCACCTCCTTCAAGGCAGCAGGGAAGGATGCCTTACTCAACGAAGCAATGACCACTGCCTGGAGCCAGCCTCGTGTAACCTCCCGGGCAGCATAGACCCGCCAGGAGGGACACAGGTCCAATAAACATGTGGTGGAACTCAGCCTCCACATGATCCTGTCCACTTCATCTGGAGTCACAGGCTCAAACTCATCCTAGATAATATCCACAAGACCCATTACTCCCTCGTCGGACTCTAGCCTGTCAAAGTCCAGACCGGCCCAGATCTGAGCGATCTTGTCCAGCAGATGCTGACTAAATTCCTCGGCCTGCCCTTGCAAAGGGTCCTCCCTCACCCCCTGATTAAGGAGGGAATGGGTGACCCTAAACAGGGCAGCCGGGTGATTCTCTGCAGACACAACGAGAGCAGAGAAGTAAGCATACTTCGCCACTCCCATCACTGCCAGATAAGTCCTTGTGAAGGATCTTAACTGGGATCGGTCAGATTCGGACCGACTGGACCTCCAACAGCTCTCTAGGCCCCTCCTCTGGCGCTTCATCTCCCGGAGCTCCATGGAAAACCAAGGAGCTAACTGAGATCTGCATCGGGCCAGGGGCCACAAAGGGATAACCCGGTCAAGGGCCTCTGAGGCAGCCTGTTGCCAGGCGTCCACCAGGGCCTTGGCTGAGCTGTGGGTAAGGGAGGCAGGAAGCAACCCAAGTGCTGTCTGAAACACCTCTGGGTCCATCAGGCGCCTGGGACGGAACCACCTGGTTGGTTCCGTATCCCAGTGACATGGGGTGACATGCTGGAAGACCAGCCAAAGGAGGTAATGATTGGTCCATGATAGGGGTTGGCTGGTTGGTGATCCCCCACCCAGATCATTACACCACTGTCCAGAGATAAAAACCAGGTCAAGTGTGTGCCCCCCTCCATGGGTCGGGTCCTGAATTATTTGGGTCAGGTCTATAGCTGTCATGGAAGCCATGAACTCCCACTCCATACTTGACGTCGCACCCCGAGAGGGGAGGTTGAAATCCCCCAGAACCATAAGCTTGGGGAACTCAACAGCCACTCCCGAGAGAACATTGAGCAGCTTGGGCAGGGCTGTTGTCATGCAGCTGGGAGAAAGGTACATGAGCAACAGACCCAATTGACCCCCAGGGCCCAACCTCAGGAGGAGCGACTCACACCCGCCAATCTGTGAGACAGTGACCTCCTTCGGACAAAGAGTCTCCCTAATAACAACCACCCCCACCACCACTACCCTGGGCTCAAGGTTGGTGTAGCACCCAGAAACCTGAAGTGCATAACTCACACAGAGGGACTTCTCCCTCTGACCCCAACCAGGTCTCCGTGATGCAAGCCAGGTCCACATCCTCCTCCTCAATCAATTCACTGATGAGGTGAGCTTTATTTACCACGGACCTGGTGTTCAAATAAACCAACCTGAACCCAGAGACCCGATCTCCCATACCCCCGGGGAAGCAGGTGGAAACAGGAGGGTCAGAGCATGCCACTGCTCGCAGATAGCGGGGGTGTGCTCCCAAGCTCCAATACGGCCCTCGGTTTCTCCATCTCCTGCCATTAGACATGGTCACTTAAAAAATAAAAAAAATACTGTATATTGTCCACTAATCCTCAGGAACTGTTCATTGGGTTTTCTCAGTATTGTTTAAATCCTATTTCCCCACTTTGGTTGCTCTTTCCTATTGGCTGTTATTTCTTCCATTGACTGTTTTGAGTTAATTTTTTCATGTTTTGATTGCTTTTTTCTAAAAATTGTTCATTGTTTTAAAACCATTGTCCTCAGTGGCTGCTACTTTCTCCATTGTCATTTTCCACTGTGATTCTTTACTTGTGTTGTTCCTTAGTAAATTTTAATGCCTTTTTTCTTATGCACATGAGGTCCTCATTTCTAAAGTCTATATTCATTTTGGGCACACAGTGTTAAAATACTCTTGATTTCAAAGCTTGGTTGCATACAGGTGAAGAATTTTCCAGGGTGATTTAGCAAAGAAACAATTATAAAGTCATGCGAATAGAGACCCATATTTGCGTTTGAAGAGCATTCAGATTTTAAAAAATAAATTTTATTTATTTATTTGTTAATTATTTAATATTATGTTCAATGTTGGAAGAATTCTGGGTGCCCACCCAAGCTGGAATTCTGAAATAAGACATCAAGTGCACTGCTGTGGAAAGGAAGCAATCTGTTTATTCACAAAAGCTACAGCCTTGCTTACAAGAGTAGCTACAGAGAAAATGAAGTACAGAGGCTTTGTTTTATAAAGGGACTGGTCCTTGATGTTGCTTCAGGGGCACTGGTGTGTGTATGTATTGGTTTTAATGTGTGACTCTATCCAAAAGGTCAACCTTAATTGTCTTTCCTTGTGTGGGTGGGCTTTCTTCTTTGTTTTGAAGATGGTGTCCTAACAGTCTATTGTGGGATGGGGAAGTGTGGGAGAAAGGATTCTTTGTTTGGTTAAGTACTTTTGCATAGATAATTGGTTTTATTATTTATCAGTTGACAGTTTAGCAGAGGTGTGCTTTTTTTTTTTTATGAAAAAGTTTATTTACAATTTAAAAAAACACACACAACATACAGACATACAGTCACACGTAACATAAATACATCACACATGATCATTTCTTTTTTAGTTGCAGATCGAGAATGCATTTTCCCATGTAATATTACAATCATATATAGTCATAAATATTTCTACAAATAATATTCGCTTGATTTGGCCTCTTTTAGAGTTTTCCTTATCTCGTTTTTCAAGTTATTACATAACCTATTATCTGCTATCTCCTGTTTTCTATAGATTCTTATATTTCAAATAGTACCTTATTTTCCAACATTCCCATTCCCTCCGTTCTTATATTCCACCCAGTTGTACCACATTTCCCATACCTTAATAGTAATCTGAATCTTCTTTTCCATTTAGTTTGAGAGTTAATCTCTCCAATTCAACACATTCATACATTTTCTTTATTACTGCTTGTATAGACGGAATTGAAGATTCTTTCCATTTTGAGCTAAAACGATTCGGCCGCTGTTAACAGGTGTGCAATCAGGTATTTGTCTTTTGGGGAGCTTTTTCTTTATCATTCCAAGTAGGAACAGTTCTGGTTTCCACTCCAGCTCACAGTTCATCACATCCTCAATCCAATTTTTGATTCCCATCCAATATTTTTAATTTTGGGGCATGTCCACCACACATGGTAGTAAGTGCCCGTTTTATCCTGGCACTTCCAACAATTTGGGTTTGCCTGGGGAAATATTTTTGCTAGTCTAGCCGGGGCCAAATGCCACCTATACATCATTTTGTATTGATTTTCTTTGTATGCCACTGACTTTGTATATGTTAAATTTTCTTCCCAAATCTCTTCCCAGTCATTCAGATCCAATTTGTATCCTATATTTTGCTCCCAGGCTACCATTGGTCCTTTTACTAATTGTCCTGCTCTTTCCTGTTCTAATAGTAATTTATATAATTTGGATATTAACTTTTCTTCTGGTCCCAAGAGTAGTTTATCCAGATTTGTATTCTTTGTTTCTATTCCATATTCCTTTATGTCTTTATTGTATCTTGTTTTAATTTGTAAGTAAACCCAACTATCTATTGATATACCTTGTGTTTCCAAGTCCTGTTTTGTTTTTAATTTTCCATCTGTATCCAATATCTGATAATATTTAAGTTTTTATTTAAGTCCATTGTGTTTGGGTTAAAGGTTGCCTCCATTGTTGAGAGCCACCTTGGTATTTTTATATAGTTTTTCTTCCTTATTTCGCCCAATTTTTAATCAATGAGTTATGTGATTATATGTTTCGTTGTGTGTTTTGTCTTTTGTCTGTCGGGTTCCATAGAAGTGCATGCCATCCTATTTGTAAGTCATGCCCCTCTAGTGTTAGCATTCTCTTATTTTCTAGCCTCACCCATTCTTTTATCCATAACAAGATCGCAGCTTTATAATAAATTTCCCAGTCTGGGAGTCCCAATCCTCCTCTACTTTTATCATCTTGTAGATATTTTTCTTTATCCTTGCCCTTTTTCCCATCCAAATAAACTTCATTGTCATTCTATTCAACTCCATAAAGAACTTTTTGTTTGTTAATATTGGGATTGTCTGGAATAGATACAAGACTTTGGGAAGTATGTTCATCTTGATTGTCGCAATTCTCCCTAAGAGGGATATTTGCAATTTACTCCAAATTTCCAAGTCCTTTTAATTTGTTCTAAAATTTTTATATAATTATCTTCCCATAACATTGTTGTTTTTGCCCTTATCCAAATTCCTAAATATTTTATTTTATTTACTATTTGTAATCCCATAATTTCTTCGAGTTTCTTTTGTTTGAATTTGTTATATTTTTAACTAGTAGTTTGGTTTTTCCCCTATTTACCTTTAATCCTGCTAGTTCCCCAAATTCATTTATTTCTTTCAATAATATCGGGCCCGTCTCTAAAGGTTCTTCTATCATAAATACCATGTCGCTCATGAATGCTTGTGTTTTGTATTCTTGATTCTTAATTTTCGCCTTTTATGTTTCCATTTCCCTAATTCTAATTAATAGTGTTTCTAGTACTGTGATGAACAATAATGGTGATAGGGGCAACCTTGTCTGACCCCTTTCTATTTTAAACATTTTAGTGGTCTCTCCATTTACTAGTATGTTTGCCTTTGGGTGTCATATATTGCTTATCATTCCTTCAAAATTATGTCCAAAGTTCATTTTATTAATTTGCTGTTTCATAAAATCCCAATTCAAATTATCGAATGCTTTCTGTGTGCCTCTAGAAAAATCAGGGCCATTTGATTACTCGGTGACTTTCAGTATTCTAATATGTTTATTATTGTTCTTATATTATGTCTAATTTGTCTTCTCGCAAAATCCATTTTGATCTGTATTAATTTTTCCACTAATGATTCCTTTTAATCTTTGTGCCATAATTGTCATAAAAATTTTATAGTCTGTATTTAAAAGCGATATTGGTCTATAATTTTAATTTGATTGATATTTGTCTCTTCTTTGGGTATAAGCTATGTATGCCTCCTTCCACGTTGGGAATTTTGGCTTTAACCAGTGCTTCGCACAAACTTCTAAGAATGTATTATTTAATATGTCCCCTATCTTTTATAAAATTCACTTATCCATCTGACCTGGTGTTTTATTATTTGCTTCTGAATTGAATTCTTAATTCATCTATCGTTTTTTATTTAGCATCTCTTTCTTCATCAGTTCTGTATATTTTCCCCTAAATATTGTTTTATTTTAGACACTTCTACATTTTCTTGTTTATATAATTCCTCAAAGTAATTTCTGTTCTTTTTTTTCCAAGTCAGCCTCAAGATCCCCATTTTGTTCTCTAAGCATTGTATCGTTTTTTCTGTTCCTCTTTTCTCATATGCTAACCACCTCCCCGGTTTGTTTTGTTCAAAGTAGTTTTGTTTTGTATATTGTAGCTTTCTAAGGAGTTCCTCTTGTTCAAGTATATTAAGTTCATGTTTTTGTATTAGTGCATCTCTAATTTGCTCATTGTCTAGATTCTTTTTTTGTTTGTTCTCTAATTTTCCAATTTCTTTTATTAATTCATCTTGTTTCTTCCATCTTTCCTTATTTCTATTTGATAAATATGCAATTGATATTCCCCTAATATAGGCTTTTATCGTATCCCACATGTTCTGTAGAGATGTATCCTCTTTTTTATTAGAATTATAGAAGTTTATTAATTCCTCTCTAATTTTTGCAAATATTTTTCTTCTTTCAAAATCTGAGAGTTTAATGACCATCTTTGCCCTTTCCTTCCCCTTCTTTCCAAATTAAAGACATTGGATTGTGGTCAGCCCAAATATTTGTTAGGATTTTTGTGTCCGAAATTTCTTTATTTAATTCACTATTTATCCAAATCATATCTATTCTAGACCAGGATTTGTGTGGGCTGGAATGGAAAGTATACTGTGTAATTTCTGGGTTCTTTTTCTCCATACATCTTCCAATCCTAATTCCTCTGACATTTCAAAAAATTTTTGGTAAAGTATTTCGTTTTTGGTATTGTGTGTTCCGATTTGTAATCTTGCCTATTATCAGTTATTGCATTGTAGTCCCCCATCAGACAAATCCTCGGGTTGCCATTCTCTATCAATTTTTCATATAAATTTTTATAAAATTCTTTTGATTTTGTTTGGGCATAAATCCCTACGGCTAAGGTCTTCCTATTATGTATCTCTATTTCCACCATTAATATTCTTCCATCTGTGTCATTATATATCAATTTTGCGTTAAGGTCCTCTTTTATATATAATACCACTCCTCTTTTTTTTTTCCACTGCTAAAGCCGTGAATGCTTTTCCCAGTTTTCTATTCTCTAAATATTTTTTATCCTGCTCTTTTATGTGGACTTCTTGAAGACATATTATATCCCACTTTTGTCTTTCCAATCTATCAAATATTTTTTTCCTTTTGTTTGGACTATTTAGTCCATTGATATTCATTGATATTAATTTATTCCCCTTCCCATTTGGTCGTCCTTTTCTGCTTTATTACGTTTTACCTGCTGTTTGACTCCTCGGTCTTCACTCGTCTCTTCCCTCCTTCCTTCTTCACAAACCATTAGTTCTCTGTCCCCCTCCCCTCCTCTTTCTCTTTCCTCTAATATGAACTCTAGATCTTCACGGCTTGCGCTTTCTCGACTCTTCTCTACTACTCAATTCCTCCTCTACTCCTCCTGTTTGCTCATAGAATCTTGGGCCTTAGCTAGATTGTCAATTTTGGTTCTTTGCCTTCCCATGTTCTAGGATTCCTTCTGGATCGTTCCACCTAAATAGAATGTTTTTTTGTTTAAGTGGTTTGTGAGGAATCTGTATTCCTTTCTTTGTTCTCTCACTCTTCTTGGAATTTGCTTCAGTACTATAACTTGCCTACCATTATGATTTATTATCTCTTCCCTTGTCAATCTATAAATTATTTCTCTGACTCTTTTTCTAAATCTGACATGAACTTCCCGTGGGAGTCCATGTCTTCTAGCGAACTTGTGTAGACTCCATATGCCTCATCAATCTCTAGTATCATCTGGTCTCTTTCTTTTTGCAAAATAGTTGTCAGCATTTCTGCCACTACAAGGGTCAGGTTTTCCCCTCTTTCCTCCTGTATATTCTGAAACCTTAGATAGTATGAGGCTCTATCCATTTTTAGATAGGTCAGGGCCTCGTTCGTTTCCTTGTATTGGTCTTTAATTTTTTGTTCCATGGCTTCCACCTTTTTCCCTGTTTGGTCTGTTTGTTTAGTGATTGTTATGATTTTCTCCTCATTTGTCCTTGTCATCTCCTGCAGCTGTCCTATTTTCCCTCTAAGGTTTTTAGTTCGTTCTTCATCTCTCCCAATTCACTTTTTAATTCTGATCTCATCTCTTCTCTTTCTTTCTTGCTTTCTACATGGTTATTTATCATTGTTTCTTGCATTGTTAGCATCATGTTTTGTAATGTCTGTAGTGTATTTTGTATCGCTTGGGAGGAAGTTTGAGTATTGGGCTCTCGGGGCCAACATCCCTTCTATTGTTTTTGGGAGGAGGTCACCGTGGGGGTAGATGGGGTTGCATTGTCACCCTTTTTCCCTGTTTTAGTAATGGTGGAGGTTGCTGTTGACATTTCTTTTATTATCTTTTGTTGTTCTTTAAGAATTCTGTTTATATTTCCCCACGTCTTATTTCCAATTTTCATTTACTAGGGGCCCCTCTATTCCAATATTTTCACTCAGTCAAATCTAGCCAGAAGGAGGAAAGGGGTACTGTCTGTCTTTATTTTTTTCCGTTAACTTTAAAGTCTAGTATCTTTCTTAATAATCTTGGGGGGGGGGAGACAGAGGGCAAAATCACATTACATTCCTTGCATATAATTTATAATAATTTAAGAAAGAGAGTATGAGGGAAGAGAAATATAGAGAAAAAGAAAAAAAACCAGATATAGAAAACAGATCAAATGGAGTAAGGTAATATATGTATATATATATAAAGAGAAGAAAAGGTAGAAGAGACTATCAAATCTTATTGGTCTATATAGGTTAGTTGCTTATTGTAAATCACAACTTATATATCAACAAATAATCTATTTCTTAGCTATTTTCCTTCAATGATATCTTGCTAAAAGTTTTAGATCAATTGCATGTCTTAAAAATGAGTTAATAAATATATTAAATATTGGCTATTAAATATCAATATTTCAAATCATTAACATTTGTAATAGTATAACAATCCTATAGAATTCTTTTCGTTTATGTTATGAATCTCTATCTATGTATATATATATGTATTTTTTTTCCTTAACTTAATACTTAACAATTTGATAATTTATATCAGTTTACTTCAAAATTAAATAATATAATATAATATAGAGTACAATTAAATTCAATGGTATACGGTTTTTATTGTTCTAATGCCAATGGCCGCAAAAAATTGCAGTGTCACAATGGTGGGACTCTTCTTTATGGTCTTCCCACCGATAGATTTAGTCCACCTTTCTATCAGTCCTTTCTTTCCGAAAAGTTTTTATTTTCCTTTCCTTTTCTCCTTTGGTAAACAGCGATACTTTCCGGGTGTTGATTGGGTTAGGTTAGTTTTTATAACTTTCCCTTTTCTGCGGCTTTCTGTTCGTTCACTAGACTGTCCGTTTTCTAGAGTGCATAGAAATTTACACCGTCACTATACTTTGCACCCTTATCACACACAATCTTTGCTAGTTTTCAAGTTTTCAATTCCCACTTTTCTTCTTTTTTCCTACGTTGGCGTTCTCCTCACTGTTCTTTCGTTCAATCACCCTTCTGGTCTGGATTTTTCCGTTGTTTCTTCTATCGCAATGGCTACCTCTGCAGAGACTCTGTCACTGCCTGGTGTCCTAGCTCTTTGCTGCCACCCACTTCGTTCTCAGATCTCTTCCAACCTCGACCGACTTTCTCCAGTTGGACAAGACCTCTTTTCACCGGTACTTTCTTTCTTCTCACAGGACTTTCACTTTCTTGTTCTTTGAAAGGGACTATAACCTCGTCTTCCGCTTTATTTTCTCCTGGGGTAGTCACTAGGATGGTGCCGCTTTTTCGCCCCAATCCTTTTAACAATCCCCCTTAAGTGGTCTTTCCAGTCTTTTGTGATTCCTCACCAAGCTTCCTTTGTTCTTTTCCGATCTGCAACTTTCTCCTTCAGCTTCCTTCTAGTGGCGCCGCCCGTCCTCGGGCCAGCTCTGGCAGCGCTGGCTTCTTCCGTTCAGAACTTTGGGAACTCTTCTTCGCCTTTTGGGATCGCACTTCCCAAACCGGCTCCAAGTTTTTCTCCTCGTAAGGGTGTTCGAATTGGACTCACCCTGCCACGAACGGCTGTTCTTGAACGGAAAACCCGAGGTGGGAGAAGCACAAGTATTTCTCCCTACCTCGCCACACCGAGGCGTCACCGGAAGTCCAGAGGTGTGCTTTTTGGATCTTGGTAGTAATCTTTGTATATTTGACCACGACATAATTTTCTGGCTACAGATGGTTTTGGAGCAGTGGAAATGAGTTTAATTTCTTACAATAAATTGTGATTGTTCCCAGTCCAATCTTTCTCATGGGAGTTCAAGACAGCATGTTTTAAATTAAGGTACCATGTATTAAGAGGATGTGACTGGTCCAAAGTTACCTAGTCAATTATTTCTATAACTGAATTAAAACTTAAATTTGGTCTCCACAGTTCAACTTGTCACTTTACACCAAAAAGAGCTCCGTTTAACAACAAAATCAAAAACAACAAACACTTGAATAAAAAGTCAAATCTTGCAGTAAATAGTGGTTTATCTACACATATCTTTTTCTTTTTCTTTTTCATTTCAGGAACTATGCATCTCTGTTGTAAGTTACTAGGAAGAGAATTCACTTGTCTTTTGTGTTCAACAACAAAATGAATTTGTATTCCCAGACAACTCCCTTAAAGTATTATTTAAAGGATCTGTCTAGTTATTCAAATTCATTACCTTATTGATAGAGGGAAAAGAAATCACAGAGGATTAAGATTAACACAGTTACAATTTCTTATCTATTATTCGAGAATCTTGTGAATGGCTAGTAGAACACACCTGGTCCATTATGTTTAGTGCACATAGAATTCAGTCTACTATATTGGGGTCTCTTTATCAGCAGTGACTCTGTCTGTCTGCTATTCCTTAAATTCAATTCCATTCAAACCTTTATTGTCAGAGTACATGTGTACAATGAGATTGGCTGAGTCTCCCTTTGTGCACCCCCCCAACACAATACAACTCACAGTGAAAGACAGAAAATCCCTAACCCAGTGAATCCTATTAACAAACACACAATCCTATTGCACCATGTGAACTTATGCCGGCGCAGCATAGAAATTGAAACTGAAACAGTTGCTGAAAGCAAGGTCTTCTTTATTTGTTGTGGGAAGGAGTATGTGTGGTGTGAGTGGCAGCGAGGACACACGTTCCTGGGCTAGCAACCTGACTGTGGGTAACTGGAGGGTTTTATACCCTTTTTCTCCTAGGAATTTGTGTTTCAATAGCTGTGGTGTTTTTATTACCTTTAATGATTTCCGCCTCATGTGATTTCTGTGCTTAATAGATTTCTTCCTTATCTGGGCTTGTTTGGAGGGCTGGCAGGGAGTGCTTGCTAGAGCTTGATTGGATTTCTAATTTAATCTTCTTATCTGTCCTAAGTGTCTTTCGAAACTTCTGTGGTGTTTGTGATCGATCTTGGGTGTTTCCCTGTTTGCTTCCCCTTGTGGTCGTGGTCAGTTGCCCTAGGTGTTTTGCATTTCTTTATGTTTTCCTATCTTGGAATCTTTCTATTTGTGTCTTTTCCCTTCTGGGCTATTAGTTTCTATACGAGGTTTCGATGTTTCTCATTCTAAAGTATTTGTGCTGACTCTGAGATAACTTCCTGATCTCAGTATGGTTGGAGCTGTAGCTTCTTGTGATTAACTAGCTCTTGACTGTGGTCTGTGTTTTTCCTGGTTATTCTTAATGTATTTTATTAGACTTTTCCTTATGATTTTATGTGTGTTCTTCATGTTCCCTTCTACAATCCCTCTTTTTTTTCAGAGGGTTTCTTCTAATTGGGAGTCTGGGTACACTTGGTATTCATGGTCGATCTGGATCATCATTATAGCTGCCTCTCCCTTTCAATTCTGGTTTAGGAGTGGGGATACAGGCTTTTAGGCAACTGAGGCAGGGTGGTATGCATCGACAGAGGCAACAGAGGAGGGCTCCAAGGGCACAAATAGTGACTATGGTTGTCGCAAGGACTTTGAGCCAATGGAGATCTGGTAGCCACGAGAAGAGCCATGAAAAGTCTTAGAATGATTGTTTCGTGACCAATATTTTGGGCTAGCTCTTTCAGGTGGTGGGTGTCCCTCTCTATGAGTCCCGAGGTCTTGTCTAGGTCAAAACAACACATCCCTTGGAATGTTTCGCAGCCATAATTATGCTTTAAGAGGAGAAAGTGTATTGCTGCCCTATTCTCCAGAGTGGCTTCTCTAACCTCCCTCAGTTCTCTGTTGAGGGCATCCAGAGCAAGGGAGGTCAAATTCAAACTTTTGGCTAGAGTACATGCTAGGCTATTCAGATTTCTAGAATTTCGCACAGCCAATCCTGGCACTCCCACTAGCGATATTGCCAATGAGACATATTCTGCTTTTGTGAGAAGGGAGACTTTGGAGTCACAGTCTGAGTCCAAGGTTTGGAAGGCTCTCCTGTGTCATCTCTGTAAGGATGGCATAAGCATGGTTAATCTTCCTAAGGTGCAAGGGCCGCTAGTGGCATTTATTTATTTATTTATTTGGACTTGTATGCTGCCCCCTCTCTGAAAGGACTCGGGGCGGCTCACAACTAAAATACAACAATGAATATATTAAAAAGAATTAAACTTAAACAACCCCAATAGGTAAAACTAATTTAAAACTAATTTAAAATTTAAAATGATTTTAACCCCGCCCCCAAGAGGTCAGTCCAGCCCGACCTGGACTGGTCAGCCAGGTTTTCAAATTGCGGCAGAAAGAGTGGAGATCAGGAGCCAAATGGTGCTCCAGAGGTAGTTGGTTCCACAAGGCGGGAGCTGAGACAGAGTAGGCCCTTCCCCGGGGCACCGCCAGCCAACACTGTCTCGCGGACGGCACCCCGAGGAGTCCCCATCTGTGTGCATGCACTGGGTGATCGGTATTCAATATCGGCAGGAGATGCTCCCACAGATACCCCGGACCCAAGCCATGAAGGACTTTGAATGTTAATACCAACACCTTGAATCTCACCCGGAGGGCAACCGGCAACCAGTGCAGCTTGCGCAGGAGGGGTGTAACATGGGAGTACTGAGAGACTCCCATCACAACCCGTGCAGCCGCATTCTGCACCAGCTGAAACCTCCGGATGGTATGCAAGGGCAGTCCTAAATAGAGAGCATTACAGTAGTCGAGTTGGGATGTAAAATTTCATGAGTGACCGTGCAAAGGGCATCTCAGTCCAGATATGGGCGTAACTGGCAAACCAGTTGAACCTGGGCAAAAGCCCCCCTGGCCATGGCCCCCACTTGCTCTTCCAAACTGAGCCGTGAGTCTAGGAGGACTCCCAGGTTTCGCGCCCTGTCCACAGGGGGCAACACTTTTCCCCCTATGACCAAAGGTGGAATCTGTTGACTGGCCCGAGATGCCTGTACGCACAGCCACTCAGTCTTGGCCAGGTTGAGCTGTAGCTTGTTCCTGCCCATCCAGATCCGTACTGCATCCAGACAACGGGACATCACGGAGAGGGCATCACTGATTTGGTTTGGTGTGGAGATATACAACTGGGTATCATCAGCATACTGATGATACCTCACCCCTAAACCACGGATGATCTCACCCAGCAGCTTCATATAGATGTTGAACAAGAGGGGTGAGAAGACCAACCCCTGAGGGACCTCACAAGTGAGTGCCCTCGGGGTCAACCTCTGCCCCCCTGCCGACACTGATTGCGAATGCCCCGAAAGGTAGGAGAACCACTGCAGAACAGTGTCCCCCACTCCCAACCCTCCGAGGCACCACAATAGGATACCATGGTCAATGGTATCGAAAGCCGCTGAGAGATCTAATAGGACCAGGACAGAGGAAAGTCCTCTGTCCCATGCCCTCCAGAGATCATCCACCAGCGCGACCAATGCCATCTCCGTGCTGAACCTGGGCCGGAAGCCCGATTGATACGGATCTAGATAGTCCGCTTCCTCCAGGAAGAGTGGAAACTGCTGAGCCACCATGCTTTCAACAAAAAGCAAAGGCTGGAGACTGGACAAAAGTTGTTTAAAACAGCTGGGTCCAGAGCAGGCTTCTTCAGGAGGGGTTTCACAACCGCCTCTTTCAAGGTGGTGGGGAAAGAACCCTCCCTCAATGAAGCATTAACCACTGCCTGGAGCCAGCCACACGTGACCTCCCTGGAGGCATATACCATCCAGGAAGGACACGGGTCCAACAAACACGTGGTGGAACTCAGTCGTCTCATAATCCTGTCCACTTCATCCTCAGAAACAGGATCAAACTCAGCCCAGATGACATCAGCCAGACTCCCTGTACCCCCCTCCTCAGACCACTGCCAATCCCTCCTGGATTCGAGCAATCTTATCTAACAGATATTGACCAAATTCCTCATCCCTGCCCTGCAAAGGGTCCATCCCTGCCTCCTGATGTAAAAGGGAGTGAGTGACCCTGAACAGGGCAGCCAAGCGGTTACCTGCGGACACTATGAGGGTGGAGAGGTAAGCCCTCTTCGCTGTCCCCATAGCTGCCAGGTAAGTCCTAATGTAGGCTCTTAGCTGGGTTCAGTCGGATTCGGAGCGGGTCGACCTCCATCTGCTCTCTAAACCCCTCTTATGCCACTTCATCTCCCAGAGCTCCTCCGTAATCCAAGGAGCCACCCGGGATCTGCGGCGTGCGAGGGGATGGAAGGGGACAGTTCGGTCGAGGGCCTCAGTGGCAGCCTGTTGCCAGGCGGCTGCCAGTACCTCGGCTGAGCTGTGGATAAGGGAGGCGGGCAGAAACCCCAGCTCTGTCTGGAACTTCTCAGGGTCCATCAGACATCTGGGGCAGAACCATCTTGGTGGCTCCTCATCCCAGCGGTGTGGGATGGCCTGCTGGAAGACCAGCTGTAGGAGATAGTTTACAGGGAGGTATGAGTAGGCTTTTAGGCCACATAGGAAAACCACTCTGGTGGGAGCCTCAGGTAACTCTATGAGAATGATATAGTCTCTATATGGTTGCATTGTAGCTCTGTGTTGCTTAAGCTGGTGCATTTTGTGACTCTTGGTGTGTTACATCCCGTGACCTTAAAGCATTGCTCAGAGGTGGTTCTTGCAGCAATGTGTAGAGTGTACATGGTATGGTCTTTGGTCTGTGAGGAGTGACCACAGTGATAGATGCTCTCGTAGGAGTCAGGAAGGTGAAGGTTTCTAAATTTAGTGTAGTTAATGATGTTATGGTGGTTTAGATGCTACTCCCATTAGGCATGTGGTTAAAATGTCCTTGACTGATTTCCCTCCTGCTAAGCAAAAGTTAGTGGTGTTGAGTACTTCCCTCACTAAATATTCCCATATGTTTCCTTTCTCTGGGATAAGGTTTGATTCTAAAAATGCTGTTACATGTGTTACAAGTATTACAGATAATAATAAGAAATACAAGTTACATGATGCGTTTACATTGGGTTTCTTTTTCCCCATGATTAAACAGACTATTTCCTCCCGGTAGAAAAGGTCCGTAGAAAAAAAATGAAATTGTCAATAAAATTAAAGCCTGAGAAGAAAATGGAAATAACAAGAAAATTATAGTCCATTGTTTCTTCTTCTTCTGTTGAGAAAAACTGGTGGAAAGCACCAAAAAAACCCACGCAAAAACAAAAAAATAAGAAGAAGAAATATGCAGACGGCCCCAAAATGGCCCAAAAGTGTAGTCCAAAAGAAAAGCAAAATTTGTTAAGCTTTCTTACGATATTGTAGTTTGGCTTGTTGTATTCAAGAGTCCGTGGATTGGTGTTCTGGTTCTGTGGTTTCGAAGCGTATTTGTAATATCCACTGGTCCATTCCTGGGTCTTTCTTCAACTTGAGTGGTGGGATTGGTTGCATTGGTGTTGATGGTGGGCTGTGGTCTATGACTGCAGGTTTGACGTATGTCCAATGAATCCAGGAGTCCTTCTCAGCAACTCTGATGGCTGTTCGTGTGGTCAGCAGGACTTGATAGGGTCCCTTGCATCTGGGCTGTAGGGGTGAGGTTCTTGTGAAGAATTTGATCCACACCCAATCTCCTGGTTCAAATGGGTGTAGTGCTTCCTCCAGGGGCAAGGTCTGTGTCAAGGCACTCTGGGTCCACAGGGTCTGTAGTCTCTTATGTAGGGCTGAAATATAAGAAGAGAGAACCCTTTCTAAACAGAGAGAGTGTGGGTCCAGACCTTTTAATGTGTCTGGGGGTCAGCCAAAAAACATTTCAAAGGGGGAGATTCCTATGTCTCTTCTGGGCCTAGTCCTAATGTAAAACAGAGTGATTGGGAGCACCTGTGGCCATGGGAGATGCGTTTCTTGGCAGGGTTTTCCCAGTAGGGTCTTCACTTCTCTGTTCGCTCTCTGTCCCCCCCAGAGGATGTTGGTGATATGGCACATGTAAGTTTTGTGTGATGCCCAAAGCTTGGAATATATGTGTGAGGATCTGGACTATGAAGTATTTACCTCCATCCATGTCCAGAACACTGGGTACCCCAAATCTGGGTACAATATCCTTATATTGTAGGTATCTGGCTGTTTTGAGGGCCATGGCATGTCTGCAGGAGAAGGCCTCTATCCAATTTGTCAGTTGGTCCCTACATACAAGGACATACTGGTACCCATTTGCTCTAGGAAGTTGTATGTAGTCCATTTGTATTTTTTCAAAATGGCGCTGTGCCCATGGCCTACCCCCCTCATGAATGGATTTCGTACAAGTAGAGTTGTTTGCCTGGCATGTCTTACAAGTGCTAGCTAGCTACTCTTGTGGCCTCACTGTATGCTCCTGGTGCATACCATTCTCTTCTAATAGCATCTACTATAGTTTGTGTCCCACAATGCCCCTTTGAGTGCAGCCTGTGGCAGATTAGCCTGAGGAGGCATCGTGGGGCTATGGGCCTTCCATCAAGAACCCTCCAAAAATTGTCTTTAAAGGTTGCACCTAATTTTTTTCTCTCATTGTTCTGCCTCCCCATATATCTAAGAAATCTTTGAAGGTTTTTCAGGGTTGGCTGTTAATGCTGGTGTTAAAAAATGATGAGGTAATGGTTATGTTGCTGCCCATTTGGCTGTCATGTCTGCGTACTGGTTCCCTTTTGTTACCAGTGAGTCATTCATTTGATGTGCTTTGCAATGTATGTCTGCTAAAGTTTTTGGCAATTGGATGGCTTCTGATAGTTGGGCTACCAGGGTTGCATGTGCTATTTGTTCTCCCACGGAGGTTAGGAACCCTCGTTGTTTCCATATGGTTCCTGAGGCATGGCAAACCCCAAAGGCATATTTGGAGTCAGTGTATATGTTTGTAGATTGATTCCTTGCAGCTTTGCATGCTTTTGTTAGAGCTATAAGTTCAGCTGCTTGGGCACTGTGTGAGGGAGGGAGGGGAGATGCCCAAAGGATCTCATGCAGCGAGACTACTGCAGCTTCAGACACATTTTTGTTTTCATGCATGTATGAGGAGCTGTCAGTGAAAAGTTCTAAGTCTGGGTTTTCTAGTGGGACATCTGTCAGGTCGGGTCGGGGTAATTCGGCATCGTGCACTAGATGGAGACAGTCGTGAAGACATTCAGTAGCTTGTTCTGCTGGGAACAATGTGGCGGGGTTCAGGGTGGTGCATCTTTCAAAAGTTATGTTATCTGCAGTGAATAACTCAGCTTCATATTGGGCCAGTCGCTGTTGAGTGAATGCTTGGGTCTGGGACTTTAGAAGTATAGCAAAGACCTCATGAGGGACCTTTAAAATTAGGGGTTGTCCCAATACTAAATCTTTAGATTTCTTTACTATTTCTACAGTGGCTGCAACTGCTCTTAAGCATGGAACTGCTCCCTTTGCCACTGGATCTAATGTAGCTGAGTAGTATGCTACAGGTCGGTTAGTGTGTCCAAAGGGCTGTGTTAAGACGCCTGAAGCCAATTTTTCATGAATGAAGAGTGTGAAGGGCTTCCTATAGTCAGGGAGCCCAAGGGCGGGGGCTGATGCTAAAGTTTGTTTTATTGTTTGAACGGTCTGGTCTAGTGAACGTGACCATTCAATGGGATCAGGCATGTCCTTTTTTGTTAGGTGTATTAGAGGTTTAGCAAGTATCCCAAAGGAGGAAATCTATGGCCTACAAAACCCTAGGACTCCCAGCAGTGCCCTAACTTGTCGTTTAGTTTTTGGTGATTTCATGTCTAAGATGGTTTGATGCCAGTTTCCTTACTCCTGGTGCGATGATGTACCCCAGGTATGTGACCTCTTGTTTTAAATATTGTATCTTCCCTGGGGAGGCTTTGTGTCCCCTGTCTGCTAGTGGTCTTAAGAGATGCCAGGTGTCTTCCTTACAGGCCAGTTCAGTACTGGATGCTATGAGTAAATCATCCACATATTGAATCAAGGCTGATCGATGTGGTAAGGAAATGGATGAAAGATCAGTCTTTAAAATTTGGGAAAGCAGGGTGGGGACTCAGTATAGCCTTGGGGCAAGTGAGTCCATGTATGTTGTTGGTCTTCCCAGGTAAAAGCAAAAAGGTATTGGGATGCTCGGTCTACTGGGATGCTAAAAAAAGCTGAGCATAGGTCTATGACCGAGAAAAAGGTGGCAGAAGCCGGGATTTCTTTATTATAGTTGCTGGATTGGGCACTATGGGAGCGCGTGGGATCACATGATCATTTATGCAGCGGAGATCATGTACAAAATGAAAGATAGGGTTCCCTTCACTATCCACCTTTGCCTTTTTTCCTGGAAAGATGGGGTGTTGCAGGGGGATGTACATTTTCTGAGGACCCCTTGTTCAAGATATGCCTTTATTAGTTTTCTTATGGGTAGAACTGCTTCAGCTGGGATCTTGTATTGTGGTACACATGGGGGTGGTCCCTTCCTGACTTGGATAGTGACTGGTGTTGCTCCTTTGAGTAATCCTACCTCTGTGCTATCCCATCCCCATAGGTAGGTTGGCAGAGTCTTGAGATCTTCACGTAATTGGTTAGGAATTTCTGTTACCACTAGTAGGCGCTTGGCTGGGATATCAAGAGTTAATCCAGCCTTGCTGCAAGTAATTTTGGCTCCTAATTTACATAATACATCCCTTCTCAGAAGGGAGAGGGGAGACTGGGGGCATAGAGTAAATGAATGGCTTAGAGTGAAGGGGCCAATTTCCATCTTTATATCTTTGGTATATTCCACAGGAATGACTGTCCCTCCTACCCCATTATATTGTCCTTGGCCCCTAGTGATATAGCATTTTTGAAGTGGGGATTAGTAATAAGCGAAGTTGTTGCCCCTGTGTTTATTAAGCATTCATATGGTTTCTCTTCTATCAAGACTTTTAACATAGGTTCCCCTTCTGGGCCATTCCTCAAAGGGATGGCAAGGCCACTGAATGTGGCTCTGTATTCTATTTCTTCCCCATCTAGTCACCAGTTTCTTTGATTGTTGTCCCTTTCTGGTTCCCAGTATGGTCTTCTGGTATTCTCTCTGGGTCTGTGGTGAAAGGAATCGTTTCTTGGGAGAGGGGGTTTGGGATGGGCATCCCGGTAGTCATTTCATTGGACTTCCCATCTGCAGTGTCAGCTGGTGTGCCCCTCACCCCCGCATTTGAAACAATGTGTACATTCAGAGGGGTGTCGGTTTTCTCTTTCACATCATCGGCATTTCTTTGTATAATTGGGTAGTCTGTGGTTTGTCGGTTTCCCGTAATTTATGGCTGCAAAAACTCGCAGGTCTTCCTGTCTTTCAATTCTCCTTTTCCTATCTTTTTCCTTTTCCTTTAATTTCTCTCTCTGGTCATATACAAAGTTCGCTATTCTCTGCAATTCAGATATTTCTAGTGTCGACCAGTTTGACACGATCAGGTGAAAATGATTGTGGATGTCACCAGCTGATTGGTTGACAAAAGCGGAGGCAAGGATCTTTTGATCCTTTTGGCAACTGAAGTCTAGGTGTGCGAAAGTGATTGCTGCTTCAGAGAGGTGGACCCAAAATGTGTCCGGGTTTTCTGTTTCTCTTTGCGTTGTTCTTTGGGATTCTTTTTTTTTTAACCAAAGATTTTTATTATTTTTAGACAAACATACACAAACAAAACATACAGTGTGCTGGGAGGTTACAAATCTTTTTGTACGTCTTCTCCATCATCCTCAACAGCAATTATTTTTATATATTTTCATATGCAGAATATTCCATATTTTAAAATTAATTTATAACAATTCATATTATCATCCCAGAACCATTCCCAACAAACAAGTACACACAAACAAATACACAAGGAAAAAACAAAAACCTAAAATATCTTTTTTGAGAACAGTATGCTCCCAAGCCATCACTTCTCCATAGATATAAATTCAATTGCTCACTCATCTTATATATTCTAATCCATTTCTCATAACAATTTTCACTATTTCTTTCCATAGTTTTTCCCCTTTCTCTACCTTCTAAAATCTTATTTCAATTATTCCATTCCTTTCTAAATTTAATTACATTTCATTTTCCAATTTTCAATATCTTTCCAATCAATATTTTTACACTTTTATCTGTCCTGTTTACCATTTTATACTATCTTGTAAAACATATTTTGCCCTGTAATTACTAATCTGGAGAATAACACCTCTATCTCTTTTAATTGTTATCTATTCCAATTATTATTTAACATTTAAATTTCAGCTTTACAGTTATTACCTTTATTGCACCTCTATTTTATAACATCTAACTATTATCAACCAGATTCTGCTTGGTACATTCCTTTACAAATACCCATTAAATTCTTAACAAGAAAAAAAAGAAAATGTACATAAATATAACAATAATAACTAAGATAATTATTTCTATTCAAATTCAGTTCAGCCATTAACCATCTTATTCATTTCTATTTAAAATATTTCCATTTTGTTGGCAATTAACATCCATATCACTATATTTCAACAACAGAGAACAATATTAAAGCATTCCATACTTCTTTTAGTTTTTATACTTTTTTGAATTATTAAAAGCCTTATTCTCTTATCCTCTTTACATCATTTACTTATTGAAAAAAATACACATCACTTTAATCATCTAAAACATTTTCTAACTCCTTTCTATTTCTAATATAACCATATTATCTCATGTAACCTTGCAGAATCCTCTCTTTAAGTTAGATTTTTAATCGTTATCTCTGTGCCTAAATAAATTTATCCCTTTAAATCTTGCACACTTTCCCTGTTGCTGTACATCTTCATTCAATCTTTTATGGCTTCTTTTCTTTTCCATTCCCCCCCTTCTTCTCCCTCCCTTTTTTGTTCCCTTTTTAATCTAATTCTCCCTTCTGCAATCCTCTCTTCTGCTTCTTTGTAATGTTATAATTACCTTTAAAAATTATACTTTTTTTGGTTGTTGCTTCAGATCTTAGATTTTTAACTCCCTTTCCCCCCTTCCCCCTTTTTTTAAACACACTTACAATTGTCTGATCATTTAAAATGGCTTCTTCTTTGCCCCACCCTTCTTGTTCAGCCAGTATTTCTTGTTTTTCATATTTCAAAATCTCCATTTCCATAATTTGAAATGCAGGGCCAAAAGTCTCTCCTGTCACTTGTGCTTCTTCTTTATATTCTTTAAGTATCATTTTTAATTCTTCAAGGAGTGATGGCATTTTGAAATAAGTTTTTAAAGCAACCTCCAATTGATTTTAGTCTGTTTTACTAGGATCCACTGTCTAAAATTCCAGGAGTCCTCCAAAAATCCAAAGCTGTTTCTTGTTTCTTTGCTCACTTTCACTTTCCAGGGGCTTTATCGTCTTGCAACAAAGTTCCAATTAAGATATATTCTTTTCAGATCTTGTTACAGTTCCACTCTCAGTGCTTCTTAAGTCCAGATGGTATCCTCCATTTTCCAGATTCCACCCTTCTTTTGCTTTTCCTCCTCAATTTCCTTTCTTTCTCTCTCTCTCTTTTTTTAAAAAGAGTTCATTAAAGTTATTCAAAATTCTTTATCCCTTTGTTTTCAGCTAAGAATAGCCTATTAATGTCAAAGTGGATTAATATCTATTTCTTGTGCCAATCTCTTCTTAATATTCCAAATCATTAAAGACTGTCAATATTAGAGGAGAAAAAAACCAAATCTTTTTCCTTTCCCTTTCTTTCCACCGCTTTAAGAGTCTTTCTTTGGGATAATATTATTCTTAACTGTTCAAGTTCCAGGTACCTTAAATAGAAGTTTTCATTGTTAAGCCTGGTCAGTCAAACTTTCTCTTTCCAACTTCCTCCTGCACAATCTTGTCCGGTCGGGTTCTTCTTTGAGGTGGCCATTTCTGACCACCACTGCAACCGCCTTCGAGAAAGGGAGTAAAAGCCAGCTGGGGAGGAGAGATGTGGCTCTCCTCAACCCTGCTAGTGGTCTCCCCCCTCTTCACCACCTCTACAGGGCGGCTTAGCCCCGAAGCCAGCCGGCTCGGGGCACTCTGGCGGCGAGCACAGATCGAAACTGCACACAGTTGCAGATTTCAGTCTGTCTCCGAAGAGTCCCAAACTGGAAGTCACCGCGTTGTTCTTTGGAATTCTGACCAATTTAAAGGCTTTTTTCCTATCTCTTCTGAGGCTTCTAAAAGGTTTGTCTTTGTGTCCCAATGGCTGGTATCATTATAATCCCACTCAGGATGTTCTTGTTGCCAGGCAACTCGTGTGGTGTTTCTTTGTCCTGGCACACGAATGACTGGCCGCTTAGCTATTTCCTGTTTTCTCAAATAACTTTAGCTATTCATCTTTCGTTAGAAAGACTTGAATTAGTTGGGTCATATCTCCCCAGGAAGGATTATGGCTATTTGCTATTGTTTTTAGTGTCTGGATCACTGTTTGGGCGTCAGACCTAAACGTAGGGGTGTCCTTTTTCCAAATTACTATATCCGCTGCAGAGAAAGGCACGTGGGTTACAATGTATTCTCACTCACCCCTCTGTCTTCCTTGGACTGGTCTACTCAAGAGGGGGCCATAATTCTAGCCTCATTTTTACTTTCCTCTTGGGGAGGGTTCCCTGCAGTGTCCCTTTCCCCTTTTCCTTTCAGATCTCTGGATCTGGCTAATTCCACCCAGCAGTACCAGTAGGGTATTTGGCTGGGTTTGACTTTTGATCTAATCTTTCTTATGGTTTCAAAATTAAGAGTACCATCTTGTGGCCAAATTTGTTTCCCTGTCTCATCTCTCAGTGAAGCCCATTTTTTACATATGCGTTTTGCCTTTCTCTTGCTCATGCCAGCTAGGGTCGGCAGCTGCCGCTCCTCCCAAGCCTCCAACAGCTCTCCCACAGGGGTTCCATTCAGGACCCTCGAACTACCACTTCCCATGTTCCCCTTCCGATGTGGGGTTTCACACTTTGGCCTAGTCGGGTCAGTCAGCGACCAGTTTCAGACACAAGAAATTCAAGAGCAAGAGAAAAAAAAGTGTCTGAGGGAGACTTTGGTCGTTGCACCTCGTGCAGCAAAATCAAAACACTATCTTTAAAAAAAACTCTCTATTCTACAAAGTGTTTCACAAAGTATGCGCATTCCCCTTTTAAAAAACAACAAGAGACTCTCTCTCTCTCTCTTTTCGCCATGGTTTTCAGACTGGGGATCAGCTGCCTGTGCAAACTTCTTTCCTCTCCCTCCCAAAAAAACAGTCTGTGAGACTCTCTGCCCCCCACAGATAAGTACTGGTACTCTGCCTCTTTTCTTCAGGCCCACAATTAGCGGATTTGGAAGAGCTCAAATCTGGGAAAACTTACTTCTCTTCTGTAAGCAAGTACTGGTACTCCTAATTTAGTATCCAAATTAATTTACCAATTGCCTAGAGTTTGGGGCTTCGCCTTTACAATATGCACAGTGCTTTTTCCCTCCTGTTTTTTTTCTTCCCAAGTCCTCAATCTCAAGCAATCATGCTTCGCTCGGTCTTTTTTCTTTTAAACAGAGGGTTTTGCGTCTGGTGACCTCCCCTTGCTTTCTCCCTCCTGTCGGTCATGGCCCAGTGGGGCTAGCAACAGGTGGAGGTGTGGCTGGAGATTGGCCAGGGAAGTGACATTCAGCTGTTCGTTTGGAAAAAAACCCACATGCGCACATGCACTCTTTCTCTCACTCACTCCCTTCAGTTCTGCAGAAATATATATTTTAGTGTGGTACTCACCTGCATTCAAGCAGCTGTCGAGTGAAAAAAAACTCGAAGACTCCTGTTACTACCTGTTTGCCCCGGGCAGGGTCTGGGGATGTTCTCCCTGGACAAAAGAAGGTCCGTGCCAGCTGGGATTTGATCTCCGGGCCCTGTCCAGTGGCTGGGTTGGCTGGGAGTCCCTTCGTGGTCATCAATTGTTGGATTTAATGTGAAATCTCCTCTGCTGGGTTCAAATTTTCCACTGGGAAGCGTCACCGGCGCAGCGTAGAAATTGAAACTTAAACAGCTGCTGAAAGCAAGGTCTTCTTTATTTGTTGCAGGAAGGAGTACATACAGTGCGAGCAGCAGTGAGGACACACGTTCCTGGGCTAGCAACCTGACTGTGAGTAACTGGAGGGTTTTATACCCTTTTTCTCCTAGGAATTTGTGTTTCAATAGCTTTGGTATTTTATTACCTTTAATGATTTGCGCCTCATGTGATTTCTGTGCTTAATAGATTTCTTCCTTATCTGGGCTTGTTTGGAGGGCTGGCAGGGAGTGCTTGCTAGAGCTTGATTGGATTTCTAATTTAATCTTCTTATCTGTCCTAAGTGTCTTTCGAAACTGGTGTGGTGTTTGTGATCGACCTTGGGTGTTTCCCTGTTTGCTTCCCCTTGTGGTCGTGGTCAGTTGCCCTAGGTGTTTTGCATTTCTTTATGTTTTCCTATCTTGGAATCTTTCTATTTCTGTCTTTTCCCTTCTTGGCTATTAGTTTCTATACGAGGTTTCAATGCTTCTCATTCTGAAGTGTTTGTGCTGACTCTGAGATAACTTCCTGATCTCAGTATGGTTGGAGCTGTAGCTTCTTGTGATTAACTAGCTCTTGACTGTGGTCTGTGTTTTTCCTGGTTATTCCTAATGTAGTTTATTAGACTTTTCCTTATGATTTTATGTGTGTTCTTCATGTTCCCTTCCTACAGTACTATGTTGTTGTAAAGTTATTTTCCATTCAGGAGTCTGACAGCCCACAGATAAAAACTATTCTTCGGCCTGTTTGTGTGGCTAGCTATGCTTCTATATTTCCTTCTTGATGGTAGGAAAAGAAAGAAGTGCTGACTAGGGTGTGAGTCGTCCCTGAGGATTTTCCTCATCCTTTTAAGGCAGCGAGCCCTAGCAATGTTGTCTAGTGGTATCAGGGGACAGCCCACAATGTTTCATGCTGTATTCGTCACCCTCTGTAATGTCTTTCTATCCGTGGCTGTCAAGCCGGCATACCATACCGTAATGCAATGAGTGAGGATGTTTTCTATTGTGAACCAGTAAAAGGAGGTCATCAGTTGTTGTTCCACTTTTTTTTTTTTTTTGCAAGACTCTGAGGAAGTTGAGTCTCTGTTGGGCCTTTCTGGTTACCTGGGTCATGTTGATTTTCCAGGTGAGATCTTCGCTGAGGTAGACTCCAGGAATTTAAAGGAAGAAACTCTCTCCACACAGCCCTCTCGATGTAAAGTGGGGCAGGTTCCTCTCTCTTCTTCCGGACGTCTATCACCATCTCCTTTGTCTTGCTGATGTTCAGGTACAGGTTGTTTTCTAAGAACCATATGGATAATTTTTGAACCTCCCCCTTGTATGCTGTTTTGTCTCCACCTGGATATGCCTCCAAATAGCATATCTACAAAAAGAGGATATGTGTCTATACAATTTGGATAGGGAAGGTGGTAGTTCATGAAGAAAAATCCAACAACAAATCCAAAGTGATGCAACTAAATGGCACAGAACTGCCAATAAATATTTGAATTATCTACTCTTCCCAATTTATTGTCAGCCACATGTACATCATCTAGACGGGAGATAGACTGGAGTCTGAAAATAATGCTTCTACTAAGTTTTCTTAAAATGAAGATGAAAAAACTATAGTATGGATAAACAATACTTGAGATTCAGAAAATGAGGCGATAATTCATGTAGGAAATGTTGTTCTTCCACTTTTCTCAGCTCTTTTAAAAAATGTACTGTTTTCTGTATCTGTAATTCAGTCAAGGATAAAATCCTAAATATGTAAATATGTAAGATTTTGTTTTGTTTAATTACGATCTTATGGTTTCTTTTAATATGGAGCTTTTTACATGTCTGCTTTTCTTAAAAAGACAAAATGAGTCCAGTAACTTGTAGCTTCATGTTGTTGGAAGTTAAAATCCACCCCTCTCCTAGAGAAATGAAATATTTTAGGATATATTAAAAAGGCAGAATATTTCCCTAAAAGAGAAGTAGAAACTCAGAGAGGCAGAAACAGCCCCCCTACCTTTGCTAATGGACCATTAAGGCCTGGGCCAGTCTATTCTACATAACAAAGAACTACCTCCTTCAGGCAGACCCATAATAGGAATCCCAAAGCCCTTTCATTATATCATTATCCAGCAAGGCTCAACCAAGTCTGGGACTCAGGACAGCCTACAGAGTTGCCCCTGCATGGCTCCATGGAAGTCTGACAGCTAATCAGAATACAAGCTCAAATTCAAATCCCAACAGATGGCATAAAACCCAGGGATTCTCTTCCGTTTTTTGCTCAGGAGCTCCAAGGCATGTGATCCTGTCCACTATTAAACCATCTTTCCAAACAGCCTCCATGTTTCCAGTGCCTTTTTCCCCACTTGGAACTGAACTCAAAAGGATATTTCTTCCAATAATGTGCAACAAAAATCAAAACATAAAAAGTAAAACTATAACAAGAAATGTACAGCTATTATTCAAAATAAACAATACTTCTAAATTTCATATATCAACCAAATCTTTTTAGTAGGAAATAATAAAACCAGGCACTCATTCCACTTCCCACCCTGCTATTGCTCCTGGGCTCTCTGCATCTTGCAGAAGTGTGCAAGTTAGTTAACAAGCAGCAAGGTGCTGAACTTATCCGAAAAGCTTGAGGGAACACCTGTGCACCTTTAGCAGAGAGGAAATTTAAGCCTCAGAGTAGTAGTTTTTTTTTCTTGGTAGGAGCAACTTGAGCATCTGGTTTCATATTCTGTGACTCTTGCCTGGAATTCAGTTATTTATTATCCCAGTGAGAACTCCTTGTTAGCTGTACATGGTCCAAAAGAGAAAGGAGAATAGATTTCAGAAGCTGCAATGGAAGAAAAGGAGCTAGTAGACAATAAACCATCATGTTCCAGATCTGTTTCAGAGGATGAGACTCCTCTCATTCTCAGTGACAAAAAAATGAACAAACTGGGAGTCAGGATTGTAAAAGCAGAATTTATGGAAACAAGGATTTAGTTGCAAAACTTCAGTCTCAGCTTGATAAGGCATGCATGCTAAAGGACAATGGAACACAAGCTAAAGCTAGAAAAACAGATGAGAAAACTGGTTTCAAGAAGACTATGAAGTGATCTTGGTCAGAACTGATAAATCTGGCAGAGCATGGCCTGTTAATATTCCAGAAGAAACATTGGATCATGTAGGCAGAAAGAGGAAGAATCAAATGATACTTATTCATGTGGATAAGGAAAGAATTTAATATTTTCAAGATGATGATAATTTAGACCTGAAGGATTTGATCAGGAATGGAAAGATGAGTACATTAAAGGATCAAAATAAGCTTTTCATGGGAATGTCATCAAAGTTTTCAGACAAAATTGATAGAGATTATTACACTCTGACATATTTGTTTCCAAAGCAGCAAAGAGGGAGGAAAGTGGAAAAGCGGAGGAAAGGGAGAGAAACCAAGCGATCCGTGAGCATCAACAACTTGCTGCATGCATGTAAAAATGCCCTTATTGCTTTGGAAGCTCTGAACTTCCTAAACACCTAATCATTGCAATTGGTAACAAGGTGTACTTATCCTTGCTGAGGTACCAGTCTCTTACTGAAGGTCATTGCCTGATCACTCCTATGCAGCATTACATAGCTGCCACACTTCTAAGATGAAGACATTTGGGAAGAAATTTAGGTATTCAGAAAAACCTTCGTAAAGATGTTTGAAGCTGAAGAGTTGGATTGTGCCTTTCTGGAGACAATTTTAAGTATAATCAAACAATACCACATGGTGTATAAATGTATTTCTCTCCCAAGGAAGTGGGGGATATGGCTCCCATCTATTTCAAGAAAGCTGTAATGGAATCAGACAAAGAGTGGGCCATGAATAAAAAACTAATTCATCTAGGCTCGAAAGATGTTCGCAAATCGGTGCCAAAAGGTTTGCCTTACTTCTCTTTAGATTATGGTCTCCAAGGCGGTTTCATTCATGTCATTGAAAATCAGTACAAGTTCCCTTGTTACTTTGGAAAGGAAATAATTGGTGGCATGCTAGATTTGGAACTATGGCTTTGGAGGAAAGGACTACAAGAAAATTTTGAAGACCAAAGGAAGAAAGTGTTGCATTTTTCTCAGAAGTGGAAATTGTATGACTTCACTAAAAGTAAAGAATGAAAATATACTGCAGATGCTGATATATCGGATCCTGAAAAGTTAATGAACCATCACAATCTAAAAAGCTTATTTTGTGGAAGAACTCCTGCTGAAAACAATAAACAGATTTTGTAAAGTTTTGTAAACTCGAAGGAATAATAATACCTTAAGGGAAACAAAAAAGATTAGATTGAAGCTAAGATATTTGAATCATGTATAAATCATGTCCAATGTACAATATGTTGATATATGTTTGAAGTAAATAAGAAGTGCTTATTTTAATAGATAATGAGTGTGTTTTGTTAGCAAGTCCTGTTGTGTATTCTTTAATGTTTCCCAGATTTACATTGTATATAAGTCTAACTTGTCTTGATAAAAGATATCATAGTGAAGAGATTTTTAAATACTGAAAATGGTGACATTTTTAATGCAGAACATTTGAAGTTTTAAAAATATTTTGTTTAAGTGTTGACAATTTGAGAAAGTTTAGTCTGAGGCACACTATTGCAGTTTAAAAGAAAACTGATGTAAATTTTTTTGAAAAAAATGATGTAATGTTTGAATAAATATGTCCCAATCTTTAAACACACACACACACACAAAAGCAACTCCAGAGGAAGGTTAGAACTCTACTTTATTGAGACAAGTATAATAGCAGAATTTTTGATACCCTGACTGCTTTACCCTCTATCCCATCCCTCTTACATCCTAGTAAATCAGGAATAAGGCTTGAATCTTTTCTGAATGCTGTCTTGTTTCCCAGTACTTAAGAAAGGTGTATTTTTCAGCCCTCTTTGCTGAATTTTTGCCTATTTCTCTCAAAATCATGTGTCTGATTCTATGCTATTAGTGCATTTAATGGTCACATTAAAACTTACAACTTAATGGAACTGTAGGTGATTTTTTGAGAATTCTACAATGCTAGAAAAGTGAAACAAAAGAGAAGTGAATGAAGTGATGGACTTCATTATTGCAGTGCTATTTATAAAATTGAAGGCATAAGCTGGGGACAGATCAGCCTGGAAAAGATTTGTCTATGTTGTTGCTACAGGACAACACTAATGCTAACACATTAATATATAGGGTGCATCCAGGGCTTTTATATTGTGATTTAGATTTCCAAAGTCAATGGAGGAAAACCAGATTTGCTTAATGATCGTGTGATTCACTGTGATTCAATAATTTGCTTAACAACCCTGGCAAAAAAGGTTGCAAAATCAGCATGATTCATTAACAACTGCCTTGATTAGCAATGGAAATTGGAATCTCAATTGTGCTCATAAGTCAAGGACTACCTGTATACAGGACTTCATTTAGTGACTGTTTGAAGTACAACAGTACTGAAAAAAGTGAGTTATGACCATTTTTTTACTTGCAACCATTGCAGCACCCCCATGGACACATGATCAACTTTTAGCCACATGGCAACTGACGGTTGTTATTTATGACAGTAATAGTGTCCCAGGGTAATTTAATCACCTTTTGAGATAGCTCACAAGCAGTCAATAGGGAAGTCAGATTCACTTAACAATCGTGCTACTAACTTAAGAATTGCAGGGATTCACAACAATTGTAGCAAGAAAGGTCATAAAATGGGGCAAAACTCACTTAACAACTGTCTCACTTAGCAATGGAAATTTTAGGTTTACTTATGATTGTAAGACAAGGACCAACTGTAGCAATAACAATAGCACTTAGACTTATGTACTGCTTCATAGTGGTTTACAGCGGTTTACAGAGTTAGCATATTGCCCCCAATAATCTTGGTCTTTATTTTCTGACCTCAGAAGGATAGAAGGCTGAGTCAACCTTGAGCCAGTGAGAACTGAATAGCAGAACTATTGACAGCTGGCAATCAACAGAATTAGCCTGCAGTACTGCATTCTAACCACTGCGCCACCATGGCTCTTACCTGTAATTAAATTATTGAGGGTTTTTTTTTTTGAGTGAGCTCTGATACAGGTATTTCTTACTATTTTATAAGTACAGTACTTAGAACATTTTAATATTGTATATATAGGCACCTAAATACTGCTTGACAAATCTTTTCAAGAAAAGTCAATGAATCATTGGCCATAATGTGCCCAAAGGAGGATGGACACATCATTTGTGCCTTGAATGATAATTCTGACTGGTTTGCTTGATTTGCTTTTTTGCTATCTACAGTATTCTCAGGAATCTTCTCAAACAACAAAGTTCAAAACTGTCTATACTTTTCTGTTCTTCTTCAAACTCCAAATTCTATTTTAGAATCACAGGGAATAACAATGTTTTTATTATTCTAATTTTTGTATGTCTAGACACATCATGGTATCTAAATATCTTTTCATGGCTATTCTACCAAGTCTGCTCTATGCCATATTTGAAACTTGTTCTTTTGATATTTATCAATGGTTGATTCTAAAAAAATTCTTCATAAAACATTATATAAAATTAAATTTAAAAAGGAATGCATTATTAAGAAACAGATAAAAACACAGATATAATACTATGGAAATAAATTGGTTAAAGAAATTCAATATACTTTTTTTAATTGAAAGAAACACTAACTTTTTTTCAAATAATTAAAACAGATTGGTCTTTTTAGATTTGCTGAACAAGGAAAAATATTTTTATACTTAAATTTCCTTTCTCAGAGAGTCAATATCTTAATTTTTTAACAGACAAACTTTTGTAGATGTGGGATAAACAAATTTTATTCATATCCTTGCAGTCTTGATATTAAACCCCATCTTGTGGTAAAATGTAGTATCCCTGGAAATAACACAGGGACGGAACTGAATAGAATTAGATCCACATTTACAATTATCACTTTTTGTATGATTCAGTTAAGAAAAGTACTACAATATTGTAATTAACAGAATGTAACCCTCTGATCTGATATTAAGTTTGAATTGGCTAGCTACAGTTGCAGAGTTGTTCTTTAACAAAGCTGTTTATTAGGATCTCCTGTCTGAGCAAGACGTTGGATTAGAAGACCTCCAAGGTCTCTTCCAAATCTATTATTCTATTCTATTCTGTTTCAGTAAGAAACAAAAAAAATTAAATCCATATATTTGGAAAGCTGAATGATATGCAGAGGTAACATATTTTAAAAAGTATTAATTGCTGATTTTACTTTTGTATGTAAAATTAAAGTTTAGAAATGCAGTCCTGAACAAATACACCAATCAATATATAGAAATAACTAATTGTAAGAGTTTGCAATTAACTCTCATATACCTTATTACTAGAAAGAGCAACTTATTAAAAACCACGGGCTACATATTTTTTTAATAGCCAAAAGTCACAGAGGACACTGTTGTGACTTAGTGGCACCGTTTCAAATAGACAAGTTTATTTTCTATTTGAAGTTTTAAAAAATAACTTTTTAGGTGCATGAAATATATTCTAAATAAGTATTACTAAACAAAAAAGAAATGGGGCTGCATATGCTTACTCAAAATCTCTGTGCAATGCTTTCTTGTCTGATGTTGTTAGTTGCGAAGTCGTGTCTGACCCATTGCAAACCTATGGACAACGTTCCTGCAGGCCTTCCTGTCCTTGTCTGTAGGATCCCCAATTTTGCCACTTAAACTCAGCTTTTGAAGAGTTTTACTTATCCTTTCAAGTCTCTAATTATCTGGTGACTTCTATATGTTACAAGTATAGAAGTATAAATTAGTAGCTCTCTTCTTCAGCTTGTAATCCAGAAAAACATAACAGAAAAATATATAAATGGATATGTATGTTGACATGAGAGGTTCTTAATTCTTCTTTCTCTCTTCTACAGAGAAGTACCTGATTTTGACTGAATAGCAATATAGGAGAAACTCATTCTGAATAAATATACACAGAATTGATTATCCAAGTTTAGAGGAAAAATTACATTATATTACATTATATGTTATGAGCTACTTTGTATTGGTCAGCATTGTGTTCATTATACAAATGGTGTAAATCTGTTATAGACTACAGTGATGCAGCAGTTTCCCAGGAAAGAGAAAGTCTATTCCAATGAGAGGGAACTGAGCAGTGGTAGGATTCAAATAATTTAACAGCCGTATGATTTCTTCCAACAACCAGTTCACCAAACTGCTCAGAAAGTTAACAACTGGTTCTCCTGAACTGGTGCAAACTGGCTGAATCCCACCACTGGGGCTGAGGCAATAGATAATACAGCCTGGAGTTGGATAGGAGGCAGAAGAAGAGAAGATAGTGGCTCCCTAAAATTCTTCAGGGTATATACATTAGGGTAAGAGTGTAAAGATTTAGTCTGGCAAGTCTATCTGTCTATTGTGTGTGAGCAAATAAAGAACCAAATATTGGTTGGATTGGTTATGTCATTCTTGCACTGGATGTGATAAGATCTCTGCTCTATAGTGTGAAGAATAGACTGTCTGTGAGGACAAGTTCATTCCATAAAGAATGTTGTAAGTCAGTCCTGAGGAAGACCTTATCTGTAAACTATGCAACCAGCTAACAACATAAATGATACTGAAGCAGATGAACCCACTCAATATAAAGGAACCATGAGCAAAGGGACTTCCAACCATTTGGGAATATATCACAGTATGTCAAATTACCAGAAGGCACTGGAGAAGTTGTTGCACCTATTGCATTATCTCTCATCTTGCAAAATATTCTTTATTACTTTAATTGATCTTTTTTTCTTTTTCCTAGTGAAGTATGTTAACTTGATGCATGAAGCCACAAACTATGACTTTCTATTATATAGTGCCAGAAACAATTATTAGAAATACAGACATGACAAATGTCTAGTTTTGACATGATACCAGAGTGTCTACCAAATCATGTGATAAACCGACTCCTGAGTATAATGTTTCTATTTCTCAAAAGAGCTTTTCTCATATTCTTTCATTTATTTAAACTGAAAACCAGAAGGCACCAGGTCAGTTTAGCCTTTGGATAAATTCAGATTTGGTCACTTGACTCAGGATATCAGAAATGGTATGTTTACATTGATTGGGCAAAGCAACCATCAATCTGCTCAGAGGCTGGATTTCACTATTTCCCAGCATTAAATTGGAAATTATAATATATTATAATAATAATTATATTAATATAAAATATTAATAAAAGTTTATTGATACTTCTGGGATGATTTCAATAAGTATTTGGTAGTGTAAATCTAGTGGTTTGCCTTTTCTGAGGTATGTGAGACAATTTAACAATGTCACTACTTGCAAATCAAAAACAACTAGAAATGTTTATTGACCCCTAACATTTTTGTTCAGTTTTCTCTTTAATCAGTGTTATGTACTATGCATTCAAAATGAGAAACTAACTATTTCTTTTCATTGTTAATATTTTTTCTGGAATGTTTTACTAAGTATTTCTTCTTTTTAATAATTTTAACTGGACTGATTATTTCTTGTCTGTCTTCTAAAGCTTAATTTACACACAAATTAATTTGGTTTTCAATTCATGTTTAGAATGCAGTCAAATTATAGTGTAAATATACTTCATCAGAAAGGAAAAAAAGGAACTAATTGCATAATTTTAAAATGTGTTTTCATATAGTCTATAAAATATGTTGAAATACTGTTAAAACACACTCAGTTTAATGTTTAATGAAAACAAGTTTAATGAATACATTTCACTAATTTTAACGTCTATTTCAATTGTAACTAACTTTGGATCCAATTATAACCTTTCACAATGATGTTAAAGAAATATATGTAAAAAGCAATATATCATACACAACTTAAGATTGCTTTGTCATACAAGTATTAAAATTACAACTTGGACATTATGATTAAACTGCTAATATCACTGAAATAAATTAAGAATACATATAAATGGTTCCAAAGAAAATTAGGCACATCTTAACTATTTTAAATAAATTATGCAGAGATATGTTTTAGTAAAAAAATAATTCTGGCAATCACCAGTGAATCTAAATTCTATATTTAGGCTTTTCACTTATAATCTTGGATTCCAATGATATAATTTTCAATATAAATATATTGTATCACACAAAGACTACAATTTATATATTCAGTTCATTAATAATGCCATTGGTTAATCCTCATTCCAGTTTAATACATGTATTATTAGAAAAACAAAACTTGCTTTACTTCATAGCAGAGGTGGTATTCAGCAGGTTCTGACCAGTTCTGGAGAACCGGTAGTGGAAATTTTGAGTAGTTCATTTCATGTAATTTCATGAAATTTTGAGTAATCCATTTCATGTATTCATAACTATGTTTATACTTATACCTGTTATCTTATAATCGCTTGACTAAACAAACAAACAAACAAACAAACAAACAAACCGGAAAATACCACTTCAGACTGGAGATTTTACAGTATTCTTCCCCTGCCATGCCGACTAAGCCATGCCCACAGAAGTGGTAGTAAAAAAAATTTAATCCCACCACTGCTTCATAGCCATAAATGTTTTGGTAAAGTGCATACATAGAATAGAGGAGGGTATTTATCTAAATGAGCCAAAATCCATTTAGCAGGTAGTCAAATAGGCATGAAATTATTTCATTAGATCTGCATGTAAGAAAATAAATTGTAATGTTATTTTATAAATAAATATCTAGTGTTTGTCAGACACTCCTGATAGGAGCATTAAAACCCCTTCTCTTGGTTGATTTCAAGCTGAAAATGAAGCACATCAATAGTGAAAAAATATGTTTATCCAATTGCTTTGGCAAATGGCCACACCAAGGATTAATTTTCCATCATTTTTATAAATCATCTTTATTTGAAATTTAGCCAACCATTAATAGAATGAAATCCATCCAGTATTACAATAATGTTTGCTCTATGAGGGGTCCTTGGTGTTCTTGCAGACCTGTCATAATATCATCATGGGGTTTGCTCCTCTGTTTATATTCTAATGTCTTGCCCTATCAATGTTGATGGAAGTGGTCTTAGACTCAGAGGTTCTTTAGTTTGGTTGATCCTTAATTGGGGTATTTTTCACTTGATTGTTGGTCTTATATTAATCCTGGGAGTAATCTATGCTCATCTGAGTGGTGATTGCTTATGGGGAAGTCTTTTGATCTTTCTGTTTCTTTTTTGGCTTGCTATCAAATTTTTCATAGTATGTAAATATTGTCTATGTTTATGTATCTATTGATGGCTAATATGTCAGAGTGCCAAGCCTCTAGGAGATTTTTGGACTTGATTTAGTCTAGGATGGTCACCGTTTCCCAGTTCAAACTATGATCAAGTCTGTCCATATGTTATGAAGTTAAAAAGTTTTCATTATGTCTTCTGACTGCTAGTTGGTGTTAAAAGATACATTCTGCCTGTTTTCTGTCTGTTTGTCCGAACAGTGGCTGTTGCAGTCATTACACTGTATGTTGTAGATCAGCAGTCCCCAAACTTTCTGGCTTGGTGGACCGGTAGAGGGAAGAGCATGTGCAACTCCATGTACACAAGTGGATGCTGTATGAATGCTCGCTGCTGTATGTATGCTCGCTGCTCAAACAAATAGAATTTTGCATGCAAGTGCAAGCGCCCCCCACTTGCGCAAGTACAGCTGTGTGTGAGTGCTTGCCTGCCACTTGTGCAAGTGGAGCTATGCACGCATGATTTTGCCCCACTTGCACAATCTAGTTCCAAATGGGCTGTGGCTTAGTAGCGAACTGAGGACTGGGGGGTTGGGTGCCCCTGTTGTAAATGACTGTTTTTTCTTCTTGGGGCTGCTGAGTCATTTGATTTACTTAATATATTTTGAGGAGATTTAGTTGGCTTGTGTACTACACTGATTCCATGTGGTTGTAGTAGTCGGTTGATGGTTTCTGAGATCTTCTTGATATATGGCAGTGTTAGGACTTGTGTTGTTTATGCTGTATTGGTTGAATGGTCAGGCACTTTTTGATAAAGTTGCATGGATACCCACTTTATTGGAATATGTTATATAGATGCTTTGTTTCCTTTTTCTGCTGTAGAGGGTTGTGGAAGTCAGTTTGTGCTCATCTAAATAAAGTTATTACACACAGCTTTCCTGTGGGGGATTGGGTTATTTCTTTGGTAGTGGAACACTTTGCTGGTGTGGGAGGTTTTTCTGTATACTTGGGTTTCTAGTTTATCATTATGGTCTCTGATGATCAGGATGTCCAGAAAGGGTAGTGAGTTATTATTTTTCTCTCTCTCTTCCTTTTAAGATATTGCTGGTAGTTCTGTGGGTATCCTCTAATTGGTACTTTTTTTTACTATGGTGAAGGTGCTGTCTACATATCTGATCTATATTTTCGGTTGCATTTGTGGAAGTGCTATGGCTTCTAAATATTGTATAATGGCTTCCACTGTAAGTCCTGAAAGCAATGAGCCCATAAATGTACCATTAATTTGTTGGAATGTTTATCCAACAGATAGAAATTATGTAGTTAGGCAGAGGTTTATGAGATCCATAATCCTTGATGTTTCAATCTTGCATTTGGTTAAGTCAGATGTGCTGTGCAACAATATGCTCATAGATTCTTTGACTAAGAAGTATTTGACTTTGACTAATTTCAGATCTATAGACATGTTTACTCTGTAAACATAAACATATTTTTCTTAGCCTCTGCTTTTCATATTCTGTTAATATTTTCTTATCTCAAAGTTACACGAGTTTCTTATTAGTCAGAATTTCTTTATTTAAAATAAATGTCATTTTATTAAATGTCATTTATACACCTTATCTATACATAATATAAAATAAAACATTCATCTTCTTTTGCCACACAATACACGGTATATTCATTTGTTTAATTAAGAACCAACTATTGACAGGAACCAGAATTACTATCTTTTTATACGTAAGATGTATGTCTGCCTTTCCTAATTGCAAGCACCTTCAAACATTCCTACCGCTCCAGGTAGAAAATGGGAAGGGGGGAGTATTTATGTTTTTATGGAACTTTTTAGGATTATGATAGTGTGCTTCATGCTTTTCCTCTTATCTCCATAAGAGAAAAAAATAACTCCCTAGAGTTATGAATCTTAAGTTAATTGAAAGTGTTACAACTTTCTAAATATAAATCTTATTAATAGTAATTAATGAAATACTTAATGTAATCCTTTATAAGTAATACTTATCTAAAAATCAAAATACCCATAAGATATTATGGTTGTTTTAATATACTGTTGTACATATGCAACCCATTTTAATCCCTGTGTATAGGTAATTATTTTAGAACTGTCTTTAAGAGATAAACTTTCCACAAAAACATTTCAAAACTGGTGGTTCAAAAATGAAAACAATAAAAATAAAGATAACTTCACCGATTTCCTAAACACCTGCAATAAAAAGATTTTTGAACCCCATGGTAGAATAGCTTTAATTCAGCTACAATACTATGATTATAACACGCTTAGCAGCAACATATTATAGATAAATTTGTTTAAAACTTTGTGAAGAGTCAGACAGCAAATCCATATAATGGGATGATTTAAAAAAAATCAAGATTTTTTTTTACATGGTGTTGTGTCCCCACAAACTACAATTAAAACTGAAACAGAATTATAAATGCACTTCTTATAGCTACCATGATATAGGTTGTCATGAAATTTTATGATTCTTAAAAGGGATGCACATAGACTACATGTATACCCATAAAGCTCCACGTTTACAACTTTTTGAAAACTTGGATCTATGAAATGCATTTTTAGGCAGGACACCAACTAAAACCATCACATCCATGAAATTACATCTTTAAAAATTAACCAGAAGCTTGTATGTATCTAAGTTATAGTTTGTCAGGGTCTTCTGGTGGGTTTACCAATAACACTAACAAATCCTAAATGTGTCTCTCAGAGTTTCAGTGTAAATACCAAGACTCACGATACCTCAAATTTTAAATGAGATATCCACAAACCAGTGTGTTTGATGCATTTCAAGGAATATATGTGATGTGTGATTGATGTGGTTTGCAAGGAATCATATTTTAGGTTCATATTTTTACACTGAGTAATACTATAAAGTAACATTTTTGTACTATGGTGATTCATTATAAATACCTCTTTTGCTAAAGAGCTGGCTTCTATGGACTTTAAAGTCCCTGTGGAAAAAATTACAAAGCTTTATTGTGTGGGTATACACTGGATTACACATTTTTTGTGTAATGGATGTTAAATCACAGAATCTATTATATGTATACCCATGTGTAAAATATGTATATTTGGGTAGTAAATTTGTGGGGATTATTTCCAAAGGTAAATTAGGATTCCATGATTTTATATAATAAAAATACAGATCTGAACTTTTACAGTTCAGTCAAAAAGATAAGTGTGATACATCCATCATTACTTTGGGAAGGTTACCACTACCTCCTTGGATCTGACTACTGAGAACAATATAAATACCAAAAATATTAGCCATTTCACTGTTGCTAAGATTGGAAGAATGTAAGTGCTACAGTTCTTCCATCTCAGGCAGATTACAATAAACCTAAATGGAAAGATTAAAATGGTCGCACAATCGAGAGGTCTTTTAAGCTGAGGAATAATAAACACTCCCATTGCTTGGATTTCAACAAGGCAGCCACAAGCCAACAACATGAAAGCCGATTTGAGTTCTAAGCACCAGGCTAGAAGACTGCGGAGTTCTACTCCAGTCTTAAGCACGAACTTTTAGGTCAGTCACTCTCAACAACCCAATTCCCAACAACCCATAGGGTTGTTGTTGTGATGGAGAAAATAGGACGAAGGAAGAGTATCAGGTTTGAGTTATTTAGAAGGCAGGATAAAAATGAATAAACATGAACCAAGATGTACCTCAGCAGAAGTGGGAGTGGGGAATGGGGGGGGTAACCAACCGCGTAAAATTATTATTTAGCAAACCATGATGTTAATAGCGCTATGAAGGCTACCACTAATGGCTTAATAAAATAACCAAACACCTTCACGGGATTAAAAACGAATGCGAGTATTAGAAAAGGCCCTGGTCCAAAGAATTCCCCCTCCCCCCCCCGCCTTCGTTTAAAAGACAGCTGTGATCCACTCCCGAAGCTCTGGGTGTGGCAAAGCCTCGGCCGCTCACCTCGGGGCGGGGTCTGGGCAGCTTTCTGATAAGCTTTTGCTTAGGAGGCGCGCAGGTCGTGTTTTCGAGGGGAAGGGTAGGGTTTTGTGGGGTTGTTACTTTAAAACGGGGAACACCCGCCTTAGTTAGCGGGAACGGCTTTTCTCTGACGTGCGGTAAGATGGTAAGTTCAAGGAGGCCGTCGTATTCCATTAAAGCAAGGATTGGCTTTTCCGTGATACAACTCTTGTTGGGCTTTTAAAAAATGGTTTAAAGGTCCGGGGGGGAAATAGAGTAAAGGAGCGAAGTTTGGCAAATGGTCTGCTAAAGCGAAAAAAAGGGTTTTGTAAAACCAAACTTAAAAAGCCACCTGCCCACGGAAATTTTGACGCAGTTTCCTCAAATGGACGGGCCTAAGTCAAGCCCGGCCGTTGTGAAGAAGGGGGAGGGGGCAAAAAAAAAAGCGGGAAGTCGCTACTCTCGCCGTCCTTCGAAGTGGAAGCGTGCAAAGGATGTGTGGAGATGGTAGGCTACGTCGAGCGGCACAGGAAGGCCAAACGAAAACCAGGCGAAGATGCTTCTGAGGCGGAGGCGCGATCACCATTTTGTAGCTGCGTGGTAGTCAATGATCGATTTATGCTCGCCACGAGTCACTTTGTGCGGCCTATCGCGCTAAAACCACAGTTGTAAAAAGCCTCTCGACGTCCCAAGCCCCCCCTGCCTAGGTGTATTTTACAGAGGGAGAGCACATTCTTAATTATCGTTCATAGATTTTATGGCTGTGAAATTCTTACTGGGTTAATGAAAACCCTATCTATAAATAAGTAGTTTAAGAGACATGACTAGACCCTTTTGGTTTCAGTGCGATTTTCTCCAAGATAAGCCTAGATCGGATGGTAGCCAGTATTAAGGTATCAGACCTCAATTCTGCCTGCACTTGTCTCTTAAGTCTTCAGAATAGGTTGATCTCGGACGTTGAATCCGCCAATAGTGTTGCAAGTTTGGAATGGAAAAATAACGGCTGCCTTTTCTTTTTACTATGTTAACTGCAGACTGGCAAAGGTTCAATCCCAAAAAAGAATTATCAATTTAAGAGTTCAGCTTCTCCACTGAGTTTTTTTTCTTGAGCTTGGTACATATCAAGCATGTATCCAGTCAATTATATTTAATAAGAGATGTTTTTAAAAGTTTTGTGTTTACTTTAACTTGATCTGAGTTTGTATCAGAAGCCAATTCAAATATATTTGATTAACTTATTTTGAACTGCAATTCATATAAGCTTGATTCAGCATAGCCCAAGTGTTATAGTTTAACTACATTCTTTAAGAGGGTGCTTCTGATCAGCTGATTGGTAGGTTATCTATAAAAGTTTGCTGGGTTCCTATTTGCAAATACTTTAAAATCATTCTTATAAAGGATTGCTATAGTAAACTTTAAACCAGTGACCTTGGTTAAGATGACCAAATTCTTGCTATCAATTCAAGGTATCCTTGGAAGTTGCTGAATTGTTGCAACCGAAAATACTCCAATAATTTTAGAGAAATGTAAAACAAGGATCCTTTACTTTGGACCAGTAGAATATATGCTTGGTTACCTTTTATATTCTATCATTATTTGTGTCACATTTTATATACATGAGGGAGGAATATTTTCTAGATACAAGTGTAATAGTGTTTAAGGAGGATTTAAAAAAAACAATTTGTTTTGTAGTCTACTTCAAATCAGGACTCTCAAAACACAAATATTCCACGGGAAGAAAGCTCTCAGTTACCTGCTACCAGCCAAGGATATGTTCTGCCTGAAGGGAAAATCATGCCAAATACCATTTTTGTGGGTGGAATAGATATAAGGGTAAGTATTTATTTCGTTACAGGGTTTCAGTTATTAGACTGTGTCTTGTGTTTTCACAAAAACTTTTGAGAAGTTGAATTCTGCACAATGAAGATTGCAATTCCAAGTGAAAATAAAGCCGTTGGTGATATCTTCTAAATTGTAAAAAGTATTATTGGATCCAAAATTTTCAGTAGAAGTTTCATATATTCTCTTTTAAAATATTCTTATACTTAGGCTATGATGTGTATGACAATACTGCTGTTTCATAAATAATTTGATAGTTACTTGGATTTTTAAAAAAAAGTTAACAGTATTTTACTACAGGTCCTTTCTGTAGTATTACCTTCATATAATGTTTAGTATGCCTTTATATAATTTATCCCTAGATGGATGAGACAGAAATTCGGACCTTTTTTACACGATATGGCACAGTTAAAGAAGTGAAAATAATTACTGACAGAACTGGTGTCTCTAAAGGGTAAGTTGGTTGGTTTGGGTGGCATTTATAATAAATAATTGTGAAGGTATTAAGTAGCTACAGTATTTAGATCAAACATTACTAGTATTCAAATATCAACTGGAAATGAAGGGTATTAACGAAAAGATTTAAAAGTTTGTAAACTGAACTGCAAGTTCAGGCATAAACTTAAATTCTTCAGTGTTGCTCTTAGTTTTAATAAATCATTTGTTATGTTTAATTGTAATGTTACTTTATTGTGCATTATTTTAATCTTTGTAGACTCAAATGATAGAATATCAATTTTTTTAAAATAAAATAATAATAGATAATATCACCAGAAACAGCCACGGGTCAAGTTAGAAGTTTTACTTTCCATCTCCATCTCATATTAAGAATAGCCATTGGTCTAGTTTTGAGAAATGCATAAGATTTTTCTTGAAGATGGAGGAATATAAACATTCTCATTAATTTGATAGCTTTAATCTCTCTAATATTTGATTTTCTACTTTTCTGGATACAACCTTTTAATGCAGAACATTGAATTACATAGTGGGATATTCAATTGGAATGTTGATATGCTTTTGATTTATCTTTGTAGCTACGGATTTGTATCATTTTTGGACAACGTAGATGTACAGAAAATAGTAGAAGTAAGTTGTTAATTTGGGTTCTTTGTGGAATAATTTAGTTTAGTTTAGTTTATTGTCATTGCACCTCGTACAACGAAATCAAACATCTTCAGTGCACATCATGACCATGAAAATAAACACAAACACACATCCTTCACACTTCACACATTGAACCAAAACCCCTGACACTGCACCAACACTGCACTATACAGTAGAATTCAAAAGAATTCAGTACAGTAGAATACAGTAGAATTCAAAAAAGCTACCACCCTAGGATAGAAGCTGTTTTTCAGCCTATTTATCCTTGTTTTTATTATTCTGTATCCTTGTTTTTATTATTCTGTAATAGTTCAAAAAAAGGGTTCCCAGGATGAGATGGATCTTTGAGAATGTTTTGAAACTTTGTATTGGTTTCTTTTTTGGAATGGAAATCACAAAAAAAAATTTAGATAAGGGATTTGATAAGACTGTTGATACTTAGAATCTGTTTACAGTTTGGAATGTAGATGGCCTTTTTATACAAGTTTTATTGCCAAATAATACTTTCATGTCCAAACAAAATATTCATTGACCAAGTACTTGTATTATTGTGTTAACTTGGCTTGATTATAAAAATAATCGTATTCAACTGAGAATCAATTATTGCTGTAAATAGATTTCAACTGGTGAATATTATTTATTACAGCCTTATATGAATTCATTTTGATATAGCCTGTTTTAATCACTTCTGAATAAGAAAGATGTCAAGTCTGAATTAAACCATAAAAAATGAATTAAACCAATACAAATGCATACAAATAAGCTTCCTCTTGTTAGTATGGAAGATAACATGATCACTGCTACTAGGGAGTTCCAAGTTCAAAGAGCATCCTTCATTTTAACTCTGAGCTACAAATATTCTCCTCTATTGGTCTTTTTCAGTATCTTAATACTATCCAACAATAAAATGTATCTTTTTCTTTGGAAAGGACACAAACTGAAGTTTTATCTGAGCATTGCCCACTGATGAGGAAAATATTGTAATTTGTGCATTGAAGATTTTACCATTATAGCTTTGTCTAAAAATAATAAAATAAATTTTGCCAATGGAAGTTAAATTAATAAATTAAAAATGCTACCTTCCCAACCACTTCTGAAGTGTGACATTCAGTTAATAGTATTTGGACCTAAGAAATGATTGGACTCACTATTTTGATCAGCTTTTCAAGGTGAACAAATGAAATGATCAAGAAACCTGGATAAGTCTTCTTGTTAGATTTTTGCCTTCTTTATGCAATCCAAGTTGCAAAATTTGAATTACTTTCATCTGAAAAAATGCAAGTAAAGATTAATTGGGTTTGAGATGTCTGACAGACTATCTTCGAAGCTAGCTTATTTAAAATTCTTTAAAATACAGTCTTGCGTTTCAATCCCCTACTCAAAGGCTTTCATTCCTCGTATCCAGATTATGGGATATTGAAGAGAAATTTCATCTGTAATCCAAGTCTTCTCTCTGTTCTATAGTTAATTGTAACATCAATAGAATTTGATTCTGTAGTTCCATGGGGTATTTAGCAGTCCTTTCATCTGAAGACTGGACAACATAATAGATTTTACATTTCTGCAGAAGCTGAGTCGTAGAAATTTTCTTTTCTGTTCAATTAGTTCTATTCAATTAGTCCATGAAGCTCTTAATATATGTAATGCAGCCTAACAAAAACCAGATGGGCTGCATACATTGCTGCATATAAATTATGTAGAGATAATCATAAAAGGCAAGATGGCTCCTAACGGGAAGTTTAAAATAATTATTTAAATTCCTAAGCATAGATTGAAAAAAGTTTGAGCAGAGAGACAGCTGGGCAGGTACAATCATACATGTCAATACTTGTGCATGTGTCAGGCATACTATCAGTACAAGGATGGACTTGCGATCTATCACAATGACCCCATTCTGATCAAATGCCCCTTATGGTAAAACATGATGTGGAATTGTCACTAAATGGATTTTTATTATTTTTTATATATTGTATTTAGACATCGTCCATTTCCCACATAGAACAATTCTGGACAGTGAACAAATACATATATAAACATAAAAGCTATATATAAATATATTAAAAACAGTTAAACACAAGAAGAAAATAAATTAAAATTTTCAGAATTAAAAAATGCAGAAGAGGCTCCAGTGAATTGGAGAGTCAGGTCACCAAGTATTTCTGAAAGATCAGGAGAGTAGGCTGCTTCAGGTAGTTTTTATAATCTACTGCTAGCTCTTCTGGTCACTGATATGTTATTAAATGATTGCTTTTTTATTTAAGGGATTTCCAGTATGATTGATTGATTATGTGTCATCCAGTCATTTTTGACTCATTTGTTAATAGTATAATATCTAGATAGATAGATAGATAGATTTTTTTTTATTTTATTTTGTTTGCTGGTTTTAACTGTAATTGGGATATTTATTGAATAGCTTTTTAAATTTTATACTGTATGTTTTTTATCGTTGTGAGCTGTCCTGAGTCCTTTGGGAGATAGGGCAGCATAAAAATCCCAATAAATAAATAAAATAAATAAATAGAAAATATTTCCTTTTTTCTTCTTTATATTGATTTGTTCAGTGCCATTAATTTTTCTTTGCTGGTAACAGGTGAAGTATTGCAGCTCTTCTTGCCTTGTCATTCTTGGTCTTAGTTGTCTCAGAAGTCTAATACGGCTAGACATAATTCATATTATTAACCTGAGAATTCTCTGGTGGTCTTCACATTTGCCAGTATGGAATTCCAGTCATCTATGATTGTTACAGACTATAAGTAGTTATATCAATTGAAATTATTGATAATATTTAGCCTGTTGAGAAAAATACATGAACCAACATTTTTAAATTGCTTTTTTATAGTCACAAATAAACTTTCATGGGAAAAAGCTCAAATTGGGACCTGCAATAAGAAAACACCCAAACTTATGTGAGTATTATTGAATTTGAGAGGCTGTATAAAGAAAAGCCTCTTGATATAGCAAATAGTTTTGTTTCTAGATAAATAGAAGGATGGCAAAAACACTTGGAACGTTGATATTTATTACTATTCTACCATGAATTACACACTTTTTTTGCAGGATAGATATATGAAAACCACTGTCATTGTACTGTAAGTCTTGTCAGTGATGTAATTCAGGTCTATACTGATAACTATTTATTTAGGTGGAAGAATGAAACATATTTGAATATTGGGATGTTTTTTAGATAGAAGAAATTTTGAGGATATAACTACTTTTTCTTATTCCACAAGGTGCCTATCATGTGCCACCCAGGCCAATGCTTATTAATTCCCCTACACCTCAGTTCCATGGTGTTTGGAGTAACCAGGAAACATATATGCAGTCTCCAGCTGTGATGAGTCCTGTAACACAATATGTACAGGTAAGGTTTTTAGAAAGAAATTTAATTCATTTAATTACATTTCAGAGAAAGTAAAATTGTACAACTGGATTAAAAATATTCCAGTGAATTATATTGCTTAATTGGCATACTTTCAGATGCAAGCTTCTTATTAATATCTAAAAACATTTCATAAGAATATAGTATAAACTATGCCTATTTTCTGTTCCTACTCTGAAATATTTTGGGGATACTGGCAGAGTCCTTCCCCCCCCTCCCCGTTTGTTCCTGGAGTCTGTCAGAGTTAAAGTTACATAAGTTAAAGTTTAGTTGAATACAATGGAATTAATGTTTATTCATCTGTTATTTCCCATGTTATCTTCTGAAGGGGTAGTACTATTACTTGAGCATTCTGGAATGTGGGGACGTTGGATTCATAATTACTGCTTGGATGGAAGCTGTGGCCAGGACAGCTTTTGCTCAGTTGTGACTGGTGTGGCATTTGTGGCCCTTTCTGGAATGGAAAGCTCTGGCTATAGTGATTCATACCTTTATCACCATTCAGATAGACTTTTGCAATTTACTCAGCATGGGGCTACTTCTGAAGGTCGAAGAGGAGAGGCAAAGAACAGGAGAGGCAAAGTGCAGTGATCCATTTTCTAACTCTTGCTATTTCTTAAAATATTAAACCTATTTTTCAGACTTTTGGTTGATTAGCCATAGATTTACCGGTACCATTAAAAATGCTATTTTTGACTTTTTTATTTTATTCTACAGTATTTTATAACAAAATTACAAAAAGGAAAATACAAAATACAAAAAATAACCAGTGAAACAAAGATGGTTAATGAATTGAAAAGGCTACAGTAAATAAAAACAAATAAAAGAACCCGAAGAATTCTTTTTAAAAAACAAGTATGTAATAAGGTGGACATCACTGGTTTACAAGAATTACTTTATAATGATGTTTTATTATAATAATTTTGACTTGAAACAGTTGTAAATGGCTTGACATCAAAGCTTCAAGTTATTTACTTCTGTTGGAATTGATCTATCCTGGCAGTGAGGGTGGCTAAGGCCATTAAGTATTGCTTTCTTATCACACCATCTACATTCTGGAACAATATGGAAACTTATTGGCTCCATCAATGAAGGCCTCTGGAAACAAGTAAAACTGAATTTTTCCATTAGGTTTTTGGAATATTATTCACCATCACTATTTCTATTTTGTACTGTTAATTGCTGATTTTTGTATTCTCAATATTATATGGTATTAAGATTTAAGAAATAATAACATTAATCATGCAAAGATTGCAAGGGCCTGTGGACATCATCTAATCTATGTACCGTGTTTCCCCGAAAATAAGACACCGTCTTATATATTTTTTGGCTCCCAAAAACACACTAGGTCTTATTTTCGGGGTAGGTCTTATATATTTATGGTGCCAAATAGTGTGAGTGTGAGGGGGTGTTTGGGGGGTTGCTCCTGAAAAGTCTTCCTGGAACTGGAGGGATTTTCGGGTAGGTCTTATATTAGGGCATGTTTAGAAAATAGTGCTAGGTCTTACTTTCGGGGTAGGTCTTATTTTCGGGGAAACACGGTAATTTAAGGCCATTCTTTCCTGTCCTGTCTTCTGAACAATTCTGAATAAAAATGCTTGTCTTATCTTCCCATGGTTGTTGTGTTTTTAAGCTAAATATAGCACCTCCAACATTCCTTATAACTTTTCTTTCTAGTCCCTTATAGTTGCTTTTTTATGAAACAGTGCATTTTGGCAATATCCTTAAAATTAATGATCAAAACTGGATGCAACAATCTTGGTACAATCTGACCAAAGCAGAATAGGGAGATACAACAATTTATTTCCCTTTTGACTTAATGACTTTGGTTGATGCATCGTAGAATAACATTTGCTTTTTGGGGCGAGCTGCATTATACAGTTGGCTCATATTAAGCTTGTAATTCACAATTCACAAATGCCCTTACTTTAAAAATAAATAAATAATTTTTGTGTATGTGAGTGTATGTATGTATGTTGTGTGATTATTCCTCATCCCTTCCTAAATTTCATCTTTTATTTTCCTTTAGGACTTTGCATTTTGTTGCAATACATCTTGATGATTTTGTCATTGTTCCAGTTTGTAAATATCTTTTAATATTGATACTGTCTTCTAAGATGTTCATTATTTATATTTGTGTTATATAAACAGTTGATACATTTTAAGTCCCTCTTCCAAGATGTTTATATTGAATGACACAGGATAGCTATGGTATGTCACTCAACAGTTTCTTCCAGAGCCATTTACTTATTTTGGGGGGGAATAGTTTTTCAGCCAGTTCTGTATCAAATTGTTACGCAGTTAGTTTATATTTTTCCATCTTTTCTAGTAGAATCTTCTAGGTTTTGAGTGCTTTGCTTAAGTCAAGTTACATTGTACTTCCACTTCCATGTTTATCTTCCACATCCGTGATCAGCTGAATTGATATCCTATTAAATAAGATCAGATTGATTTGGCATGATACATTCTTGATAAATCCATGTCAAGTTCTCCAAAATAATTAATTATTTTCTAAAAGATTACAGACTGAGTTTATAATGGGTCCTTAAGTTTTCTTTGCTATCTGAAACTGATCAGTTAGTGCTTATATTGGGCCTTTTTTTTGAACATTTGCTTTTGTCCAGTGTTTTTGTGCTATAACCATCCTATATAATTTCTCTTAATATTCTGGAAAGGGTCTCTTAAGAAGAAGCTTCTTCAGAACTCTCAGATGTAATTGAACTTACATTCACTCTAATAAATTTACATTCATTCATAATAAAAGGGTTTAAAGTTTTTCCTTGTCCAGTCGTGACCAAAACTCAAGGTAGCAGTGCTCATCTCCTGAGGGAACCTGTGTTGTCTGATAGATATTTTCATGTGGCTAGCATGAAAATATGGAACATAGTAATTTTCCTGCCAAAATGGTATCGATTTATCTACTCACATTTGCATGATTGCAAACTGCTAGGTTGGCAGGAGCTGATGTGAGTAATGGGAAGCCACCTATTGCACAGCACATTTTGACCCAGGCTGTCAGCATCTATTTAATTGAAGATTAATCCCCTCCTTTTGCTTATGCCCAATCAAACCCATTTCTACTTTGGGGAGCAGGAAAGAAACAGAAGGTGTTGCACTTTACCCTCTTGCTGTCACCTGTTGCTATAAAATTTGCTTGCAGTAGCAGCTTCTCCCTTTTACGATAATACAGAACAAAGGCCATTTTGTGTTTTTAGAATCTCTTGCAATTCATAATTCTTTTGGTCTTTTTATCTTTCTGCAGATGCAAGCTATATTGGTTTCCTAAAATACCCTCAATTTTTTATTAGAAAATTTTATCAACAACACATTTTTTAAGAATTGTATCTACAGTTTCTATAGATCTTGTTCATTCTAAATCTACTGCCAATTTATTTAGACAAAACTTTGTTGTACTGTACAGTTTTCAGGCATGAGTGAAGGCTTATGTTCTGTTTTTGTGAACATGGGAAGAAAAGATAGAAAGCTATATGGTGTATTACTATTTGTTAAATTTATTTGCTGCCAATCACTGTGGCTTCTTGGGATTTAAACTAATTATTACATTTGAAAATAGCAACCAACTAAGAATTGCTAACTAAAGAACAAAATTATCAAAAACACAAAAGAAAAAGAGATTCAGCTTACACCAACTGGTTGATGCACAAAACATAATTAGTTTAGAATTATGAACCACGTTGTACCGATAAGATATGGTAGCATGTAGCTTGCTATGACTTCTGTCGTATAAGTACAGAAACATTTTCAAAAGAGATTTCCAGACTTCTTCATGTAGAAAACTATCCAAAACTAATTTTGTTTTTGAACTTAGGCCTATCCTTATGGTTCTCCAGCTTTATTAATTCAGCAACAAGTCCCTGTAGGATACCAGCCAACTTATAATTACCAGGTTTGTTTGAGTATATTTCAATTTTAGTAGCCATAAATTAAAACTTAAGTTTTATCTTAAATAAAGATAGCAATAGCATGACTTATATACCGCTTTATAGTGCTTTTATAGCCCTCTCTAAACAGTTTAGAGTCAGCATATTGCCCCCAACAATTTGGGTCCTCATTTTATCCACCTCGGAAGGATGGAAGGCTGAGTCAACCTTGAGCCTGGTGAGATTCGATCTACCAAATTGCTGGCTGCAGCAGAAGTAGCTTGCAGTACTGCACTCTAATCACTGCACCACGGAGGCTCTATTAAGATGTTTTAATATGGCTTTCAGATCATGCCACTTGATACTTTGAAATGTAGTTGTAGGAATAACTAAGCAAGAAGATCATTTATATGCTGGATAGTAGTAGATCTTGATAAATATCAATTGTGTTTACTCTCAGGTGAGCTTTTTTGCAGTAATCCAGATTTCAAGGAGAAAAAATAATAAGGGTACTTAAACATTGCACCTGTTACCAATTGTGGAGACTTTTAAACTACCTAAAAGTACTTACATGATATTAAAGAAACTTAGACATTGGTACTTAGGATTGTCTATTCCTGATTGCATATAAGACCAGGAAAAGTTCTTCTCTCAAAGATGCAATAAATAAGTAAACTTTCAATTGCTGCTCCTTTATTATTAGACTTTCATCTCTTGCAATGGAGTCAAATTTGTTAAGGAATGATCCTGTAAATGATTATATTGGATTATATTGTAGGTTCTTTTTTTCTTATGTATTTAACCTTATTTACAAAGAAAAATATGCAAGTTGGTCAGAATTGGGATAATTCAGAGCAGGAAATAAGCCTGACAGCCAAACATATTTTATCATCCAAGTAAGCAAAACTTGATCATCCATCTTACTATTCCTGTGTTTTGAGTAGTGTAGACTTGGTTGCTTAGTTTAGGTTACTAGCTTTAAATTTGGAATATTTATATTTCTAAAAATTAGTACTCAAAGATGCCACAGAGGAGTTTTTTTTTCCAAAAAACAACTGGGTTTTCTTGATTTTTTTGTTTTTAAATTTTTCACTTTTCATCCAAGAAGCTTCTTCAGTTCTTTGGTAAAACATTTTCAAACAAACGAAAAAGAAAAAAAAAATCCCAGTTGCCTTTTGGAAAAACTACTTTGGGATAACCATGACCTGATGATTGAGAATCTCCATAGACACTGCCACTATGGTGGTGCAGTGGTTAGAATGCAGTACTGCAGGCTGCTTCAGCTAATTGCTGGCTGCCAGCAACTTGACAGTTTGATTTCACCTGCTCAAAGTTGACTCAGCCTTCCATCTTTCTAAGCTCAGTAAAATGATTGTTGGGGGCAATATGCTCACTATAAACCGTTTAGAGAGGGCTGTAAAGCACTGTGAAACGGTATATAAACTTAAGTGCAATTGCTAATCAAATATATATGATTGTATTCCTATTACTTTAACAAGCAAGTTAAATGCTATGTTCTGCTAAAAGTTTGTTAATAGTTTCTTCACTTACTGTTTTTTTTAAGATTCCACCACAGTGGCCTCCTGGAGAACAAAGAAATTACATCGTACCGGTAGGTCACATTTCTTGTATTTATTTAAATTCAGTGGCTAATATTTACAATGATCAAAGGAGACCTGTCATCCTTATTTATGTACTATTTGCTGAGTGATTATTTTTATATTGGCATATCAGTTAATTTTATATGAACATAATTTCTCTTTCATTAAATAGTGCCTTCAAGGTGTTTTTGAAATTTAGCAGAAACAGTCAGAGAAGGGCTCCCAGAATTAGCTAAATATCTGGACAGGTGTACTTGGAAGGAACACTTTCTTTATGTAGTCTACACTAAGCTGTAGCACTTTGAAAATTGATGCTAATCTTTTAAGTTTGTTAGAAAATTCTGTTTTATTATAGAAATAATAGCAGAGGATTGTTATATAGCCATACAGATTGCAGCAGAGGTTGGTTAGATAGCTATAAGATAGAAGCACAATATACAATCACCATGGGCTTGCTGCTTGACGGTTTCAACTGTCATAGGAAACTTCTCAGAACATGAAGAAATCATAGATTATAACCATGCATGGAAACTAAACACTGCCATCTACTGTCTGAATAATTCTGTAATTATTGCAATACAAAATACATTCTAACATGTGTTCCAACACCCCCACTCAACAACTACTCCTTATAATAGTCCCATTTCAGCTCTTAGTTCTGTTTCTTATTTCTTACAATTCTTCTTGTCCTTTTTCTTCCTCTTTTGTTTGCCCTGGTTGTTCACAGAGCTGCTGCTGCTGCTTAGACCTTGGCTCTCTTACTCTCTGGTAACGGAGCTGCTGGGGCATTGGCCATTGCAGTCACTTTCGCATGCTCCTTCCCATCTCTGTGTTTTAATGCTTTGCAAGCAACATAGGGTAGATGTTTGGCTGGGATGCCTTTATTTCTTCAGGTGTATCTCCTGATTGAAACTTCTTGTGGCCCAGTACCAGCCTTTTTAAAAAAATTCTACTTGGATAGTCTTTCTCAGTTAACTTCTTTATTATGTCAGGACTTCTGTATCCAAGGTGTCTGTGCCATGTGTGAATGCAATTAGAATAGAATAGAAATAGAAATAGAAATGAAAAATAGGAATAAAAAGTTACATGAAGCAAGAAATGTGAATGCTTTGTATACCAAAAAAAGGGGGGGGGGTCATTTAAAAGCAGATTGCAGAATCTGGAAAGCTAGAATGCAAAAATTAAAAAAAAACAAAAGGGTGAAGGAAGAAACGGATTTTTCTTCAGATAATGTATATGTTTTTCAATCTAAAAGTTGCACTTCATCTTTGCAAGCATGGTGTGTTGATTCAGGAGCTATGAATCACCTGATAAATGACAGATACTTCTTTACTCACCTTAAAACAGAAACAATCACCACAGGTAATGGGCAAATAATGAAATCAGAAGGAATAGGAGATGGTTTTCTTTACTATCCTATTTCTCAGATTGTGTGATGACCCGGGGCGTGACACAAAGGCAACACAGTCATAAGCAAAAAGTGTCCCTTTAATACCTCCAACTTTGCCCCCAATGTCCAAGTTACCTTCGGCTGGAGAAAAAACTCTCCCAAGGACAGTCTTTAACTGGAGGAAATTCAGTCTGAAAACAAAGTACATACAAACTGTAAATAAAAATCCACACAAACCATGCTGCAGTAATGGACAGGGCAGGAGAAGGAATTGCAGACTTGAAAGCCCAGCAAAACACATACAGTTGGGAAGATGCCAGGAACCCAGATAAGCCTCTACGATACCAGATAATTCACGATTTGCTCCCAACAACTTTGCTGTGCACAGCTTCAGCTAATGTTCCCAGCTGCAGCTAATGAAGGGAATCGGGGCCCTTTCCTCCCCCATAAGGCATGCAACTCACATGGCTCCCTTCTCTGTTCCTCACTACGTGCCCTAGGATGAAGGGGGGTGGGCCTGCGTCTTCCTCTGAATTCCCTTTCCCTTGTTTTACCTCTCCCCTGCTCTGCCCAGCTAGCCTTTGTCCTTCCCCAGTTTCTTCCACAGCCAATGGAGCCACACTCCCAATCCGTCAGCTGTTCGGCCTCCCCCTCTGAATCAGATTCCGACGGGCATGACAGAGTGTCACCAGAAAGATATTTGTAAAAAATGTACTATATGTTACTCTTCTTGAAACTAATTTTTTCTGAGTGTAGAAGCTCACAAAACAAGGCAATGTAGTGACCTTTAAAGGGGACAATTGTGTTATCACAAAAGAGGATATTTTGCTTGCAAAGGCTAAAATTACAGATAAACTCAAGAAGAGCAAGTCATCCAAAAAGAGAAGCCACTTTCTGGTTGGGGACTCAATTGTAAGGGATGTAAATTTAGGAAAGGTTACTGAGGTTTTGAAAGAGGTCAGGTGTCTACCAGGTGCCAGCAGAGACAAGAAGTGTATTCTTAAGATAGTCAAGATTGTGATGTTGATGCTGTTATACATCTTGGTACAAATGGTCTGTCCCAGAAGGATGTACTTTCTGTTCAGAAAGACTTCCAGAGCTTGGGTTATGAACTTAGTAATATGGGCTGTAGGCTTATCTTTTCAGAGGTTCTACCAGCATACAAGGAACAAAAAGGGAAAGGGCAGCGTGTAGCGGAGTTTAATATGTGGCTAAAGGAGTGCTGTAAAAGGGAAGGCTTTGGTTTTATTAGTCATGATGTCTGCAGCTGATCCAATGAAAAACTACAAAAGAGATGGTTTACATCCATCAAAGAAAGGGACTGAGTTACTTGGCATTAAATTCACAGATTTCCTGGATAAACATTTAAACTGAACAGCGGGGACAGAGAATTAATGGATTCAGAACATTTCTGTCCCCAACAACCTAAAACTAATAAGGATACCAGTGCAAGCAAAATAGATGTTTGTGCAGGTAAGATTATCAACCTTGATGCCAACCAAAACCAAGCATTTAATACTGAGTGCCATACCATGTGCATTAATCAAACAGGTGGCAAGAAAGTAGGGGCAGGCAGGCACAACACAGGTTATGTAGACAGTAAGCACAAACATAAAGTTCTCAAGTGCCTATATACAAATGCACAAAGTCTAGGGAACAAATAGGGTGAACTCGAACTACGAATACATGAAGGTAAATATGATACAGTTAGAATAACAGAAACTTGGTGGGATGAAACCCATGACTGGAACATACTGGTAGAAGGATACAAACTATTAAAAAAGCCAGACCCCATAAAAGAGGAGATGGAGTTGCACTGTATGTAAAGGACCACTATATTGCTACAGAAATGCATGAAACCAAAGATGAAAACCTCCTAGAATGCATATGGGTCAATATAAAAAAAAAGAATGACATGGCCATAGGTGTATATTATAGGCCACCCAATCAAGCAGAAAAAATAGATGTCCTTTTTGCCAGCCAACTAACAAACATATGCAGGAAACACACAACAATAGTAATGAGAGACTTCAATTATCCTGATATCAATTGGAAAACTAATTCTGCACCAAGTGAGAAATAAGCTCCTAATCAACCTAGCTGACAACTTTGTTGTCCAAAAGGTAGAGGGTGAAACTAGAGGGACAGCCACACTGGAGTTAATTCTGACAAACAGAGAAGAAGTGATAGAGGGAGTTGAAACTGCAGGAACCTTGGGTGAGAGTGACCATGTCATGCTAGAATTCCACGTAACACAAACACAAGCAACAGAACATAATGACACCAGAGTCTTGGATTTTAAAAGAGCTGATTTCAATAAACTCGGAGAGAACTTGGGAAAGATTCCATAGATGAAAATCCTAAAGGGGAAAACAACTCAAGAATCTTGGGAAACTCTAAAAAGTATGATCATAGAAGCCCAGACCAGCACAATACCACTGAGAAAGAAAACAAGAAATCCAAGAAGAAACCAGCATGGCTGCACAAAGATCTCTCTGGCAAATTGAAAGAAAAAATGGACAAGTAAAAAAAATGGAAAGAAGGACATACAACTAAGGCAGAATATCAGCAGATAGCCAGAATCTGCAAAGACGAAGTCAGGATAGCAAAGGCTCAGAACGAACAAAGACTTGCAACAAAAGTCAAAGATAATTAAAAAAGTTTCTTCCAACATATAAATAACAAGAAAAAAATCAAGGAAACTGTTGGTCCACTAAAGAGAGAAGATGGCAAGAAAGTAACAGGCAACGGAGAGAAAGCAGAACTGCTTAACTCATTCTTTGCATCTGTCTTCACGCAAAAAGAAACTACAGCTCAACCCACCAAAAACAACTAAAAAGACAGACCAGAAATAAAAGTTAAAATAAGCAAAAAAATAGTCAGAGAACACCTGTCTGATCTTGATGAAAACAAATCACCGGGGCCTGATGGATTATATCCCAGAGTTTTAAAGGAGCTGGCAGAGGTCATCTCAGAACCACTGCACTATATCTTTCAAACATCCTGGAGCACCGGGGAACTACCAGAGGACTGGAAAAGAGCTAATGTGGTTCCCATCTTCAAAAAAGGGAAAAAAACAGACCCAGGAAACTATAGACCAATCAGCCTAACATCAATACCCAGGAAGATACTGGAAAAGATAAACAGTTATGCCAACATCTAGAAACAAGTAAAATAATAACTAGCAGTCAGCACGGGTTTATTAAGAACAGATCATGCCAAACCAATCTTATTTCATTATTCAACACAGTGACTAAATTAGTAGACCAAAAATGACATATTTAGATTTCAGCAAGGCATTCAACAAAGTAGACCACAACCTACTTCTTAGTAAGCTAGAAAAAAGTGGAATAAATAGCACCACCACTAGATGGACTTGCAACTGGCTGACAAACCACTCATGAGTAGTCCTTAATGGGTCTAAGTCTACATGGAGGAAGTAAGCAGTGGGGTGCCACAAGGTTCCGTCTTAGGCCCAGTACTCTTCAATATCTTCATTAATGACTTAGATGAGGGAACAGAAGGGGAACTTACCAAATTTGCAGATGATACTAACCTGGCAGGAATAGCTAACACCCAAGAAGATAGGCTCAAGATTCAGATGGATCTTGACAGAATAGAACACTGGGCCGTATCTAACAAAATGAAATTCAATGTAGAGAAAAGTAAAGTCCTACACTTAGGCAAGAAAAACTGAAAGTACACATATAGACTGGGTGAAACAAGGCTCAATAGCAGTAACTGTGAGAGGGATCTTGGAGTCTTAGTGGACAACCAGCTAAATATGAGCCAGCAGTGAGCAGCAGCAACCAGAAAAGCTAACGCAATCCTAAGTTGTATTAACGGAGGGATACAATCACGATCAAGGCAAGTACTAATACCACTCTATAAAGCCTTAGTAAGACCACACCTAGAGTACTGCATCCAGTTTTGTTCACCAGATTATAAAAAAGATGTTGAGACTCTAGAAAAAGTACAGAGAAGAGCAACCAGGATGATTAGGGGACTGGAGGCTAAAACATACAATGAACGGTTGCAGGAACTGGGCTTGGCTAGTCTAGTAAAGAGAAGGACCAGGGGAGACATGATAGCGGTCTTCCAATATTTGAGGGGCTGCCAAGGGAAGAAGGGGACAAGCTATTTTCTAAAGCGCCTTTAGGCCAGACAAGGAATAATGGATGGAAACTGAACAAGGAGAGATTTAACCTGGAAATAAGGAGAAACTTTCTGATAGTGAGAACAATCAACCAATGGAACAGCTTGCCATCGGAAGTTGTGGGAGCGCCATCACTTGAGACTTCAAGAAGAGATTGGACTGCCATTTGTCAAAAATGGTGTAGGGTCTCCTGCTTGCAGGGGGTTGGACTAGATGACCTACAAGGTCCCTTCCAACTCTGATTATCTGTTATCTGTTAATCTTTCTCTTGTAGTTTTTGGAGTTCTAATTCCTGTTTCTCATTTAACCATTGATAAAACAGATCCTATACCCCAAAATATTCAGTGTCTTCCTTTTCTTTAATTTCAAATGTTAATTTATTCTGAACATTCTAAAATTTTTGTTATCTTTTCTTTTGTGGGGATCTCCTCATCCTTCCAATGTTGTGCGAACACTATTCTGGCCGCTGTTAGTACATGTATTATTAAATATGTATTCCTTTTTCTGTATTTGTCTGGTATGCCCAACAGAAAAAATTCAGGTTTTAAATCTATATGTTCCTTCATCATTTTTTCTAGCCAGGTATGTTCAGTATTTTTTTGCTTTCTGAGTTTTCTCTGCCAACTCATCTGAAGGGTGTTCTGGCCTATTCATTTATCCAAGTACTTCCCTTATTAGCAGCATTTTCATCTTTAATTTTTTTTTTTGAAAAAGTTTTTTACAAAATACAAATAAACAAATAAAACCATCTTTCAGTTGTACAGTGTGTCGGTTTGGTATATATATCATATGCACAATATCTATAATCCTTTCCTCTTAACTTTACATTCGTATTATATTCTATTCAACATTCCATATATTATCTTGTTATTATACTATCATTAAAATTTTAGCTTCATTTCTAGGCTGTCTTTAAAAGCAAGTCTCAATTCTTACTAAATTATATCCATAGTATACTTTTTCAAAAATAATCAATTACAATATATCATTACTATTACAATATACTTCAATTTCTTACTCTTCTATCTAGCCATTGATAAAATAAATCCCAAATCTTATAATATTCCTTTTCTTCTTGCTCTCTAATTGCTAATGTTAGTCTATTCATTTCTGCACATTCCATTATTTTCTTAAATCACCTCCTCTTCCATCGGAATTTTCTCATTTTTCCAATTTTGAGCAAATACAATTCTAGCTGCAGTTAAAACAATAATCAGATATGTTATTTCTTTACTATAACCTTCAGATAAAATCACCAATAAAATATATCTGGCTTTAAGTCTATATGCTGTTTAACATTTTTTCCAACCATGTGTGTATTTTATTCCAATATCTTTTAGCTTCTGCACATGTCCACCACATATGGTAATATGATCCAGGTATCTGATGACATTTCCAACATTTCACTGATTTGTCTTTGAACATCTTTGCTATTCTTGCCGGGGGTAAATGCCACATGTAAAACATCTTATACAAATTATCTTTATAAGCTGTTGACATTGTTAATTTATAGTTTCTAGTCCATAATTTCTGCCATTTATCCAAATCTATCCCATATCCAAAGCAATCATTTCTTCAACTTGTTCTTCTAATTTCACTCCTAATAATGACCATAAAAATTTTAATCATCCTCTCTTCAGTACCTGTTAAAATTTTATCTAATTCAGTCAATTCTTTGTAAAATGCATCTATCTTACTATCTTTTTCATATCTAGAATGTATTTGCATATATGAATACCAATTCATCTTTATCCTTTGTTCATCTAGTTCTTGCTTTGTTTTGAGTTCACCCTTTTTATTTAAAATTTCAGTATATCTAACAATACTTTCCATTTTAAATACATTTGGATACGCAAATGCCTCTATTGTTGATAACCAGACTGGTATTTTCAAATAATGTTGTTCCCTTATTTTCTCCCATGTTTTGATAATGTCTCCAAAAGTATCCATGCGCTTTACTTTCTTTATACCATAAAAATGCATGCCACCCCAATTGCAGATCATGATCTTCCAGTGTTAACAGTCTACTACTTCTCAAAACAATCCATTTTTTCATCCACATCAATATTACTGCCTGATAATATAATTCCCAATTGGCTAGTCCAAAAGTAGCTCTCATTCTAATGTCCTGTAATAGTTTTAGTTTGATTCTTGTCTTCTTTCCCTGCCATATATATTTCAGCATCATTTTATTTAAATCCTCTAAGTATTCTTTCCCTAATTTCATTGGAATTGTCTGAAACAAGTATAATATCCTTGGTAATATAATCATTTTAATTGTAGATATTCTCCCTATTAAAGATAGCTGTAAATTTTTCAATTTTTCAAAATTTGTTGCAATCTGTTGTTTTAGTTTATAATAATTGTCTTCCTTAAGTGTTCCACAACTTGCTGTCAATTGTATTCCCAGGTATTTCACTTATGTTCTTCACTAAAATCTTAGTTTTTTTCCCATCTTTAATTTCGAAGACTGGTAATTCTGGTTTATCAGATTCACAAATGAAATCTTTGTTTCAGCTTTGTTAATTGCCCTTTTTCTTATATTTATTTTGTTACAGTCTTCTTTCTGTTGCTGTTTCTTGCACTTACTTAACTGTAGCTGGCTATGACTGGTTTACTTTGTTCTGGGCTAAACTTTATAATTCTCCTCTAATCTGGGTTTATACTGGGCTCATCTCTGATTTTATACTGATTTCATCTCTGGTTTACCTGAGCTGAAGTTGGTTTACTTGGGCCCATAACATGCTAGAAAATTTTGTTTTATTCTATATAAATGGTAGCAGAGGATGGTTAGATAGCCATACAGATCAAAATAATGTGTACAGTGTACAGTCACCTTGGGCCTCACTCTTAACAATTTCAACTGTTATAGGAAACTCTCCTCAGAACATAAAAGGAACCATAGATTATAACCATAGATGAAAACTAAACAGTGCCATATACTGGCTGAATAATTCTATAATTGTTGCAGTACAAAATACATTCTAACATATATGCCAACAACGTTGCTGCTAGAAATGAATTTGAGTCATTTTATCTACTGAAGCATTGGTATACATGATTATTTTAACTAGTTTGATTATAAATGAATGAAGCCACAATTTCCAAGATGGTGTTTACTATTTTCGGTAGATCAAAATGCTACATATCTGCCAAATATAATGGTACCTCAGTACTCATTGTTAATTGGTTCCAGGAGGCGCGATAAGAATCCAAAATGATGAGAATTAAACAAATGTTTTCCATAGGAATAATGTTGCAAGTCACAAGATAACTGACAGCAACGAATTCTGATTTGTGTGTTGTGTATCAAATAAACAATGAGTAGTGGGGCAAAGTTTTTGTGTCAAAATATGTTGAGTACTAAATTTGATGAGTTTCAAAGCAATCGAGTACCAAGGTACCACTGCATAAGCAAATAATAAATAAATAAATGCTATAATTAAGCTTTATGTATCTAACTTGCAATATTGATTTTTTTCCCCTGCAGTTTCTATTGTAGACTTCTTTGATCAGTTTGTAGAATGGATAGCATCCATTTCTATTAACTCTTTTAAACTTTACATAGGCATATACTACAGTGAATTATGGTAGTGAAATGGATGTAGGAACTGACCAAGCAGAGTGTTCTATGAATGACACTGCACAGTCATGTGCAAACAGTCCGCAAAAGGTATAATGATTTATTTTATATAAATATTCTTTACATAAAGAATAATCAAACCTTGGGTGTATAATAAATGAAAAGCAAGAATAGAATTCAAATAGTACAGGTAGTCTTTGTTGTGAACCACAATTGGGATTCACTATTCTGTCACTAAGTAAAGTGGTCATAATGTAGGATATCAGGTGATCACAGCTGTACTTTTCAGGGTGTCAAGACTCATCCATTTTGCACTTTTGGTTTTTGTTTGCTTCCTAAGCACTCCCCATTCTTTGGAATGTTAACCTGGAGCTGGAATAATTAAAAAGGGAATTAGTGTTTTTATTTTCATTCAGCGGAGAGAAAGGGATTACAAGACAGTAAACAGGCACTCAATAGGGACTGAACCTGAAAGCAATGGCAGCTGTGGAAGCACAATGTAAACAGCCTGGTGTAGTTCCCATTGCATGCTCATTTACTATCTTGTAGTCCCTTCCTCTCCAATTTCTGTGCTGTGGGAGGACAGGACAAATACCAGAGATTGCCTATAGAAATTGCTCACCACAGTTACAAGATTAGGGATGAAAGGATTGCAAGAGAGTACGCAGACATACAATTGGGACTACCCAGTTTGTACGTGTAGTGCATCAGCAACTGCCAGCACCACCACATTCCTTTCTATGTATATTCCCCATTGTATGCTGCTTACTGACTGTAATGGTAATCATATGACTAAGAAACAGTGACAGTGACCGAATGAGGCAGTTGGTAAGCAAGGACTATCGTGTGTATGCGTATTGCTTTTTTTCCTTAGTGTCTTGTTTGTAGAGATTATAAAACTGATATTTCAAAACATTGGAACATTGATCAACATCTGTATTTGCTAAAAAGCCTATAAATGGCCAATTGCTAAAGCATTTGTTGACAATTTGTGTCCATATATGACTCCCCTACGTAATGTTTATGACTATCCAGGACTCAAAATTTCATGTTTAAATTCAGTGGCAAATGCCCAGCTTTCTGTAGTGCAGTTTTGTTATTCTTTTCCAAAGGATATAAATGGGAGCAAGACACCTCTTGAAGACAATTTTTAAAATGTCCATCCTTCATACCTCTGACATGAGATTAACTCTGAAATTTGGTGTTTTGTAATCAGATTTAGATTCATACATATAGGCCTTTCAAGGGATGAAAATGGAAGCAGATGAGACTGAGGTTATCTCTCTATACAACATTAGTTCAGGCATTAGAAAACATCTAACACACAATATTCACAATATATTAATAAAGTTTAATTGTTTTAGAAATCTGTGGATCGCAGCATACAGACAGTAGTATCGTGTCTATGTAATCCAGATAATCGGTTGAGGAATATTGTAACTCAAGAGGACTATCTTAAGGTATCAATAAAACTGAAAGATAAGACTGCTTAAGAGATATATGGGAAATATTTTGATCCAGATTTGACAGAGATGTCTACAACTAAGTACTCACCTTTATAAATTTATTGTTGCATTCTAATTTGGTATTCAAATTCTGTTTATACTGTTTTGATGATGGAAGTTTGACAGCAGCTTCACACATCACAAAGAAGCTATAATAGAGAATACCAAGTAAATTCTATATTTTTTACGCTGCAGAATAAATGAATAAATAATGAATATGTTATTGTCACAGACTAGAACACAGTTTAGCCTAATTTAATCTAAAATATATATTTTTATTTATATTTTATTATGTTTTAGGTCAGTTTTGAATATCTAATTGGTATTTGATACCTAAATAACAGTAATTATGAAAATAGCAGAAAGGTAGTCTTATACCTACAACTCAACCAAGTGTGTAGAATTTATGACACAATTCCCTTTTTAAATTTAAAAAACAAAAAAGGCCACCTTATAATTAACATAAGGAATCCTATCTTAGAGAAAGTTTTTTACATCAATAATCTTTTTTCCTTAGTGCCTTATAAAAGGATTAATTTTTAATATTTAATACCATTTACTTGAACCTTTTCAATATGGACAAAATGCTGTTCCAGAGGAAGTTTATAAAAACCGCTTTTATAATACTGTAAATAATGTGAATAAAATAGTTTGTAATTGATAACTACTTGTTACCATGCTAAATTGCCTCAAAGTATGGAAATAATAAACTACACAAATAGCTTTTTTTTTACTTTCAGGGTTTTCTTAAACTGGTTTGTTCTTTGATCCGAGAGTGTTAGTTTTAGAAGTAAATAAGACATTTTAATTTGAATCTGGTTGCACTTTAATTTATCTTCTTTAACCTTCATTTGTAGGAGAAGAGAGCACACCATTTTAGAAGAAGCAGAGCTGTTCTTAAAACTGTGTGACTCAACAATATAAGAAACCTGAAACATTCATGTTTGTCATTTGTAAAGGCAGAAAAAGTTGCAATTTAATATTGGTGACAAAACATACTTGATAATTATGTAGCCCTACTGGCAAAAGTTATATGAAGTTGGAGTTCATTTGAAGTTTATATGTGATATGCTTTTCTGTTTGAATTTATATGTTATGTATTTCTAGACATGTTTATATGCTTTATTTAGTCTAGATTTTTCTGTGTTGTAATTTCTAACCAGAAAATTTCATGTTTAAGAGTTTGAATTCTTAAAACTTTCTGAATACTGAGTTGTGTTTCCAAGCTTTAAAACACATTTTACTGTATGTTGATACTAATTTCTAACATTTTAATTTTCTCCCAGCTCACACTTATAATAGGAGGATCTTTTTTTGCAAGAGGTAAAACTGTACTTGAATCAGGTGATTAAACAGACATCCAGTGGCATCTCAATTACTGCCAGAAATACATACTCAGTACAGTATTGCCTTACATATCCAATCAGTGGGGACTTCATTCACTAGCTGTGTGTACTGCTTAATTATCAGTTCTGAAACTGATAGGAATAAAAGTGTACTAACGGATGTAATTAATATATTAACTATACTTCATGAGTTACACTTTTTTGTACTAGGCCATCCTGGCTAAAATACCTTAAAATTGTGGAAAGAACAAGTACTATATGATCTTGTGCTTTTTAAAACTGGTCACCCAGCTTTAAATCAAAGAATTTGTAAAACTGTTTAATTATGTAGACTTTAGTTTTATATCAGTAAAATTCCACAACAAACTCTTTTGAGTTGGATTCCTTTTGTTGTTGTGGTTTAGCCAGGGAGAATTGCAAGTATTTTTTTTAAGTTGACCTAAATATTAACATTGCTTGTTTTAATCGCAGATAACAGAATGAGACTTACATATTGAGAAATTAGTTTTGTTATAAATGTTCAAATAGCCTTAAATTGAATTTATGTTTACAAAGAAAAGTATTAAGATTGCATTTATGTACCTTTTGGTGAAAACATACTAATTTTGCATGCTTAAGTTTGAACATTTAGTTTTGACAAATGTAGTATGTCTTTTACTTTTTCCCCTCAATCTTCAAGAGTAAATAAATCTATAGATAAAAGCATAAATGTATAACATTCAAGAGTTGGGACAAATAAAACTCAAGCATTTCTATTTACATTGTTACCGCTATCTTTTCTGATTGTTTACAGCCCCTTGAATTTACCAAGAATATGTTTTTGCCTTTATTAACTTTAGAATGTGAAAGGAAACATCTAGGAAAGAAAAGATCACACTGAGTTGTTCTCTTTAGTCTTGCTTAGGTTAGGCTCATACAGCAAATGACAGAGATGAGATGGATTTCAGCATAAACATTCTTCAGTCCTCCAAAAGGAAGTGAAGTACACCTCACAAATGAGCTGGAAATATATTTGTTGAATCCAGGTTATTCTGAAAGGAAGAAGCACAAAGAATAATGAAGTATAAATAATTTATTTTTATTTATTTTATTTATTTTATTTATTTATAAGTATAAATAAAGGAGAAAGAAGTACCTTTAACAACATATAATGAGGATACCCTGCTCTCTGTTTCACTAGAAGGCATAATTTGTTTTAAGGTTTTAAGCCAACTTACTGACAGCTTTTGTGCTCCTAAATTGAAGCTGTCTGTTGTCCCAAGCAAGGTTTTAGAGTATACACCAAAACATTACAGAAATGATGATGGGTATATGAATTGTGAGGTAATAAAAACAATGAGATGTCCTGAAATAATTTATGCAGCAATGCTGTGAATCAAATCCAGGGCAGATGAGGCTTAATGATTGAGCCAGCTGATAGTTAACATTTACGAAACCACATTGATTTGAAGGGATACTAGGTGGGGTGCAGTCAGTAAATAATATGATTCAAATAAAAGAAACCTGACAACTATCTGAGCTGAAGCATTAAAATGAAAATGAACTCTCTATATTATTCTGTATAAGAGAATATTATGGATGAGTATTTTAATCTAGTGGTTCTGTCAAAAAAATCTGAATTTTTGCTATATTTTTATAAGGACAAAGCAAAATAACACAAAAGACATATTTCTGAGTTTTTCAAAACTCCATGATGCTGGGAAGATTGGAAGGGGAAATTTGAAAAAAAAAATCAGAATTGGACTTTCCCAAATAGGCTTTTGATAAACCAATAGTCCTATGTGAAGTGACTTGGATTTTTCTTGGTTGAGTCCTTTATACCAGGGTCTCCAACCTTGGCAACTTTAAGATTTATGGACTTCAACTCCCAGAATTGAACTGGGAGTTGAAGTCCACAAATCTTAAAGTTGCTAAGGTTGGAGACTCCTGCATTTATACCACAAAAATAACATACTTCATTGATTTGAAGAAGTGAGGATATTTATAGTTACCCTGTCTAAAGCGGGAAAGGCATTTGTGTATGAATAGACTTCCCGCTATTGGAACTGCCTGAAAGAGGCTTCAGAAAAAAGAAGATGGTCATTTTACTAAAAAAACATTGGGGGAATGTTTTGCTGAAGGCTCTTTTGAAGTGAAGGGTTGCAAACAATATCTGCAAAAATGTATTACCAAAAATTTATATACTTTTTATATTGTGGGGGGGGGAAATCAAGCTACAATAGAGGACTTGAAAGAATGCTGATTTTGATGCAATAAGGACAACTTGCATGCCAAAAATGTACCATAAGACTATTCATGTAGTATTTCCAAGAACCAGTGTAAAGGGATTCTTATGGGTACAAATTTCCATGTGCAGGCAATAACATTTTGTTGCTCCAGCTAATAGACATGTTTTATCTTACATTCTACATTGCGCCCTTTCTTTTCCTTGTTCCCACCTGCTTTGTTTTATCTGTCATCTCTGTTCTTTTGTGTTTGTATGATTCCTTATTTTTAAATGTTTTTCACAATTTATAAGCCAGCCAGGGTTGCTGAGAGTCTAGGGCAACATATACATGTTAAGATTAACAATAATATAAAAAGCTTTAATTTCAGATCCACAATAAATCACAAATGATTTTAAGAAGGTTGCAATTAGAGATGTTTTTAAATTAAGCAATTCACTTGAATGATGTGCTGTTTCTTGTTATATATTATGAAATTGTCAAGTGGAAATAAGGAGTTCAGACTCTTCAAATTAATATATAGGTTTACTGCAAGCTTAAGTTCTGTACAAGAATCTGAACTACTAACAGTCAAAGCAAATTGGGATAGATAAGAGTCAGTAGAATTCAAGGTGAGCTGGACTTCGATCTCTTATGGGTAGGACAGGCTCAGCCTGGTCATCTCCTTAAAGAAATTTATCAAACCAATTGTAAAAAGAAGCAACAGCAACTTTGTTAAAGACTGCTCCCACACATTTCAGATACCTAGTTGTGATAAGATACCTATCTGCTATAATTCTATATGTTGATTAAAGAACAATGCAACCATTTTAAGCTAATTATTAATATTAAACTAATCCACTTCTTGAATTTACTATTTTATCATTAATTCAAAAAATTAAGTTTGGCAGAGGAAAATGTTCAGATTAGATACCAATTTTGCTAATGTCATCTCTTCTATCCCTATTGCAACATAATCACTGGCCAGCAGATGGTGTGTTAGGCTAAATATTACTAAATTTTTGAAAGTAGCAATAAATGTACAGTAATGTAGAGACCAAGTGATTAACCTTGATATGAGGTTTATCTCTCAGTTTACCAGCTGTACAAAGATACTAATATAGGGATAGCATATCTTTCCTAAGCTAAAATACATAAGAAAAAATTGAAAATAGCATGAAGGAATCCATATGGAAGAAGTGTACATTTTAATACCATTAAACATATATAATACCATTAAACATATACCTCCGTAAACTCAGTATCTCACTTGACCCCATACTTGAGTAAGTCAGTTTAAGGAGATGAAAGAACAAGATTATTGCTTAAAATCTCTTGTTCCCCATGACCTTTCCTTCCTTCCCACACCTTACATTTTTCCTCTAAAATGTTTTAGAACTACTTTGTTATAATTAGCCTTGGCTAGTATAATGTTAGATTTTTTTTAAAAAAAAATCTTGATACATATGTGTCTTGCAATATCCTTGCAGTAAATATTTTTACTATGGACACCAATGAGTCCAAAGATACTATCCTTGCTTCCCACTCAGCTCCCTGGGTCACAAGAACTAACTTCTAATATTTCCCTTCTAAAAATAAATGAATGAAATGGACTCATATTGATCTAATATTTTTAAAAAGTACATAGTTGCGTGCCAGGTTATAATGGAAATTTCATCTCAAAAAAAATATTCTGAGAAATTTCAGCAAATGGGAAGAAACAAGTTTGTTTTAGGTAAATGGTATTTTATAGTTTATCTCATGGCCGCAGTTTTGGGAATGAACAAACCTTCCCAATGTCATTCCATTTTTAAGAAAATAAAAGGACTCCAATTAAATAAATTGCTAACTGATCCTTTTATTATAATTTTATATTTTAATCTTCCATTTCTCTTGGTACTTTCAATGAAATATATTTGAAAAATACAAAGAAATTCAAAATAATGAATTACTGTAATATGTAGCAGTGGTATATTTCTTACTTTTTATTGATTTTTTCAATTTCTATAGGTGCCCAACTTAACCAAGTGACTGGGTGGCTTACAATTCTAAAATTCTAAAACAATTTTTTTAAAAATTAAACACTTCTACAAAATAAGTACAAATAGCAGTCATGATAATTAATCAACTAATATAACTATAGGAGATCTACATCTCCATAAACATTAAAAATTTACATATTTAATTTATATCCCACCATTATTTTTATAAAGAATTTAAAGAGGCGAACATCTAATATTTCTTCTATTTTCCCCATTACAATATCCCTGTGAGGTGAGTTGGGTTGAGATAAGAGTGACTGGCTAAGCTTATCCAGCTAGCTTTCATTGCTAACGCCGGGCTTGAATTCTGTCTCCCTATTTCTAGCTTCATGTCTTATGAACTACTAGTCCATACTGGCTCTGATTGCATACTTACTAGTCCATACTGGCTCTGATTGCATTCTGTAATAAATGCAAGATCATCTGAAATTCCTAAAACTAGTTCAATAGTACATTTAGTTCATTATTGTGTACATTGAATTTTATATTTTGCATTCTAGGTATGTCCTCTACTGTGGATAGCAACACCTAAAACAAGGAAATGATCCTAACAATTACTGATTTGCTAAAGATGCCAGAATAGTAAAGGCACATTCTGTATTATCCAAAAATGTAGCCCAAAGTGCATTAATAATTAATAAAACCTGGACAACTGTTGCTTTTAAAATTCAAATACAGAATATTAAATTTATCCAGTATTACAGGTGAAACTTGAAAAATTAGAATATCGTGCAAAAGTTTATTTATTTCCATAATGCAACTTAAAAGGTGAAACTAATATATGAGATAGACTCGTTACGTACAAAACAAGATAGGTCAAGCCGTGATTTGTCATAATTGTGATGATTATGGCTTACAGCTCATGAAAACCCCAAATCCACCATCTCAGAAAATTAGAATATTGTGAAAAGGTGCAATATTCTAGGCTCAAAGTGTCCCACTCTAATCAGCTAATTAAGCCATAACACCTGCAAGGGGTTCTTGAGCCTTTAAATGGTCTCTCGGTCTGGTTCAGTAGGAATCACAATCATTGGAAGGACTGCTGACCTGACAGTTGTGCAGAAAACCATCACTGACACCCTCCATAAGGAGGGAAAGCCTCAAAAGGTAATTGCAAAAGAAGTTGGATGTTCCCAAAGTGCTGTATCAAAGTTATAATAGAAAGTTACGTGGAAGGGAAAAAGGTGGAAGAAAAAGGTGCACAAGCAGCAGGGATGACCGCAGTCTGGAGAGAATTGTCAGGAAAAGGCCATTCAAAAGTGTTGGGGACTTTCACAAGGAGTGGACTGAGGCTGGAGTTAGTGCATCAAGAGCCACCACATACAGACGGATCCTGGACATGGGCTTCAAATGTCATCAGAAGCGTCTTACCTGGGCTAAAGAAAAACAGACCTGGTCTGTTGCTCAGTGGTACAAAGTCCTCTTTTCTGATGAGAGCAACTTTTGCATCTCATTTGGAAACCAAGGACCCAGAGTCTGGAGGAAGAATGGAGAGGCACACAATGCAAGATGCTTGAAGTCCAGTGTGAAGTTTCCACAGCCTGTGTTAATTTGGGGATCCATGTCATCTGGTGTTGGTCCACTGTGCTTCATTAAATCCAGGGTCAACGCAACTGTCTACCAGGAGATTTTGGAGCACTTCATGCTTCCTTCCGCAGACAAGCTTTATGGGGATGCTGACTTCATTTTCCAGAAGGACTTGGCACCTCCCCACACTGCCAAAAGCACCAAAACCTGATTCAATGACCATGGGATTACTATGCTTGATTGGCCAGCAAACTCGCCTAACCTGAACCCCATAAAGAATCTACGGGGCATTGCCAAGAGAAAGATGAGAGACAAGACTGAACAATGCAGAAGAGCTGAAGGCTGCTATTGTAGCATCCTGGTCTTCCATAACATCTTAGCAGTGCCACAGGCTGATAGCTTCCATGCCACGCCACATTGAGGCAGTAATTGCTGCAAAAGGGGCCCAAACCAAGTACTGAGTACATATGCATGCTTATACTTTTCAGAGGTCCAATATTGTTCTATGTACAATCCTTGTTTTATTGATTGCATGTAATCTAATTTTCTGAGATTGTGGATTTGGGGTTTTCATGAGCTTTAAGCCATAATCATCACAATTATGACAAATCACGGCTTGAACTATCTTGTTTTGCATGTAATGAGTCTATCTCATATATTAGTTTCACCTTTTAAGTTGCATTACTGAAATAAATGAACTTTTGCACGATATTCTAATTTTTTGAGTTTCACCTGTATATAATATAAGCTTACTGCTATTAGGCATGATTAGAGGAGATTCTATGCTCCATCATACAATACAACCAGGAATTACAAGATGTAAGTTTTATAAAATGCAAATCCCCCAAATTAACAAACCTCCATTTAAAAAAGAAATAGTGTAAATATTTCCTTATACTATAGTCTAGTAGGGAAGTGAATTTATCTTCATTGAAAAACACTGGAACAAGAGAGCAATAAAAACTAAAGTGCAGTTTGAAATAATATTTTCCAAACATTATTATGAAAAGATTTCAGCTTGTTCTCTTAGCCCAATTCTGTTATGCTATATAAATAATTGCATCAAGGGGTGGGATTCAAATTTCTTAACCATCAGTTCTGTGGGTGTGGTCTAATTTTTGGGTGTGGCCTGGTGGTCATGTGACTGACTGGGCATGGATTGTATGTAAATATAAATATTTGTGTAAATAGTGAAGTTTTTTTTATAAAAAAGCAACTTTTACCCAAAATCAGGCAAAGCAGGCAGGCAGATTGAATTGCTCACAGAATCACAGATTCATTCAGAGATCCATCTGCAATCGGCTATCTGAGTCTGTCACATAAAATTTGCTTGCACGCAAACTCACAAAATTAACTCACAACACACCATGTATGTAAATACTGAATTTTTCATTAAAAAAAGCAACTTTTACCCAAAAACAGGCAAGGCAGGCAGGCAGATTGAGTTGCTCACAGAATCATTCAGTGATCGATCTATCTGCCATCAGCTAGCTCAGTCTGTCACATAAAATTTGCTAGCAAGCAAACTCACAAAATTAACTCGCAACACACCATGTATGTAAATATTAAATTTTTTATAAAAAAAGCAACTTTTACCCCAAATCAGGCAAAGCAGGCAGGCAGATTAAGTTGCTCGCAGAATCACAGATTCACTTACAGATCTATCTATCTCCAATTGGCTACCTGAGTCTGCACTGAAAAATAGAAGCTTCAGTCCTAAGGAAGGTTCAGCTCTGCTTTTAGATTAGCTAGAAAGCAAGAAATCCAACAATTTCCTGCTTTCTAGCTAATCTAAATCCCACAGCACAGCAGAAAAGTTGATGGTTGGGGGGAAAAGGAAAAATAGCAACTTAGCAGGCAAGTTTGATAGTGCAGGTAAGGTGTGAGTGGGCAGGGCCAGACAGTGGTGTGATTTGCCAGTTCTCTGGCAGGTAAAATCCCACCCCTGGTGAGAGTGCATTCTGGGTGTGTGTGTAGACCATTTCCTAAAAACCTCAGCTGTGCCGCCCAGACAGCTGACAAACACTGCGTGTGGGTGCGCAGCATTTGAAAATCCTCTTTCCTGCTTTTTCAACCTCAGCTGTGCCGCGCAAAGCAGCTGAGGTTGAAAAAGCAGGAAATAAAGGATAGCCAGGAGCCCAGGCGGGTAGCTGGGCCAAATAGAGCAGCAGACACCGAACTGGTTCGGTGTCTGATGCTCTTCAGAGCTACTGGTTCTATAAAACTGAGCCGAACCGGTAGCATCCCACCCCGACTGCATCCTATATTGTTGATAGTAAAGATCAATGCATATTGATTAACTATCCATCCTTTTGTATTTAAATACTTTTCAGATGATACATGGTTTATCAGATATTTGATTGATTTTAAACACTGTACTAGAAATATTCTTCAGGCTTTTTAAAATACAGATATCTGGAAATTTTAAATAAAAGGTCCGAATCCTTACTATATCTGTGTCATTGGCAACTATTACCGGTAGTATAGTATCCATTATAGTAGAACTGAAATTGCTCCTGACTGAAGTTCTTATAACAATATATTGGAAATGCAGCATTTTCACTCTTCTCTGTAGGCTTTAACACTACTATCAAAATCTATACAATTATAGGGCCCCCCTATTGGGAGTTCATGCTGCTTTTTCACATAGTCAGCTAGACAAGTCAATGAGTAGGAAAAAAAATGAAGTAAAGAGCGTGTGAGAGAAAAACTGCAAATTTGAAAAGGGAAATTCAAGGGGGAGAAAGAAGAAAAGGCAAATCTGAATCAAAAGTCAGAAAGTAAAATGATTGGAAAACCTATAGGAATATTTTCTAACTGAGGACAAGAGCCTGTTTACGCTGTTCTTTATTTTTTTGCAGCTTTTAATTTCTCCTATTTTGTCCTTGGTGGCAGCATAATTTACATTATTGGTGACTTGCAAATGAGATTAATTATCCTCAATAAGCCCCAGTGCAACTTCTTTTCCCTTGTGAGGTGACAGCAAGCAAAAATTTTAAAGTGCCTGCCCTGTCTAGTTGATTTTTATGGCAATGATGACAAGGTTAGGAAGGCTAATTTTACTGTAACTGTTACATAAGGGTAGTTTAGTCTAGCCACAGTAAATGTATTCAGATCCTAACATAACATCCTCTTAATATTGTTCTTTATACTTATACCTGAAATAGCATTAAATAATGTGAAGACTGGTTATTTTAAGGATAGACTTAGTCTGCCTACTAAATACTTAGGATCTAAATAGATCCTAATAGGTTTCCGTGTGCTGTACCAACCTCAGGTCCAGGGTAGGGGCGGGGGGTGGCGGTTGTGATCAGGGAGGCCTTATGTCCGAGGGAGACCACTATCCCACAGATAGGCAGTTGTGAGTCTCTCCTCCTGAGATTGGGCCCTGGGGGTCAGTTGGGTCTGTTGCTTGCGTACCTATCTCCCAGCTGCGTGGCAACAGCCTTGCCTGCTCTGCTCGATGTCCTCTTGGGGCGGGGGTTGAGTTCCCCAGACTTATTGTACGGGGGGACTTTAACCTGCCTTCTCTGGGAGGGGCATCAGGGGTGGCGCAGGAGTTCATGGCTTCCATGGCGACCATGGACCTGACTCAGGTAATACAGGGGCTGACTCATGAGGGGGGACACATGCTTGACCTTGTTTTCGTCTCGAGACAGTGGGGAAATAATCTGGGGTAGGATCTCCAATTATACAACCCCTGTCATGGATGGATCATTTTCTCCTTTGACTGGCCTTCCAATATGCCACCCCTCGTCGCTGGGAGGTGGAACCAATGAGATGGTTCTGCCCCAGGCACCTAATGGATCAGGAAGGGTTCCAGATGGCGCTTGAGTCAATTCCGGCCTCCTTAGCCGACAGCTCGGTGGATGCCCTGGTGGACGCCTGGCAAGCAGCTGCTGCCAGAGCGCTAGACTGAGTTGTACCTTTGCGGCCTCTGACCTGCTGCAGATCCCAACTAGCTCCCTGGTTTTCCGTGGAGCTTCGGGAAATGAAGCGGCAGAAGAGAGGCCTCGAGAGCTATTGGAGATCCAGCAGGTCCGAATTTGACTGAGTGCAGTTAAGATCTTATTTTAGGTCTTATCTTGCTGCAATGAGAGAAGGTTGTATACTTCTCCGCTCTCATTGCGTCCGCAAATAATCGCCCTGTTTAAGGTCTCCCGCTCCCTCCTTAACCAGAGGGAGGGGGAGGATCCTCTGCAGGGATGTGCCGTGGAGTTTAGTCAACATCTGACGGACAAGATTGCTCAGATCCGGACAGGCTTGGACTCCAACTGGGCAGAGTCTGACAGGAGTACGACGATTGGTCTTAGAGATACCATCTGGGAGGAGTTCGATCCTGTGACTCCAAATGAGGTGGACAGGATCATGGGGAGGCTGAATGCTGCCATGTGTTTATTGGACCCGCGTCCCTCCTGGCTGGTCTATGCCGCCTGGGAGGTTACATGAGCCTGGCTCCAGGCAGTAATCAACGCCTCTTTGAGTGAACGTTCCTTCCCTGCCGCCTTGAAAGAGGCGGTGGTGAGGCCCCTCCTCAAGAGGCCTGCCCTGGACCCAGCCAATTTGAACAACTTTCATCTGTCTCCAACCGCTTATTGCAAAGGTTGTTGAGAGTGTGGTGGCCCGTCAGGTCCCACTGTTCCTGGAGGAAACTGACTATCTAGACCCATATCAATCGGGCTTCAGGCCCGGATACAGCACAGAGATAGCATTGGTTGCGCTGGTGGATGATCTCTGGAGGGTTGCGGGACAGAGGTTATTCCGCTGTCCTGGTCCTGTTAGATCTCTCAGTGGCTTTTGATACCATCGACCATGGTATCCTACTGCGATGCCTCAAGGGGTTGGGAGTGGGGGGGACCATTTTACGGTGGTTCTCCTACCTCTCGGGCCGTACACAGGTAGTGTTGGCAGGGGGGCAGAGATCGCCCCGAGGCCCCTCCTTGTGGGGTGCCCCAGGGGTCTCTGCACCCTACATGAAGCTGCTGGGTGAGATCATCCGTGATTTTGAGGTGAGGTATCATCAGTATGCTGATGATACCCAGCTTTTCATCTCCACCCCTAACCAACCCAGTGATGCCCTCAATGTGATGTCCCAGTGTCTGGAGGCGGTGCAGGTCTGGATGGGGAGGAACAGGCTCCGGCTCAACCCGGCTAAGACCGAATGGCTGTATATACCAGCATCTCGAATCGTCCAGGAGATTCCATCTTTGGCTATGGGGGGAGAGGTGTTACCCCATGTAGATATGGCGCGCAACTTGGTTGTCCTCCTGGATGCACGGCTCAGTTTGGAGGAGCAGGTGGGAGCCGTGGCCAGGGGGGCATTTGCCCAGGTTCGCCTGGTGCACCAGTTGTGTCCCTATCTGGACCGAGATGCCCTGTGTACAGTCACTCATGCACTCATTGTCTCCCGTCTGGACTACTGCAATGCTCTTTACATGGGGCTGCCCTTGAGGACCACTCGGAGGCTTCAAATGGGCTGGGTTGTGATGGGAGGATCCTGATACTCCCTTATTACACCCCTCCTGTGTGAGCTGCACTGGTTACCAGTTGCCCTCCGGGTCAGATTCAAGGTGCTGGTGTTGACCTATAAAGCCCTTCATGGCATTGGACCAGGATATATGCAGGAGACCCTGCTGCCGATAACAGCTTCCTGGCATACCATGCACTCCCATCGACAGGGCCTTCTCCGGGTGCCGTCGACCCGGCAATGTAAGTTGGCGGTTCCCAGGGGTAGGACCTTCTCGGTGGGAGCACCCACCCTATGGAATCAGCTTCCCTAGACCTCTGGGTGGCCCCTGACCTCTGCTCCTTCCACCGTGACCTAAAAACTTGGCTGTTCCAACTAGCCTACCCGGACTGATGGGGGGGGTGTTAAATGTATTTTAATTGGCATATTTATGAGACCTTTGGTTTAATTGTTTTTTAATATTTGTATATTTGTATTGGATTGTTTTATTTTGTAAGTCACCTGAGTCCTTCGGGAGATAGGGTGGCATATAAGTCTCATAAATAAATAAATAAATAAATAAATAAATAAATAAATAAATAAATAAGAAAATCACTATTTGTGGTCTTAAAGTATAACCTTTCATTAGGCTACTAGAAAATAATAATATTGAAGGGAAATTGCCTTTTCCCTAATCTGATTTTTTGCAACGAAACATACAGTATATCAAACATATATGCAGATTATATACTGTGTCGAATATTGAGTATATTTGTAGTAATAAGTGATGAGAGATTGGTTTCATTGAATTTGTGAATGAATAATATCTGAATGTTTGTTTCCTGAATTTCATCCCAGAATTTCTTTATACTTAAAGAAGAAGACTAGAAGCTGTAATAAAGAAGTCCAAATTAAAACTTTTTTCAGGAAAATAATAGACTGCACCAGTTTCTTAATTCCTACCCATACTTGAATGCAAATGATTGCAGTGCACATTTACAAAGGCATAAAAATGACTTTGAAATTAATACAGAATGGCAATATTATATGTGTTCACAGAATTGCAGCAATCACAGGCTGGATAAAAGTTGTGAGTGCCATATTATTAAAAAAAAAAGCAAATAAAAATGTAGGTTGCATCATTGTCAACATTTTTTCCCAAATCATGGCAATTTACATTTATTAGGACTTATTTTCAGTACTTCGCAAAGATCTAAACACCACAGTTCAAGAAAGGGATTAGAATTTAAGCCTTAGGAAGAAAGATTCAGGAAACTAGAATGTTTAAATTTGGGGTGAAGTGGGCGGAATATAAATATCTGGAGACTTGTTATGGAAAAAAAAGTTCATTTAGTGTCTTATGGGATACATAGTAGTATTCCTAGTATAGGAAGTAGGTAATAGGGAAATTTCTGGATTCCTTGCTAGATGTATTGAAAAATGGCTGGACTATCATCTTTAATACAGATTATACAGAACAGAAACGATTTGAGTGCCATAATGTCTATTTGATATTTGATTCAATGGTGAGTCATGTTCAGTAAAAATTATTCTAAGCAACCAAGCTGTTTAGTCTTCCATGATTTGCTACTAGAGCAAATCAAGTTATATTTAAATTTAATATGAAATCAGATTTTGAACACAGTTGCAAAGGTTAGTTAAGCCTGCCCAACTTGATACCCTCTTCATAAACTGGATTATGGTTTCCAACACTGCGATCAGCAAGGATTAAAATTATTAAGGAGGCTATTAACCCGATGCAATTCCGCAAGACCTTCGCAGTTGGACTGCGGAGACTCGCTCGGAGAGCTGGTTTCCTTAACTCGGCAGTACCTCCGAGAAATCAGCCTTGAGGGCAGGAATCATTAGGTATGCCTAAGGGAGTGCCCAGGCCTTTAAAAGCAGCCTCTTCGGGGTCGAGAGGCGGTGACGGTTTTCCCCAGCGAGTAGCCTCTATTGGCTCCTCCCCGCTTTTAGCCCTGTATCGAGCAGCGAGGAAGCGGCTTCTTTTGGAGAGAAGGCGAAGCATCGCGGTTCTCGAGCTGGTTGGGTTGTTGCGCCCCACAGTTTTTCCGCGAGTTGAGGCACCTCCCACACCTTTAGCCCGCTTAGAGCGTTCTTCCTCCGGCAACCGGTGAAGCGCCGAGTCTGCTGCTCATTTCCGAAACGGTGGCGAGGAGCAAACTTTCAGCATTAATATTGACGGCGCTGTGGGCAGCTCGGCGGAGTCTCTTCTCTTAAGGAAAGCGAAGCGGAGTAGCAGCGTCGATTCAGAAAGCGGGAAGACGGGCGAGCCTCAGGTGCGTAAAGATGGGGCGGTGGGACTGTGGAGGCAAGCAAAATAACCGTTGAAGTAGGGAACTGAGAGCAAGGATCCGCCAAGCGCATTCGGAAAGGACGCTATTTCGTTTCCGAAATTTGTGTCGCCTTCTGCGCTCTGGGTCTTCTGGGAGTTGGCGTTCAGCTCCTCGTGAAATTTACCGTTAGGCGGGAATGGAAAATAGGTATGCATCCACCTAAGTGTCCGTGCGTGCGGCGCTCGTGCTTTGCATCAAGTTTTTCTTCACACAGGTGTGAAATCTCACTCCCCGCGCGCTCTCGCTTTTTATTTATTTATTTATTTATTTAAATCTACGCAATAGGCGACATGCGGTTAGTGTTGGTTGTGGACGAAGCTCGGAGTTTCCGCAGTTTCCGAGGATTCTCTCTTCCTAGTTGAATCCGAAGTAGAACCATTTGGGAAACGGAGGGGGGGAAATGTTAAAGAGCTCCGCTCTTTAATTGAAGAAAGAGGAAAAAGAAAACAATGCGACAACGAATCGCGGCCTTTGTTTAAAAAAATTTAAAGGAGGAAAGTTGAGAATTGGTGCTTATGTTTTGCTAGTGTCTGATATTGAATTACTCTTGAAAATATATAAAAAGGGTAGCATCTGAAGTTCCCATAATGGAAAGTAGTAAGAGAATTATCAGGAAAATTAAGGACTTTTATATCCAATGCTGGAAGTATCCCGGCATATCCTATAACGAGTAAAAAAAAGTCTGTTCAAGAAATGGTTAGAGCAGAATGTCATTACTTACCATAAAAATGTATATTGGTAGTGCAAGAAAATTTCCTCCCAGAGCAGCTAGGTGTGATGCTTCCTTTATGATAGATGTCATTGCTGGAAAGTCTAGCAGAAACTTTGTTGAACACAGGGTCTTTTATTATTTGATGTTATCTCTGTAAAGTCTTTTATGAATCTTAAGGAGCTGTGCAAATTTTCCGTTGATGCTTCCTTGGGCCTAATGCAAAGTATACAAGATACATCAGTGTTGGTAATGTATCTTATCTACAGTAAGGAAAACTAAAACTTCAGGCTCCAAAAAAACTTGTCAGTTTGTTAAAAACTAACTGGATATCTTTTGCAACAGCCATTCATAGAGTTTTTAAATCTTAGCATTTTTTCCAATATACTGTGTTGGCATTCTCTAACTTGGTATCTTTCTAAGTATTGAGCTACATTTTCTATAATTCAGTGAGATCAGCACAATATCTCTTAGAGGTGAACATGTCAATGTTTTAACATAAGAATATATGAAAATGCTGTTATGTCAAACCCATCTATCTAGTCTAGCACAGGACTTTCAAAGTGTTAAAGCCAGTGTCTATAGCTGGCTTCTCTTCTAAGATGTCCTATACTTTTTTGAGTGACACGTGGTAAAAAGACTGTTAGTGCAGAGACACAAACCACTTAAAACTAAAGGATGTTGTGGTTTTTATCATATGAATGATGAATTCAGGTCACAATAGTGGATTGAGGTATAGCAGTGCATATGATATATTAAAAAAACTAAATTGGCTTTGGGGGAGAACTTTTTAAAGGACTTTCAGAATGCAGTGGATGTGGGGTTGTAAGTATATTCATTTTGCTTGATAGAGAAGGCTCCCATCATAAGCTAATAGCAATTGCTACTTGAGCAAATAGCAGTTGGGTTTATCAGATTGGTTTTATTTACTTACCTTAGTAAGAATATATCTGGTAGCTAGAATGGCCTTAGAAGTGATCCTTGACTAAGTGATCTGAAAAGTTGGATTAAGGATTTAAGATCACAGTGCCATCACAACTTCCCAGTTTGTGTTTTCCTAATCTAATCCAGTAAATAGAATTTATAAATGGAGACAACTTTAGGATACGTAATTAAAGAAGCAAAATCATACTTCTGAAAAAGAAGAGGTTATGTGGATTTGTAAATCAGTTTTTCTGCTGATTTCTCTGCACAGATATTAATCTGTTTTAGATTGACAGGTCTGAAGATGTGGAATTCCTTGATTTCATTTGTGGATGCTGGTAAAATATTTGTAGGTATATTTTTACCAGTTTAACACTGTTTGAATAAACAAACTTCACTGGAATGAAACAAGTTATTTAAAATTACTTTGGATACTATAATGTAGTCTTTGTGGGTTTGCATTTTAAACAAGATTGGAAACTTCAGTTGATGCGAGACATAGCCATAAGAATGCTGCTAAACATAAAATTTTGGGAATATGGCATATTTTTACTTTATAGTATGATTTTGTTTCCAATACCAGTTCAAAGCACCCTAAAGCCAAAATTGTTTGGCTTAATTGTCTGGCTCACCCCCTGAGAACATGTACGTTTATCAAGCCCTATTGAACTATTGATAAGAGATTCTAGATGGAGATTATCAAGGCAAATATATTTTCATGATAGCCCCAAATTCAAGATGTTGCTAGGTCCATATTATGCATTTAAGCATACATTATAGGGGCATAGATTGGCCAGATTTTATGTCAACTATAAGAGGAAAATATTTGCTGCAGGGATAGCTATAACGTGCCAAAGGGATTTGATCCTATGCTACATCAGCTCCTGGTGTTCCTGGAAGAAACCGAATATCTAGACTCGCACCAATCGGGCTTCAGGCCCGGGAACAGCACGGAGGCAGCGTTGGTCGCACTGTGGATGATCTCTGGAGGGCGCGGGTCAGGGGTCATTCCTCTGTCCTAGTCCTGTTAGATCTCTCAGCGGTTTTTGATACCATTGACTATGGTATCCTACTGCGGCACCTCAAGGGGTTGGGAGTGGGAGGCACTGTTTTGTGGTGGTTCTCCTATCTCTCGGGTCGTACACAGATGGTATTGATGGGGGGCAGAGATCGGCCCCGAGGCCCCTCCTTTGTGGGGTGCCTCAGGGGTCAGTTCTCTCACCCCTCCTGTTCAATATCTATATGAAGCCACTGGGCGAGATCATCCGTGGTTTTGGGGTGAGGTATCATCAGTATGTTAAATATTTAAGTGCTAGGCATTTAACAGTATGTTAAATGCCTAGCACTTAAGTTCCAGCTGCCTACAATTACTGTAGGCTTGAATCCCACCAGGCTCAAGGTTGACTCAGCCTTCCATCCCCTCGGGGTAGGTAAATTGAGGACCCAAGATTGTTGGGGCAATAAGCTGACTTTGTAAAATGCCGCTTAGTAATAAGCAGGCATATACAATGGAATGAAGGCTACTGCTGAGCACAATGGGTTGTATCCCAAAAAATTGTAAGCCGCCCTGAGTCTTCGGAGAAGGGCGGCATATAAATGTAATTAAAAAAAAGTATGCTGATGATACCCAGCTTTTTATCTCCACCCCTAACCAACCCAGTGACACCCTCGATGTGATGTCCAGGTGCCTGGAGGCGGTGCAAGTCTGGATGGGGAGGAACAGGCTCCAGCTCCACCTGGCCAAGACCGAGTGGCTGTATGTACCGGCACCTCGAGTTATCCAGGATATTCCATTTTTGGCTGTGGAGGGAGAGGTGTTGCCCACCATAGATAGGGCTCGCAACTTGGTCATCCTCCTGGATGCACAGCTCAGTTTGGAGGAGCAGGTGGGAGCCATGGCCAGGGGAGCATTCTCCCAGGTTCGCCTGGTGCTCCAGTTGTGTCTCTATCTGTATCGAGATGCCCTATGCATGGTCACTCATGTGCTCATCACTTCCCGGCTGGACTACTGCAACGCTCTCTACATGGGGCTGTCCTTGAGGACGACTCAGAGGCTTCAACTTGTGCAGAATGTGGCGGCGCAGGTTGTGATGGGAGTGTCCTGATACTCCCATGTTACACCCCTCCTGTGTGCACTGCATTGGTTACCGGTTGCCCTCCGGGTGAGATTCAAGGTGCTGGTGTTGACCTATAAAGCCCTACATGGCTTAGGACTGGGGTACTTGAGGGAGACCCTGCTGCCAATAATGGCTTCCCAACGTCCCGTGCACTCTCACAGACAGGGCCTCCTTGGGGTGTCGTCGGCCAGACAATGTCAGCTGGCAACCCCCAGGGGTAGGGCCTTCTCTGTGGGAGCACCCACCCTATGGAACCAGCTGCTCCTGGAGTTCTGGTGGCTCCCGACCTCTGGTCCTTCCGGCGGGACTTGAAAACATGGTTGTTCCAACTCGCCGACCTGGACTGAGGAAGGGGATGGGGGTTTTAATGAATAGTGCTATTTTAATTCGGATTATTGGGTTTCATGTTGAATCTCTTTTTAAATTGTATAGTATTTATTGTTTTTATGATTGTACGCTGCCCCGAGTCCCTTGGGAGATGGGGCGGCATAGAAATCCAATAAATGAATGAATAAATAATAAATAAATAAATAAATAAATAAATATTGGTAGTCCTCAGTTTATGCCCCTTCTTTCAGTGACTGTTCAAAGGCATAGCAGGACTGAAAAAAATGGGCCTATGACCAGTCCTCAAAGTTTCATGTATTACAGCACCTCTGTGGTAATGTGATCATGATTTGGGCACTTGGATATTTGCAATTACAACATTGCAGTGAGCTGCAATCACATGATCACCATTTGAAACATTATGTGACAGCTTCCCACAAGCAAAGTCAATGGAGACTTGGCAAGGAAGGTTGCAAATTGCTCCAATAAGTCCCCCCAGCTTGCACTCCACCCTCTGCCCCATTATTTTCCTGTGCTCATGTGGTATCACATTGCCCCCCTCTCCCAGCACACTTGTATTCACTTTCACCTGTCTGACCATAATTACCACTACCATGTGGCACTCCTACACTTCCTAGCTGAGGCTCCCACTGCCTTCCTGCTTAATAATCTCACATATTGGGGTTCAGACAGCAGTCGACTGCTGGGATTGTCATCAAGCAATGCAGTTATGTGACATTGCCATTTACAATTGTATCCCTTAGTATTCTTATATTGAAACAGATAGCAATAAGAACAATAACTTACTAAAGTTTTTGTAAGAATTTCCGTATTAAGGTGGACTATATGAAGCATTCTGAATCTTCAGAATATGCTGGATGTTATATGTATTAAATTATATATATTAGTTTTCTTTAGTTTGGTGCAGTCCAGATGTTAAGAACCTTGGTTCCCATAATTCCCATCTGCCGGGCAGTTTTGGGATTATGGTTTGGCCCAGCACTCATTGAAATAAATGAAAATGCATTTATATATATAGTGTCCAATATCTGCATAGTTCATGTAGCTTGATAATAGAATATTTCTACAATAAATGGGTGTATTGGCCTTTAAAGTGCCTCAAGATCCTGGTCGTTTTAAATTTCATAGAAATTTTGATAACATTCTTTAGCATTCTTTATTCTCTCCACCCCCACATCCCAACTTTATTTTCTTGGATTGATAAAACTAATCGGCAATATCAGTGTGGTTTACTGTATATATGTGGTGTATTTCCAAATTCAATAGACTTACCACTTTTTCTTCACAAAATCTTAAGACTTCAAGCCTTGTCAGAATATATATAAATTTGCTGTGTTTTAATTTTAAATTTGATCTATCAGTAGGTTACTTGTACAATTATATACAGTGCAATATGCTATGATGTCATATTGTACAACTATATGCTTTAAAAAAAACAGAACAAAGCATTAACACATAGAGATGATGGCAAACCTATGGCATGCATGCTGGAAGTGGCATGCAGGGACACTTCTACCAGCCCGGAAGAGCCCCATTATGCATGCACACGTGCACCGCTGCCCGACAGCTGATTGTCAGGTATCTGGCGCACATGCGTGGTGATGGGGGTGTACAGGAGATGCATGTGCAGTGCGCAGGAGGGTCTTGCGTGCATGCACAGGGGGCGTGGGGGACCCCAGCATGCATTGCCTTCTGGGTACTGGCATGTGAGCAAGCGCACAATTTCCAGCACAGGAGCTGAAAAAGGTTAGCCACTACTGACATAGAGCATTTCTTCACTAGTAGTTTTTAGTATCTTGTAGTGTCACTCAACTATTGTTGCAATTATACTAATTATACTGTTCTAGTAATACAAATGAAGGTTGGATAACTGTTGAGAACACTAAAAATCACTAGTGGAAAATGACCATGTGTGACACCCTTCTCCACAAATACAATATTTTTTGCCTGAGGTTTCTGACAAAACAGCTTTAAAAAGAATAGTACCTTAAACCATGGACCAAGTATTCTAGCACCACTTCCTATATAGTACAAATGATTTCCCCCCTTTGTTTAATAGTCATGCAAGGCAAGATATTTGAGTGTCAACAAATTTTGAATAGGGAGGAAGAAACTTTTCTTCCCAGTTACGATTGCCCTGAAAATTTCCTGCCTATTTGCCAATTCAGAAAAAAAAATCAGTGCTATGAATGAATTCCCCTCCCTTCAGTTTGATGTTACTCCCAGGAAAACTATTTAGTGGTACAGAGAGGGGTAATCCTTGCTTCTGCAATGGAAATTCCCTGAAAATCCCTGCCACATGACTGTTACGAGAGAAAAAAAAACCTTCTGTACTCTAGAGATTTGCTGTAAATGATCTAACTCATGATTTCTCCTGAAAATCATTCCCCTTGGTAGATAACTGACTTAAATCAGGATTAGGCTATTTTGGAAAATCTGCTTAGAACTGAAGCAGAGTTTAACATTAGCTTGTATGGACTAAACCATTAACTATATCACTGAACTGGTGATGAATGAGAGCAAAAATGCAGACAAATAAGAAACAAAAAAAATATTCTTGCCAGATCCTTATCAGATTCAGTACTACAAAATAAAATACATATAAACATCTTTTCCCCACTCCCAAATAACCAATAGAGGCTGAATATATAGTGTTGCAGCTGGGAATAAATTTTTTTTAATTTGGGTTTAAGATTTTTGAGATGGGTATGATTGGCAATTTGAAATTGTGAATAGGAGCATTATAGAGTTAGGAGGAAAGTGTAGCCTACTGCATTTTGTTTGAAATCCCAGTTGGGTTTTTTGTTTGTTTGAAAATTCTTCAGTGTATTATTTCATTTTCTGTGGCTTGGTTTTCAGATAAGTGCAAGTCTAATACATAATTAAAACAACTAGATAATCAGTTATGACAAGTTCCATAGATATGATGTCAGTATATAATAGAGTTCTTTTTCCTCCCTCAAATCTCATTCTATTTTAAGACTCTAATATATGTCTGGATTGCATTTTTACTCTGTTACTCTGTTAAGAGATTAAATATCTGTGATGATTTCTGTAAGCGTGGAGAGTGATGAAGTGTGTGAAAAATAGTTATTTTAACTGCACACGAACTTACTGAAAAATGGGAATTATAGTATTTTTTACACAACAGTAATGAGATATCTTTCATAACCAGAAGGTGTCCTATTAATGATGCTCTTAGCATGCTGCCAACATCTGCAAAATGGAATTTGGATGGCCTTCCCTTTGAATTCATGTGTGATATTGTTAGATTAGTCAGAGGGTTGCTGTATTGTAAATATTGTTTAAGGGATTTGTTTGCTGCCTGAAGTCATAAGGACTGTAGCCAGCTTACCGAACTTTCATGCAAAGCACAATGTAAGTCAATATAATAATTAAAATACTGATCTACTCAATTTGGGATTAAATTAATGCTAAAGCCAATATGTTAAATTTATGATGCCATTGATTATAATTAACTAGCTGGATACCCGTGTGATTGGGTATTAACTAGCTGGATATCTGTGTGATCGGGCTATGCAGGAGAAATTTGGTTCACAATCCGTTGGCTCGGTGGTCAGTAATTGAAATACATAAGGGTTTCCTTTGGTTTGCTTTCCTCTCCTTTCCTCTCCTCTCCCCTCCCCTTTCCATTCCTTTCCATCTATCCATCTCTATCTATCTATCTATCTATCTATCTATCTATCTATCTATCTATCTTTTCAGCAAAAGTGTTGTAAAATACAATCCTCCAACTGTTGTCCCAAAGATGCTTTTTTCAGGAAACAACTGGACTTTCTGTTTTTTCTTTGATGATGTTTTGCTTCTCATCCAAGGAGCTTCTTCAGCTCTGACCAGATGGTGGGTAATAAAAATATTACAACTTTTGATGCCAAAGTAGCTTCCTGTTTGGAAGTGTAGTTTGCATCCTTTCAGAGAGTTGTGGTTTGTCTGTGTCCTCAGGTCATCTGAATGGTGCAAATGGCTGTGGAGTTACTAAGGTAATGGAATGTAAGGTAACAGAATGTGAGGCAACTGGCAGTTGGAACAGAGCTTTTCAGGTGGGGAGAGGGAGCAGAACTCCGTAGCATCAGAGCGTATTAATTATTGTATTAAGAAATACTAATGACCTGATGATCATTTCGAAAAATCCTTTCTTAGCGAGCACCTAGAAGCCAAGAGGAACATACGTGCCAAATTTCAAGTTTGTAGGCTTTACGGTTCTGGAGATTTCGTGATGCTGTGTGAGTGGTATTTCGCTTTTATATATATCGATTCCTAAAAACGTTCTAGAGGAGACAGCCCCAATAGAGCATCCTTAGTCAGGTGGCAAGCTTTTCTAAGACAGTTGCTACAGAAAACACCCACTGTGAGGAGAATGCCTTAAATCAACACTTAGTGCTTTCTTGAATTTGGTTATTTGGTTATTTTTTTCCAGATGTTTCATTACCCAACTAGGTAACATCATCAGAACATAAGATTCAGATTCCACAGTTCTTAACTCCGACCAACAAATATTTTCTTCTCAGTTTTCATCGTAGTTCCTGGTAAATGCAGATTTTTAGAAGGCATTCCATAGTTTGGTTAGGATAGATAGAAATTATTGGGAAAAGGTGGTCCCTAAGATACACAGGCTCTGAGCCATATAGGGCTTTGCAGATACAACCAACACCTTGAATTGCACTCAGAAACCTATTGGTCATCAGTGCAGCTCCTGGAATAGAAGAGTAATCTGTTAGTATAATTGATCATATGCATGCCACTCCATTCTGAACTCGCTGAAATTTCCAGATGATTTTCAGAGACTGTTCCATGTAAAATAAATTAGAGATTATAAGGGCATGAACAATATCTTTGATGCATCTTCTTCCAAGTAAAGCCATAATTGGCATACTAGCTGAAGCTATGCAAAAGCTTCACTAGCCACAATCTCCATTGTTGTTCCTTCAGGATTCTCAAATGAAGATTGTTCTTTCTATGCAAAAACAATCCTATAAAAAGTCAAAGATAATAGAATTAAAAACAGTTTAGATGAGTGCACTTTATCTGATTTGGATTGAGTATCAGCATGTTTTTTCCTACTCACACCCTTACAGCCTGCAGATGCAGGATCTTGATTTTCATCACATTTTTTTTCAGTGGGCTCCGGGTAGAATTGTATAACTAAGTATCTGCAAATTAATGATACCTCACTCTGAACTGATAGATGTCCTGCAGTGGTCCCATACAGATTTGAATAGGATAGCGGACTGAACCTTGATAGCTTTCCAAACAGATAATCCTGATTTATGAATAATTGTTTTAAACTGTTCAAAGTTACAATGGTCTTGGAAAGAGTGTTTTATGGTCTGTAAAGCACTTCCAGGTGTTGTAGAACATTGCAGAATACACGTAGTCCAATTACAGTTCGTATTTTGGATGCTTGACAATTGGCTTGCATTTACAACCTAATGCAGCATCCTGCAGTGATGTGATATAGGATTTTTAGCAAAAAAACACTCATTTAGAAGAATGGATTTGCTTAATGACCATGTTATTCACTTAACTGCTGTAAAAACCAGGTGAAAAATTGGGTCCAGTTACTTGGGTGCTTCATTAATATCCATAACTTATAACCAAAATTATTTTTGTAAAACCCACAATTTAAAACCAAATCATCCCCCCCCCCGGAGGTCAGCACAGCCAGGACTGTCCAAACAGCCAAGTCTTTAAATCATGGCAGAAGGTGCAAAGATCAGGGGCCAAATGGAGCCCCAGGGGAAGCTGGTTCCACAAAGTGGGAGCTGCCACAGAATAGGCTTTCCCCCGGGTCACCGCCAAGCGACACTGGGTCGCAGGCGGTACCCCAAAGAGCCCCTGTCTGTGCGCTCGTACAGGGCAGTTGGTATCCGATGCCGGCAGGAGTCGTTCTCGCAGGTACCCTAGACCCATGCCTTGTAGGACTTTGAATGTTAATACCAGAACCTTGAATCTCACCCGAGGGCAACTGGCAGCCAATGCAGGTCGCGCGAGAGGGTGTAACATGGGAGTACCGGGAAGCTCCCATCACAACCCGCGCGGCCGCATTCTGCACCAGCTGAAGCCTCTGGATGGTATGCAAGGGCAGTCCTAAGTAGAGAGCATTACAATAGTCAAGTCCAGAGATGACAAGTGCCTGAGTGATCATGCGCAGGGCATCTCGGTCCAGATATGGGCACAACTGGCGAACCAGCCGGACCTGGGCAAAGGCCCCCTTGGCCACGGCTCCCACCTGCTCCTCTAACTTGAGCCGTGAGTCCAGCAGGACCCTCAGGTTCCGTGCCCTGACCACGGGGGGCAACACCTCTCCCCCCATGACCAAAGATGGAACCTCGTGACTGGACTTAGATGTCGGTATGCACAACCACTCTGTCTTGGCCGGATTGAGCCAAAGCATGTTGCTGTCCATCCAGATCCGTACCGCATCCAGACAACGGGACATCACAGAGAGACCATCACTGATGTGGCCTGGGGTGGAGATGTATAACTGCGTATCATCAGCGTACTGATGATACTTCACCCCAAAGCCATGGATGATCTCACCCAGTGGCTTCATGTATATGTTGAACAAGAGGGGCGAGAGGACTGACCCCTGAGGTACCCCACAAGTGAGAGACCTCAGAGTTGACCTCTGCCCCCCTGCCAACACCGATTGCGAGCGTCCCGAGAGGTAGGAGGAGAACCACCATAGAACAGTGCCCCCCATTCCCAGCCCCCTGAGACACCACAACAGGATACCATGGTCGATGGTATCGAAAGCCACTGAGAGATCTAACAGGACCAGGACAGAGGAAAAAACCCTGTCCCGGGCCCTAGAGAGATCATCAATCAGAGCGACCAATGCCGTCTCCATGCTATACCTGGGCCGGAAGCCCGATTGGTATGGATCCAGGTAGTCCGCTTCCTCCAGGAAATGTGGAAACTGCTGTGCCACCACACTCTCGATAACCTTTGCTAAAAAGTGAAGGTTGGAGACCGGACGAAAGTTATTCAACACGGCTGGGTCCAAGGCAGGCTTCTTCAGGAGGGGCCTCACCACCGCCTCTTTCAAGGCAGCAGGGAACAGTCCCTCCCTTAACGAAGCGTTGACTACTGCCTGGAGCCAGCCGCACGTGATCTCCCTGGAGGCATAAACCAACCAGGAAGGGCACAGGTCCAATAAACATGTGGTGGAACTCAGCCGTCGCATAATCCTGTCCACTTCATCCTCAGCAATAGGATCGAACTCAGTCCAGATCATATTAGTCAGACCACTCACATCTTCATCCTCAGACCACTGTAAGTCAGAGCACAACCCCTCCCGGATCCGAGCGATCTTATCCTGCAGATACTGACCAAATTCCTCGGCTCTACCCCGCAAAGGGTCCACCGCCACCCCCGGCTGTAAGAGGGAGCGAGTGACCCTAAACAGGGCGGCTGATCTCAATTATGATCGAAAGTCATTCACCCCCCCCACACACATAACTACCTTTAGACCTGTGACCATTCAGGTGATAATAAAACCATTGTAATATTTCCCCAACTCTCAACCCTTGGTATAGTACAGGGGTCTGCAATGTTAAATAAGAGTAATTTGGACCCGTTTCCCACAGAAAAGAAAACACCGGGAGCCACAAAACCTGGATGGGCATGGCCAACATCACTCACTCCCACCCAGTCACATGACCCTCCCCCAGCCATGCCTACCCAGGTTTTGTGGCTCCCAGTATTTTCTTTTCTCTGGGAAACAGATATCTCTCTTCCCTTCCCATCTCTTTTTCCCTCTCTCTCATCTCTCTTTCTACCTCTTTCTATCTTTCATTTCTCTCTCTCATCTCTCTCTTTCTCTCTCTCTCTCTCTCGTGTATCTGTGTCTTCCCTATTGAACCATTTCCAAAAACAGGTGAGGGTTGGAGGGTTTTTTTTTGCTGATATTGTTCTTTGGGTGCTTTTTACCATATGATTTAAATCAAGAGTCATTTCAGGTTCCCAGATAAATGAAGCTCTTTCGTCCTCCTGCTGTGGCTTTCTGTCAGCTGAACCCAGCACCGGTTGGCTCCACCCCTCACCCTTGCCCTCTCCTCCCAATTACTCCTCACCTAAGAAGGTAAAGGTGAGGGCAGCAGATTTAGGCTCATTCCATATTCCAGAGCGGGAGCCAAGCTTCCCTCTACTTACCTCTTCTTCCAGCCCTTGTTGATGCTGTGTGCATCTCGGTTGCTCGGAGAGATGCACAACTTTTTCTTTGCCCTGAGACACTGGTTGGCCCAGGTGCAGCTGATACTCCATGTCGTAATGGGCTCCAGGAGGATGAGGGGACTCCATCTCCCCCATTGTGAAGAATGCTAAATTAAAGTGTGCTGTGCAAGGCGCTGCAAGAGCAGCGAGCAGGCCATGGAGGCAGCGAGAGCAGTGGCGTTAGTCGCAGCCAGGTCAGGCCATTGTTTCGGGGCAGAGAGAAAGTCACACATTTCCCTGAGCAACCGAGATGCACACAGCACCAACAAGGACGGGAAGAAGAGGCAAATAGAGGGACACTCACTCCTACTCTGGAAGCCTGCATTTGCTGCCGTTGCCCTTATCTTCTTAGGTGAGGAGTCACTGGGAGGAGAAGGCAAGGGTGAGGGGTGGGGCCAGCCAGTAGTGGGTTCAGCTGAGAGGGAGCCGCAGCAGAAGACCCAAAGAGCTGCATGTGGCTCTGGAACTGCGGGTTGCCGATACCCGGTGTAGTAGAATGCTATAGTCAACATTCTGCGCATGCCCGGGTAATGGCTGACCGCGGGTGTTAGGCTGCAGGAAAAGAGAAAGGTTTGCTGGCTTTTGGGGACGCTTGCACCCCGTTCCCCAAACCCCCACCCCAATTTTGACTGGTTGGGACTTGCCGGAGCCGGCCGAGGGGTCTGTTTGGGCTGGGTCTCGGCTGGCAAACGGTCCCGACCTCGAGGAGTTGGTGGTGAGAGGTGTCGGCTCCGCCCTGTTGCAGACGCCAGGCCGGGAGGCCATGGAGAGCGTGGAGAGCTGACGACTCCGGCAGCCTTGGTGGCCGAGGAAGGCTCCGGTGGCGTCGGCGAGAGGGCGAGGAGGAATGACTTTGGCATGGAGCGAGGTGTGGAAGCGGGAGCTGAGGGGCCGAGATGAGGAGCTGAAGGGTCGGCCGAGAGACGCCTGGGACTGGCATGGGCACTGTCGGTCGGGCGGCAGCGGGCCACGTTGTAGAGAGGCAGTGTGTGGCGGCTGGGGTGGCAGCAGCGACATGGTTGTCCAGGCGGACCCTTGGCTGAGGAAAGAGAGTGTGGATGGTCCTGCTGGAGTTCAGCGGTGGTTTTTGGGGGAGGCCTGGCTGGAGAGCTTGGAAGGCAAAGACGAAGGCCTGGAATGGCCGAAACATCTCTTCCCCCCACGGTGGTTTGTTTGGACCCATGGGGGTGAGGGGAAAGGGCGGTGGCTGTGGAAGGCGAAGCCTAGCCGGGATTCGGCTCAAGATGGTATCCTCGCCTTCCTGGCCTGGATCATTCCCCTGTTCTTCAGCCTGCATTCGGGGTTGGAGGGAGTTCGGAACCACCAACCAGACGATTGCTCTTCTAGCTGGACCCCCCACTCCATAGCTGCCAGATGCCGGGACTAATCTGGATTGAGGCTTACAGCTGGGGACCAAGGTTTGGGGTTTTCAAGCAATTTGTCAGTCTTCCCCCCATTGTCCGGACTGGGAGGTGATCGGTTTCTTCCTTCTAAGTGACCTAATTCCATTCTGAACCTGCCCTGCTGTGGTGAGAGAGCAGCAGGGTTTAGAAGAGACCTTCCCCCCCTTGTGGGTCATTTATATGTCAATTTCTGGGACACTACTGGAGTGAGAGTCCGGGGCTGATGAATGTCATCTCAGTGCCCGAGGAGACTGTGAGAGAGTCCACAGGTTGGATCCCATTGATATTTGATATATATACTCAGATGTTGGACATAACATCTAGCCATGTCTTCCTATTCTCTTTCTCTGTCCGGAACTATAACCATCACCTATACAGCCATGGATCTGCAGGCCCTGAGGAGGGTCCCCCTATCCTTAGTGTGGCCTGCTGGGTTATCTAAAGCCTGCCTCCATGATGGATCCTGGGATCCTGAGAGGTGGCACTGCAAGAAGAAGGGTTTTTTTTAATTTTTATAAATTGAAGGGTTTTAAAGGGGCATTGTTAAATTTTATTATTGCCAATTATTTAAAGGGGTTAGGGAGGAGGGTAGGTGATAGACTTGGGTGGAAAACGGGGAGGGGGTTTGCCCGAGTCATTCCCTAGCTCCATCCAGGTTGGAAATGGATCGCGGTGGGGGGGTGGGGGTTGGGGGCTGGGCGGGTCCAGGGGGTGGGGTGGGAGTTGGGATACCGACGGTGATTGGACATGGTGGGAGGCGAAGAAGTTGGGGGCCATATTTTGTAACAGGAGTGCGCCCCCACTATTTACAAGTGGTAGCACGCTCTGACCCCCGTGTACCTGCCTGCTTCCCTGGGGGCCCAGGAGGTCAGGTACCCGGGCTCGGGCTGGTTTATGTGAACGCCAGGTCCGTGGTTAATAAAGCTTCCCTCCTCAATGATTTGATTGGGGAGGAGGCCACGGACCTGGCCTGCATCACAGAGACCTGGTTGGGACTGGAGGGAGGTGTCCCTCTGGTTGAGTTGTGCCCACCAGGTTTCCGGGTGCTTCACCAGCCAAGGGCCCAGGGTAGGGGTGGGGGAGTGGCTGTTGTCATCAGGGAGACCTTATGTCCGAGGAAGATCACTGCCCCGCAGATAGGCGGATGTGAGCTTCTCCTCATGAGGTGGGGCCCGGGGGGTCAGTGGGGCTTGTTGCTGGCGTACCTATCTCCCAGCTGCATGGCAACGGCCCTGCCCGAACTGCTCAACCTCCTCTCGGGGGCGGCGGTGGAGTTTCCCAGGCTTGTGGTCCTGGGGGACTTTAACCTGCCTTCCCGGGGGAGGGGTTGGGGTTAGATGGAGTTCATGGCCTCCATGGCGACCATGGACCTGACCCAGATAATACAAGGCCCGACTCATGAGGGGGGACACACACTAGACCTGGTTTTTATTTTGGGACAGTGATGTAATGATCTGGGGGGGGGAGCTTCAACTATTCACCCCGTCATGGACAGATCATTATCTCCTTCGGATGGTCTTCCATTATCCCACTCCCCGCCGCTGGGAGGCGGAACCGACTAGGTGGTTCCGCCCCAGGCACCTGATGGACCCTGAATGGTTCCAGATGGCGCTTGGGCCATTACCTACTTCCCTGACCCACAACTCGGCTGAGGCCCTAGCAGAGGCCTGGCAATAGGCGGCCTCTGGGGCGCTCGACCGGGTCGTCCCCTTGCAGCCCTTAACCCAGCTCAGATCCCAGCTAGCTCCCTGGTTTACCATGGAGCTGCGGGAAATGAAGCATCGGAGGAGGGGCCTAGAGAGCAGTTGGAGGTCCTCCTGGTCCGAATCTGACTGATCCCAGTTAAGGTCCTTTTCCAGGACCTATCTGGCAGCGATGGGAGTGGCTAAGAGATCTTCTCTCTCATCGCCGCCTCTGTTCAGGGTCACCTCCTCCCTCCTTAATCAGGAGGTGAGGGAGGACCCTCTGCAGGGGCAGGCTAAGGAGTTTGGTCAACATCTGCTGGATAAGATCACCAGATCCGGGGTCGGCCACACCAACTGGCTTGAGTCGGATGTGGAGGCGATGACGAGTCTTGTTGATATTATCTGGGAGGAGTTTGACCCTGTAACCTCAGATGCGGTTGACAGGATTATGTGGCGGCTGTGTGCCTCCATGTGTTTATTGGATCCATGTCCCTCCTGGCTGGTATATGCCGCCCGGGAGGGTACATGTGGCTGGCTCCAGGCAGTTACCAATGCTTCGTTGCAGGAGGGGATCTTCCCTACTGCCTTGAAAGAGGTGGTGGTGAGACCCCTTCTCAAGAAGCCTGCCTTGGAACCAGACAACTTAAACAACTTTCGTCCGGTCTCCAACCTTCGCTTTCTAGCGAAGGTTGTTGAGAACGTGGTGGCTCAACAGCTGCCGGCTTTCCTGGAGGAAACCAAGTACCTAGATCCATTTCAATCAGGCTTCAGGCCCGGTTACAGCACGGAGATGGCATTGGTCGCGCTGATTGATGATCTCTGGAGGGCTCGGACAGGGGATGTTCCTCTGTCCTAGTCCTATTAGATCTCTCGGCAGCTTTTGCTACCATCGACCATGGTATCTTATTGTGGCGCCTTCGGGAGCTGGGAGTGGGAGGCACCATTCTACGGTGGTTCTCCTTCCTCTCGGGGTGCACGCAGTTGGTGTTGATGGGCGGGCAGAGGTCGACCCCGAGGCCCTTCACTTGTGGGGTTCCTCAAGGGTTGGTGCTATCTCCCCTCCTGTTCAACATCTACATGAAGCTGCTGGGTGAGATCATCCGTGGTTTCAGGGTGAGGTATCATCAATATGCTGATGATATTCAGCTTTACATCTCCACCCTGGGCCACCTCAGTGATGCCCTCCCCGTGCTGTCCCGGTCCCTGGAGGCAGTGCGGATCTGAATGGGGAGGAACAGGCTCCAGCTCAATCCAGACAAGACTGAGTGGCTGTGCATACCGGCATCTCAGATCCAAGAAATTCCATCTTTGGTCATGGGGGGAGAGGTGTTGCCCCCCGTAGAGAGGGTGAGCAACTTGGGTGTCCTCCTGGATGTACGTCTCAATATGGAGGAGCAGGTGGGAGCCGTTGCCGGGGGGGCTTTGCCCAGGTTCGCCTGGTGCACCAGTTGCGCCCCTACTTGGTCCAAGATTCCCTACGCATGGTCACTCAGGCACTCGTGGCCTCCCGTCTCGACTACTGCAATGCTCTCTACATGGGGCTGCCCTTGCGGACTATGCGGAGGCTTCAGCTGGTGCAAAATGCGGCCGCGCAGGCTGTGATGGGAGCAGCCCGATTCTCCCATGTGACACCCCTCCTGTGCGGTTTGTATTGGTTGCCAATTGCCCTCCGTGTAAGATTCAAGGTGCTGGTGGTAACCTATAAAGCCCTGCATGGCTTGGGTCCGGGGTACTTGCAGGAGCGCCTCCTACCAGCATCGAGGTCCAATCGCCTGCGCTCCCATAGGCAGGCCTGGGGTGCTGTCAGCCAGGCAGTGTCGGTTGGGTCCCCTGGGAGGCCTTCCTGTGGGGGCGCCCACCTTTGGAACCAAGTACCCCTGGAGCTACGTCTGGCCCCTGACCTGCACTCCTTCTGCTGTGATCTAAAGACCTGGCTGTTTTCACAGGCCGGCCTGGATTTAGCGGGGTTGAGGTTTTTAATTTTGGGATATTTTAATATTTTAGAGTTATTTGGATTGGGCAGATTTGGAATAAGTTTTATATTGTGTATATGTTTTTGTGTAAGCTGCCCCGAGTCCCCCCAGAGATGGGGCGGCATATAAATCCAAATATAAAATAAATATAAAAATAAATAAACATTCCTAAAGGCTGCTGAGAAATCTAGGAAAGCAAGGATTGTTCTGCCATGTTTACTTAAGTGTTGCTGTAGATCATGATCTGTGAGAGTGATTAATACAGGTTTTGTCCCATGTGTAGGATTGAATCAAAATAGCCAAGAAACAAGATAATCTATTTCTCATGAGGTTTCTGGCACTCTTCTAAACTGCTACTACTGTAGGTCATCGTTTTCCCCATAACCTTTCTCCACAAGGAAAGATTTAATTTCGATAGTAGATAGCTACTCTAGTTGTCCAAACCTGCTTCTAAGAAGTACAGGAACTAGTGCTTGGTATATCTCCTTGTCTCTCAAAAAGACATTTTTTACAGTATTGATTTAGAATCTATTCCCCTCTTTGGTTGTTTTTATTAGCCAGGCAGAGTATGGTTTCTGTCTACAAGTGGTAGAGTCAGAGGATTATAACTACTTTCCTGGGGTACTGTACCCCACTTTAGAAGTCTCACAGATAATACCAGGGAACCACCTTTATCACCTTAATAGAGTTGTATAGTTTTCAAGAGAGTAAATGTGAATAATTTTATTCATAAAGTGCTTAGCCAGATAATCATAGTTTACACTGCCTGGCTCTTCAGCCCACCCTTCTCTAAAAGGATACTTTCAAGAGTGCAGATGTAGAAAGGGCAGAGCAGTAATTATGCCTTTTTACTTTTATTGTCCCCAGAATAGGGTATCTGTTGTTTATTTGTACCAAATCTCACTTGCTGCTTTTTTTTACCACTGTCAGTCATTCTAACCTTCATTTCTCAGAGTTCTTCCAGAGTTACATAGAATCAACCAGGGTAGGGTGGGAGGAGAAAGATCCGTATAAACAAATAAAAAATAGAGCAAAATGAAAGACACAGTTGCCTTCCAGATCCTGATAATTTTACCATAGGAGTTTACCAACCTTTGTGTCATATATGCAATATACATTTTAAGTACAAACTGATAGCAATAAGACTTATATACCACTTCACAGTGTTTTACAGCCTTCTCTAAGCATTTTACAGAGTCTGCCTATTACAGTGATGGCGAACTTTTTTGTTGTGGTGTACAGAAAGTGTGCATGCGTGTGTGCTGGCACCCACAATGCAATGCACCCTGCGAATGCATACACAACCCCCCCATCCCCTTACCTGCGCTGCTCATGCACATGCCTCCCAGCTGATTTTCAGCCCGTTTGAGGCCGTTTTTGCCCTCCTCCTGGAGGCTTGAGCGAAGCCTCTGCAGCCTTGGGAGGCCCAAAAACAGGCCTTCCGGAGATACTGGAAGTGCCCGTTTTCAGCCTCTGGAGCCTGGGGGAGGTAATTTTTGCCCTCCAAGAGGCTCGAGGGAAGCCTCTGCAGCCTCGGGAAGCTGAAAATGGGCCTTCCGGAAAAACCAGAAGTACTGAAACAGGCCCGTTTTCAGCCTCCCGAGGCTGCAGAGGCTTCTCTCGAGCCTCCGGGAGGGAGAAAATGGCCTCAAATGGGCCGAAAATCAGCTGGGAGGTGCACTCAGGCACAGTGCAGGTAAGTTTGGCTGGGGCTCACGTGCCCGCATAAATGACTCTGCGTAGCACCTATGGCACATGTGCCATAGGTTCGCCATCACGGGCCTATTGCCTCCAACAATCTGGGTCCTCATTTTACTGACCTCTGAAGAATGGAAGGCTGAGACAACCTTGAGCCTGGTGAGATTCGAATTGCCACATTGCAGTCAGCTGGCAGTCAGCAGAAGTAGCCTCATTACTGCAGTGGCATAGGATGTAAAAACAGCTCTTCCCTTGTTTTTTATTTGGTAGATTGATATCCTGTTCAAATTGTTTACATGGGGATCTCCCTTCACTCTTATACATATTACACAATGATGTGCAATGGATTGGACTAAGAAAGAATCTTCCAAAATCAGTGAGGCTCCACAATAGATGACAGGCTTGAACCTAAGTCTTGTTAGTGCTTAACCAGCTTTTGAACAACTTACACCATACTGGATCTCATGATGTCTCTGGATAAACAACACAACTTCTTAAACCTTTTATAGATCTCTCATATCTACTGTATATCCTGGACATAACCTGTTTCAACTTTCCCCCTCAGGATGATTCTATGGGGCATTACATGCCAAGACAACTAGACCTAAAGGCAGTTTTTTCCCTTTATGCTATCACTCTGCTGAACACCTAATCCTCATGTTCTGTGTATATTTACTCATGTTGTATTGCTGTAGTATTACTTTTATCTTTCTCATCTACTACCCCATCTTATTGGTACCATATTATGATTATTATTACTCTGTTGCTTTGCATGTATATTGAGAGTTTCTGCACCGGAAATAAATTCCTTACGTGTCTAATCACACTTGGCCTATTAAAATATTCTATACTAAAATATATATTTAAAAGAAATAGTTTTGTTAGAGAAATAAAGCAAGTAATCATAGCCATAGGATCCTTGGCTTAGTGATACAGGCTAAGCAGACACACAACATGTTCTTTCCCTGTTTGTTGGAAGATAGATCTCGGTGTCTGTTTTCTCTTATTATCTCTTATGTCTTAATATTACTGTCGCTTGCATCTCTGCTTTCTTTTATCATCAATGTAATTCACATATTGTGAGGCAATGGTCTCTTGTCACTTTTTTTACTGACTGGCAATGAAATTTGCTAGTAGCGTTACCATGTTAGTAAAATGTTTCATCAAGAATTGGGGGACAATAGCAAAGGGAGAAATAAGAAATAGTTAAGAGTTCCTTCAGCTGACAAATTATTAGCTGAACTACAATCCTGTGCATAATATATGGATTGATTATAGGTACCAGAATATAACATTCAATGTCCTAGGAAACTCTTTATATTGAATAATATTGTTGACCCCTCTAGTTCATTGTTGTCTATACTTATATCTATTAGCCATTTCTCTTCATTTTTCCCATGAAAGAATGCTTATCCAGTTGCTTTTTGCTTCTTGATAATGCTTCATGTTTTAGCGCATAGGTTTGCTGTTGTTAATGATTATTCTTCCCCAATTCTTATTGTAAGTGTTTTCCTTTATTTGCAAAACAATTTAGTAGTTTCTGCTGCATCTTACAAAAGATAAATTGAGAGTTTCACAGCTGGCTGATGTCTGAAATGAGTAGTCTTATATTTAACTTTCAGTAGGATGTGCTGTGTGAGATGAGGCAGAGTATTCTGCTTTTGATGCTACCTTTTTTTATCACTCAGCAAACATTAGGAACTATTTAATTTTAAACTTTGATGTTATATTTTTCTTCAATATTAGTGCGGTATACAAGAATATATATATTCTGTTAATAATTACTGTACTGTATGCAGTCTGGTATAGATTTTCAGTTCATATTCAAATGGCTGAGCATTTGAATGATTTAAGACTTTCAAGATTATTGTATTCACAGGATAATTGGATCACTTAAATAATTGGATCACTTAAATAAAAGAAAAATGAATTTTTCTTCTATCATCTTATACTGTAGTATGTACAGATTTATAAATATTTCTTATAGATTGTGACTTTCCTGCTTATCATGTTTCATGTAATCTTGTTTTCAGTTCATTTTTCATTTCATACACAGTTTGAGTCTGATTACTAATTTAATTATCCAGAAATAGTTTGGGTAACCTTTGAGCTTTTTCTCATTTTGTCTTTTGAAAAATAAAAATTGACTAAAAGTATTTTTAGTTCTCTTTGAGCTCTTTTCAGGTGCACTCTAAGTGACTTTAAGGAGCAAGAGATTTTTTAAAAAATATAGTCATTATTTTAGTAAATGCATATTTCCCCATCCCCCTCCTTGTATTGGCTATTTGGCTATTCTCTGCCTGTGTGTGGCTTTTGTATAGCTTCCACTGTGGTCAGACTTCTTCTGAAAACAGTTTGGAGGGGCAATGCTGGAAAGGGAAAGGATAACTCCCAGATTGATGATGTGTTCCTTTAAAAAAATGCTCTTCAGGCTGCGAAGAACAAAAATACACTTATGAAAATAAACTATATAGTGGACTTCCAGTGAAATCTGGGAGTCATAGCTTTACAAATAATTTAAAATTTAGACTTCCCATATTGTCATCATGCAAAGTTAGATATTGCTGGTAATGTCCCTTCTGTTGTATCCCTTCATTAGTTATATTATTTGCCATTTATTGCACTACTTCTGTAGTGGGGAGCCTTTCTCCTTATGAAAGATTGGAGACTCCTTGCATGTCTAAAAAGCTTATAAAACAAAGGTTTTAAATTACATGAAGAATCCCTTTCAATAGGAAAGATTCTCTGGGACAAAGATACTCTTAGGAGGTAGAAAATGGCAGGATGTGTACAGTTAGCCTCCTTCTCATTCTTCTTGCTGCTTGAGGAACGTATTACTTAAAGAAAGATTAATTCATAACCAAATGTGCAGTTGATGTATAGGATTGAATGTAATTTAAATATTTATTTAAGCTGCTGAATAGTCGATTAAAAGTTTAATGATTTTTAATAAAATAACTAAACTTTGTGATAATGAAGTTATTTAGACAGCTCATCCCTGTTTTTCTTCTCCCTCTCTTGTCATCAGCTTTTACAATGGGTTGCAGACTAAATAAATTGGAAAAACATGATGACAAACGGCCTGGAAACATTTATTCCACTTTGAAGAGGCCCCAGGTTGAAACGAAAACTGATATTTTCTATGAATACCATTTTTTAGATTTTACAACTTTAAGTAATGGTAAGTCTTTCTTTTCTTTTCAACATACTGTACATATGTAAGTCAAAATGATAAAATTGTATCAAAATTGTATCACTATATATATCAGGGACAAATGAAGTTTTTGTGGCTGGAAACTACGGTCTTTAATTATATTATTGTTTTGGACAGGCAAACATTATAGTAAACAAAGCAGAGGTATCATTGATGTGAAGAACTGGAATTATGTGGGTTCTATGTGGTAGTTTTTTGGATTTTGAGATCCAAATAACAAAGACATTATTATGCAGAAATTCTAGGTATTACTCATAGTGAATTCTTGAACTTGGCTAATTTTTTTCCAAAGTTCCTTCAAACATGGTGATTTGATGAAGGAGGAGGAAAGATGTGGTTTTCATTGTGCCCATGAGAGAGAGAACTGAAGTAAAAAATAAAGTGCTATTTACTATTGAAAAGATGGCATAATGTATTTGTCAAGTAAACTTAGATAACCTTTAGATAAACAATTGTACAAATGTCTTTTAGCACTTTTCATATATACATTCAACAGTTCTGTGATCTAGCCTAAAGAAAGGAGTTATATTTCTGTGAGGCAATGCAAAGAATTTGAAGTGAAAAGAATTTGAAGTGCAATCAATAATTTATATTTTGTGTATATGTATTTTTCTCATCCACGCTGCGACGCGAGTCCAGGAATGGGTATGATTCCTCCCTCTGACATCATAGATCTGAGTCTGCCACTGTATAAAAAGCCAGCCCGTAGCTGACTCCCCAGCTTTTGACTCAGCTTCTTGTCTATGAGCTTGTGTCTCTGGAAGAAGTAAAAGAAGCTAAAAAAACAGCAAACCAACAGAGGAAGCAGGAAAACAGCTTCAACCCAACTCCTGGGGCTTCGGTTGAGCTGTGCCATGAGGAGAGCGGGGATCTGTTCTCCTGCAGTGCCGAGGCTTCGGCGCTGCCTTGGGGAAACTGCAGTTACAGGGAGCACTTACAGAGCCTCCCACGCAGTTTCCCAAGTGTTTCAAGGCAGCCGCTCCACAGCTGAATTTCGGGCTGCTCCACAGCTGATTTTCAGAGCTCTGTTATCGCCACTTCTCAGCTGTTCTCCAGATTGCTATTTGATCTCTCGAGGCCTGGAGAGAGCCTAAGGAGTGTGTGAGGCGATGAGGCCATTCCAGGGCCAGTGCACATGGCAGTTGGCCATCATGAGTGGTGGTCAGTCATGCTTCAAGGAGTGGCCATTACCAGGGCCTCACAGCTGAATCTGCTCACCTGGCCCATGCAACAGGCGGCACACTCACAGGGGAAGCTCTCAGCATTTCTTGTGCCGGTCCTGTTGGCAACAGTGGAGAGCAAAATGGCCCATTCAGATCTCCTTGGCCTGGAAGAAGCCCAGGGTTCTCAGGCCCCAATGAGTAAGAGAAGAAGACAAAGAGGCCATTCAGCAAAAAGAGGCTGCAGCAAAGATCAGGACCAAGGCTTTGGCCCCCCAAAAGACATCTAAATCAGAGCTCAGGGCTGAGAAAAGAAGGCATGCTACTTTGGAGAAACAGTTTGCTAAGATCCTGGAACAGATGAGAAGCTGAATCCCACAAGCTTCTCAACCAGGGGAAGTGTAGTTTTGCCCAGAAGTTATGGCCAGAGCGGGTGGGGCTGAAACTAGCTCTGCCAGCCATCTTCCAGCTTGGTCTCCAGAAGAGGGTGGAGGAAGAATTTTTGCTCCAGGATTTAAGCAGATCTGGGCCCAACTTTAGACAGGCTGCCTGGAGTCCAGGTTCCTCTCACCCCCTAGGGCAGATGATTGCCTGAGGCAACCTACACTCCCACTGCTGCAGGCCTGCATCCAGTGGACCCCTCCACGGGTAGCAGACCTGATGAGATTAGGGATATGGTTTCAGTGGCCATCAGGTAGGGCCTAGCTGAGGGGTTTCAGCAACTACTCCACCCCTTGGGGGGGCAGTCCTTGTTCCATTCTTACTCCCAAGGGATCTTATCTCAGAGGGGTTTTCCCAGACAGCAACAGTTCAGATGCCCATCTACCCAATCTGATTGGGGTGAGGATGAGGAGAGGGATTATACTAACCCTTCAGGGCACAGTCGCTCCTCTATATCAGAGGAGGAGGAAGGTGATATCAGGGATCCTAATTTATCAGAAGAGGAGGGGCTTAGATCTGATCAACTCCCCCCAGCTGTGGTTTTGAAACCTTCCATGTTAAACTGCTTCTACATAAGGCCTTAGTCACCGCCCAATTAAGTCCTGAGGAAGTGGCTCCAGAACCCCAAGTGGCTTCTTCTAGCCACGGGGACTCCCTTTTCTCCAAGCCGGTGGTCCACACAGAGGTACTTCCATCCCCTCTTGATTTAGTGAAAGAGCAGTGTGCCTCCCCTGGAGCAGGGCCTTGGCCTTCATCACACAACAGGTGGTTTTACAATGTGGGCCCTTCCTTGGCCAACGCCCTCCTAGTGCCTTCTGTAGATACTCCAGTGGTAGCTTTGTTCTCTACATCTGGCACCCCTATGAGCCAGAGGATGTGCTCAAAGCGGAGGACAAGAGGTCTGAACAAACCCTCAAGCGCACCCACCAGGCCGTGGCTTGGGCTGTCCAAGCCTTGACAGTAGCTTTGTTTTTTACAAGGGCACCAGCTGCAGGATAGGCTTCCTGCCACCGATTTTAGATTACATCAAGATCTAAATAAGATCATTGTGGCAGCAGAATTTACAGCTACACTGAATTCAGCTAAGTTTGCCTCAAAGGCCATGGCCTCCTCGGTGGTGGCTAGGAGGCTCCTCTGGCTGCGAAATTGGCAGTCTGATTCCTGCCAAAAATGGAAGTTGGCGTTGGCCCCGTGCACTGGAGAACAGCTGTTCGGCACTGCCCTGGAGCCGTACTTGGTTGAAACCAGGGACAAGAGAAAGGTCCTCTGCTCGGCAGGGAAGAAGTCACAGTATCGTCATGCACCGTACTACCAACCCTCCTCCTTCTGATCCGAATCCAACACTCGTTTCTCTTGGGGCCAGAGAGCATTCTCTCCTCGCCAGGAGTAACAATCAGAGGCTGCAAGCAGGCAACAGCAGACTACCAGTAAACAGCCCTTTCGAGAAGGAGGAGGTCATTCATTCTGATGCTCAAAATGAATACCCTTTCTCCCCCCATCGGAGGTCATTTGACATTCTTCACCTGTAGATGGGAGGAGTCAACATTGGATGCCTGGGTGCCCAGGATGGTGAGGTTGGGTCTCTGGCTTAAGTTCCTCTCCCCAGCCTCAAGATTTTTTGTTTGCTGTCCAATATCTCGGGACAGTTCCAAACAGGCCGTTATGGAATCAGCCATCCAACCCCTTGTGGAAATAAGAGCCATACAGTTGGTTCCAGTGCATCAACGAGGACTAGGTTTCTACTCTCAGCTCTTCATGATCCCTAAGGCCTCGGGGGTAGTGGTAAGCCATTCTCGACCTCAAGTTTTTGAACAGGCGCATTCCATATAGGCATTTCAAGATGCAGGCCTTGCATTCAATCCTAGAGAGCATTTGGGAGGGCGACGTCTTCTATAGACCTCACAGAGGCATACCTCCATATCCCTATCTGGCTCCATCACCGCCAGTTTCTTCATTTCTGTTAACAGAACAAGCATTTCCAGTACCGGGCCCTTCCATTTGGGCTTTCATCGGCCCCCAGGGTCTTCACCAAGATCTTGGCAGCATTACCGGCTTTGCTTTGGGCGATACTGGTAAGGCTCCAGTGTTATCTGACTGACATCCTGATTCAGTTGGAATCAATATGCTCTGCCCATCGCGACCTCCAAACCATGTTGCAGTTCCTACAAGACCATGGTTTTTCTATCAACTTCAAGAAAAGCTATCTGCTTCCAATGACCAGGCTTCTTCATCTCAGTGCGATCATCGATACATCTCTCTACTTTTCTCCCCGGATCATGAGGAGAGTCTCAACAACTTGATCTGCCAGATTTGACGGCAATGCACAGTCCCCTTGTCTCACCTGTCCAAGCTCCTCGGAAAAATGATTTCCTGCATTGGCATTGTCCCATGAGCCCGTCTCCATGCCCAGGCTCTTCAGTGGTTCCTGCTGTCATTTCAATGGGCAGGAACTAGCCACTCTTCCATCAGGGTTCAGGTTCTGCCTCAGATCCTCCGCTCCTTCCGGTGGGGGCAATGTCTGGCAAGGGCATCCATTCAAGGAACCAGACAGGATCCTGCTCACCACAGATGGTAGTCTTCAGGGCTGCGGGGGTGGGGGCATCTAGCCAGTGAGATAGCCCAGGGGGTTGGTCTCAGATAGACAGGGCCTGACCCATAAATGGCTAGAGCTCAAGGCCATTTTCCTAGCCCTGAAACATTTCAGGAACAGGGTGGCAGGTGGTCACATGTTAGTCATGATGGATAAGTTGCCGCAAAGGCACATGCCAACAGACAGGGGGGAACCAGGTCCAGGGCCTTGATGAGAGAAGCTGAACACCTGGGGAGGTAGGCAGAGAGATACCTTCTTTCCATCAGGGTGGACCACATCTCGGGGGTCGACAACACCCCGACCAACTGGCTGAGTCGGTCCAAAGTTGATCACTCAGAGTGGAGTCTACATCCTTCCTTGTTGTTAGATCTGTCTCACAGGTTCAGACCACCAGCAGTAGACCTCTTTGCCACTCCCCAAAATGCTCAGGTAAGCATATTTTTCACCAGATTTCCAACCCAGGGAGCGGAGGGACCAATGCACTTTGGAGCAAATGGCCTCCAGTTCTCCTC
>CM019155.1:45830248-45909127 GCA_009733165.1 Naja naja | reverse complement strand
GCAAATTTAACAAATCCTTTCAAATTGATTGGAAAAATAGAATAAAAAACACACCAATCCTGAATTCTGTTGCAAGCCAGAACCAGTCAACACGCTTGACAGCTGTCAAACAGAGTGTGGCGGGGCTTTCCCCGGTCGTTGGACGCTTGGATTGGCTGAGGGCCAATCAAGGTATTGCTTGTGGGAGGAGTTTAAACACCATCCTACCTCCTTCCTACATTTGGCTTGGGAGGCTCCCAGTGGTTTCGCCGTTGGAGATGCTGAGATTAACTACGATAGCCTTTAGAGGGGCAGAAGACCTGCAGCAAGAAGAGTACAGGTAGAGAGTAGGTTTAGGAAGTGAAAGGCTGCAGCTGATCGGGTGACTCCAGAGTAAGATTGTTGGACAGAGATGGCAGAATCACAAAAGGCTAGCCAGATGTCAGGAGAGTGGAGGGTGGCTCGATGGCCATCATCTCCTAAGCCCAGCAGCCCAGAACAGATGGCTTCATTTTACAGTCCCAAGCCAAGGACAAGGCTGCAGGAACCCAAAGGGCTCCAAGGCAGCAGAGGGGATGGCGCCGTAGGGACAAGGCGCTGGATAAAGTGTGAGCTCAGGGAAAGAGCAAAATGAGGAGGAAATGGCCCCTGCATAATTTCCCACCCAAATGAGGAATGGCGTTATCGAGAGGAGAGAGAGCTGCAAACTGACAGGACTGCAGTAGCAGAAGCGGCCATAGGGGAGCTGAAGAGCAGGAATCTATTGAGGCTTCTGAGATCAGAAACTTTTTATCTGCCCAGCAACAGAGCAACTGACAGTTACTGATCAGAGGCACAGAATGGCTCCAGAAGCAACCTTTACTCCCATGTCAGCTGGGATCAGACCAGTTAGGGCACAGGAACCTGAGTTCCAGGTTAATATGCAGGCTATGTTAAATGAGGCAGTAAGGCAAGGAGTGTCAGCTGTCTTGAGACAGACTAGAGGTTCTCCCTCAGAGGTTTCTACTTCCTCATCCAGATGCAGTAGGAGACACAGGTCTCATTATGATGATGATCTTTCCTGCATACAGAATCAGGTGCGTATATTCCTGCTGTAAGCTCCCACTCCATCACATCTGACAGTGGCCAGCTGATGGACAGGAACTATTCGATGATGAGGGGCCTCAGAGGCTGACCAAGGCTCTATCCCTGGCTTGTTCCAACCTGCCATCTTTAGATCTCTCCTCTTTAAGGCCAAAAGGCCACAGGGGAGGCTTAGTCCCTGAACCACAGGAGCCTGCAGACCCCTCTGAAGACCCCAATGACCCATTGTTTTCTGAGAAAACAGTCACAGCAGATGTCATCCCTGCAAAAGATGTTCACCACAGTCATCCAAAGACAGTGGTCATCCTCGGGTCGGTCCAAGCCCTTCCTCCCTAGACAAGAAATTGTTTAATGTAGGAGGATCTTTCCAAGGCCCTGGAAGTGACCGATGTCGATGCCCCAGTTGCGGCCCTGGAAGCCAACATAGACATCCCTGGGGAGCCTGAGGACTCACTGAAGGCTGAGGACAAGAAGGCTGAGCAAACATTGCAAAGAACACACCTGTCAGCAGCATGGGCAGTGAAAGCTTCCACAGCCCATCTTTCTTCAACAGGGCCTCTCTCTCATCTGGCTCCGGGAGCTACAGGAGAGAATTCCACTGGAGGATGTCGGATCACACCTGCATGTGAACAAACTATTGGCAGCAGTGGAATTTTCAGCTGATGCCACACTGAGTGCTGCGAGATTTGCGTCCAGGGCAATAGGGGGAACAGTGACCTCTGTTAAACTTGCTCTGGCTAAAGCAATGGCAGGCTGATATGAGGCACAAGTGGAGATTGGCCACGGCTCCATTTAAAGAGGATAAATTGTTTGGAGAGGTTCTGGAGAAGGTCCTAGTGGACTCCAGACAAAGGGAAGGTTTTGCCATCCATGTCCAGAAAAAGTGATTATAGACCAACTCCCTATGCCAGACGCTCCTATTATAGGACCCCTGAAACAGGAGGGGGATTCCCCAGACCCCAGAGGTCTTTTGCCCCCAGGCAGGAACAAAGCCAGAACAGGACAGGTAGAAATCGTCCTTTTAACAATAAATGGCCCTTTCGAGGGGCTGGGGTCAGTCCTTCCAATGCCCCAGATAAAATGGAGACCAACCCTCCCATTAGGGGTTGTTTGGCCTTGTTTGCCAGACATTGGGAGGAAGTAACCACTCACTGGGTCCTGGAGACAGCGCTCCGGACTATCTATAGAATTCCTCTCTATGCCCCCGAGGTTTTTCATTTGTTGCCCTATCTCTAGGAATGCAGAGAGAAGGCACCTTATGGAAATAGCTATTCAGCACCTGCTGGAGATTCCGGCTATTCAGCCGGTGCCTGAGGGTTAACAAGGCATGGGATTCTAGTCCATATTGTGATCCCAAAAGCCTTGGTGGGATGGAGGGCAATTCTGGATTTGAAATGCCTTAACCACCGGATGAAATACAGGCGGTTCAAGATGCATTCACTCCAGTCTAAACTGGAGGGAATTAGGGAGGGAGACTTCCTGACCTCCATTGATTTAACGGAGGCCTATCTCTATGTCCCTATTATCCCTGCTCATCGACAATTCTTCAGGTTCTGCTACAGTGGGAGGCAGTACCAATACAGGGCCTTGCCCTTTGGACTTTCCTCAGCCCCCAGGTCATTCACTAAGCTGTTGGCAGCTCTGGCAGCCCACCTTAGGGCTATACCAGTTAGAGTCCAGTGTTATCTTGATGACATACTGGTCCAGTCATCCTCCCCATCTAGAGCTGTAGAGGATTTAGAGATCACCATTCAGGTGCTCCAAGAGTATGGCTTCTCTGTCAACGAGGCCAAAAGCTACTTCACTCCCACCAATACCTTACTCCATCTGGGAGCTGTAATAGATACTATTTCCTGCAAGGTGTCCTTATCCCAAGAACGTCAGGAGATTATCAGGGAGTTAATTGGACAAGTGAGATCTAAACCTAGAGTATCCCTGGCTACGCTTTCTAAGCTCCTGGGGAAAATGATACCATGCATTAATATAGTGCCCTGGGCTAGACTGCACACCAGGTCACTCCAATGGTTTCTTCTACCTCATCAGAAGACAGGTAGGAGTTGTTCTCTCTTACAGGTCAGATTAACTCTGTTGGTCCTTAAATCTTTAAGATGGTGGTCATCTGAGGTGCTTTCCATGGGACTCCTATTCAAGGAACCAGACAGGTTAGTGCTGACCATACTTCATGGCTGGGGTGCCCACATTCAATCCAGGATGCTTAAAGGACAATGGTCACAGACAGATTTGGACCATAATATCAATTGGCTAGAGCTTTGGGCGGTCCATCTGGCCCTGAGACAATTAGAGGACATGGTCTCAGGTAAGGACATCCTAATCTTGACTGACAATGTGTCTACCAAGGCACACATTAACCTCCAAGGGGGTACTCATTCAGGGCCTCTGATGCTGGAGGCAGAGCAGCTCTGTTTATGAGCAGAGAGACACCAGGTATTGCTCAGAGCTGAGCACATTGCAGGCGTGGCCAATGTTGAGGCTGACTGGCTTAGCAGGACCACCATTGACCATGCAGAATGGCGTTTGCATCCTTATTTGTTTCAGGAGCTGTCGGAGCACTTTGGATGCCTAGCAGTGGATCTCTTCGCTTCCCAGGACAACACGCAACTCCCGAGATTCTATTCCATGTTTGCGGTTCCGGGGGCGGAGGGAACGAACGCCTTATGTAGCCCTTGGCCATGGGAGCTCCTGTATGCCTTTCCTCCTCTGCCCCTGATCCCAAGGGTTATCCAGAAACTGTTGGTGGAAAGAGCAGAGCTTATCCTTGTAGCCCCTCATTGGCCCAGGAGGCATGGTTTGCAGACTTAGTAAACCTTTCCATTTCCAGACCTTGGAGGATACCGGAGGACAGAGTGTCGCTCAGCTAGGGGCCAATCTTGCATCCAGAGCCCCAGTGGCTTCATTTGGCCATCTGGAGATTGAGCGGGGATCTCTGATCCGGGACAATTATTCCTCCAGAGTAGTAAGAACTATCCAGGCCTCCAGGAGACCCTCCACCAACTGCATCTATGATGCAACCTGGAAAGCTTTCAGCACATGGTGTTGTAAGTATGACATTGTCCCTTCTGGGGCCTCGATTGCTCAGGTGCTGTACTCCCTCCAAGAGGGCCTGGACAAGGGGCTTTCACCTAACACTCTGCGGAGGCAGGTTGCAGCCTTGTCCTCTGTTCTGTCCTTGGGGGGAGTGGAATCTTTGTCTAGACATCACAAAGTCCACAGGTTTCTGAAGGGGGCTACAAACCTGAGGCCTCCAGTGGTTCATCGATATCCAACATGGGACCTCTCTAAAGTACTGCAGTCACTGACTGAGGCCCCATTGACCACTGAGGTCAATTCCCTTGCAGTTTTTGTCTTGTAAGATAGCCTTTCTGGTAGCGATCACCTCTGCCAGAAGAATTTTGGACCTGGCAGCCTTGTCTGTCAGGAAAGACCTTTGTGTGTTTCACACCAATCGAGTGGTGTTAAGACTAGACCCTTCGTTCATGCCAAAGGTGAACTCGTGGTTCCACAGATCCCAAGAACTAATTTTACCTGACTTTTGTCCTCATCCTGTGCATGTGTTAGAAAGACGATGGCATACTCTGGACATTCGGAGGGTGTTGAGGATTTACATCAAGAGGACATCATCCTTCAGGAGATCTGAATCTGTCTTTGTTTCCTTTCAACCTTCTACCATGGGCTGCAAGGTTACTCCAACGACTGTGGGGAGATGGATAAGACTTTGCATATCCAAGGCCTACCAAACACAGGGACTTGCAGTTCCTCCAAGGATAACAGTGCACTCAGTAGGAAGCGCGGCAACATTGACGGCGTGGACCACCCAGGCCTCTCTGGAGGAGGTTTGCAGGACTGCTACCTGGGCCTCTCCTTCTCGGTTCATCAGACACTTTAAGCTGGACTCATTTGCTTCTGCCAAGGCAGCTTTTAGATGGAGGTTTTGCAAAAGGTCCATTGTGTATAGGGGACTAAGACTGCACTAGGCCTACCTGTTAGGACAGCCGGCTTTGGTATGTCCCAATCCTGAATGCTATCTCCACCACAATGGAGAAGGGTTGTTGGTCCTAACCTGATACAACCTTTCTCTTTGTGTGAAGATAGCATTCAATCCCACCCTTTCGTGGTGCGTTCTGAATGTAATGGTGTGTATTATACTTATAGGAGAACATGTCAGTCTGTCACTATTCCTTCACCAATTTCTGGGGAGATCCCTAGCAGCAGAGGGAGTGTCATCAAAGTTTTTGACAGACTCAGTCCAATCACAGGCAGAGACTGATCACCCAATCCTGAATGCTATCTCCACACAAAGAGAAATGTCGTATCAGGTTAGGACCAACGATCCATGTCATCATCCTTCAGTTCGCAGGTTTTTGAAGGAGGCTTCTAATCTGTATCCCCTGGTAGTTCACAGGTTTCCCACCTGGCACCTCCCTAAAGTTTTGCAGGCCCTTAGGGGACCGCTGTTTGAGCAAATCTGTGTCACTTCAATTTATGACCCTCAAGGTGGTTTTTCTAGTGGCCATTACATTGGCGAGGAGAGTGTCTGAACTGTCGACAATCTCAGTTAGACAGGACTTGAGTAGTTTTCATGAGAACAGGGTAGTTCTCCGGTTAGACCTTAAATTTGTGCCTAAAATAAATATTTGGTTTCACCAGATAGGAGACATAGTGTTACGAGATTTCTGTCCCAAGCCTCCCCATGAGTTGGAGCACAAATGGCATATGTTGGATGTATGGAGAGCCCTCCATATTCACATCAAATGTACTGTGGCCTTTTGGAAAACCGAAGCCATGTTCATGGCCTTCCAACCAACTTCCCTGGGGAGCAAGGCTTCTTCTACCATAAGTAAATGGATCAGGGCATATATTTCCAAGGCCTACCAGATTTTGTCCCTGCTGGTGCCCAAGAAACTAACTGCCCACTCCACTAGAAGTGCTTGAGGAAATCTGCAGGGCAGCTACCTGGGCATCTCCTTCACCGTTTATATGGCATTATTGTCTGGATTCCTTTGCCTCTGCGGAAGCAGCATTTGGAAGAAGGGTACTACAGAAGGTCGTTCCTCAGTCAGAGTGAGTGGACCAGACGATGGCCCTCCCATGGACATGCAGGCTTTGGTATGTCCCATTCCTGGAGTCTCGTCACATCATAGATGAGAATGGGCATTGGTATAATTACCTGAGAACGCCCTTTCTATCTACGCTGCAAGAGAGTCCAGCCCCAACCCTTTGCATCTGGTCTTGGTGGGGGGGGGTGAATTATTTTCATTGTTTGTCAAGCATCTGTTACATCTGTCAAGCATCTTTGCGTAAAAGCTGGGGAGCCAGCTACGGGCTGGCTTTTTATACAGTGGCAGACTCAACTCTATGATGTCAGAGGGAGGAGGCATATCCATTCCTGGACTTTCTTTCAGCATAGATAGAAAGGGCATTCTCAGGTAATTATATCAACGCCCATTTTATACTTATAAAACTGCGTTGGTTATTTATAGTTCGTAACTTTCACATTGAATACATACAAGTGTTTTCCATAGTTTGTACAAACTGACTTGTTATATTGCATTTTTAAGAACTTGAATGAGTGAAATATGAAGAATTAAAATATATATTCATGTCTTGTTACATATATACATTTTGATTTTTCCTTAGAAATTTATTTCTTATTTTTATTGAATGTAATCTCAAGCTAATTGTGTTTTTAAAATTTACATTATAATTCAAAGATATGACACTATTTCTTGACCCATTCAGTATTGTTTCTTTTTAAAAACAATTGCTGTGTTAAAAATAGCTTATATGAAATGGTTTGACTGAGAGCATATTAATGAAAAAATGCACAGATTTGTGACTTAGGCATTATTTTTGGAAAATTAAATTCTCTTCATTTTGTTGTAGCATTAAAGGTTTGTTACTATTTTTGCTTTGTAGGAAAAGGAAATGTAGAGTCTATAAAAAGAAAATCTGCTTCCTGTTTAAATTTCACAGAATGCAAAATGAGGCTAGTAACCATTGTACAAAATAATAATGTTAATTTTGTGTCATAAAGAAATTATACTATGTAGCTTGTAACAATATTTATTTTTAGGCATTTTAAATTTGATCAATTTCCTGCTTCAATCTTTAAATTTTTTCAGATTTGCTTTGTCTTTTAATGTTGGCAAACTTCAAATATATAAGCCACATATAGAATAAAGCAAATGCAAAGAAAGAAGGTAATATAATCCGCTCTGGGTCCATGGAATATATCAAAGTGGTTCAAAATGGGGAAAATATAGATTATATTGATGTAGCTAGTGTTTTTTTAGAAGGGAAAAAATTAAAGGTCATATAATCTTTTAACCTTCAGTTGTTTTTTTTTCTAATCAATTCAAGTGAAATTTGAGCCTGTGGCAGCCTTGAATGGGAGACAACAGGCTTCAACTGAACCCTGACAAGACTGAATGGCTTTTAGCTTATTGAGAAATGTTAGATAGAGCTTCTTATGGTTATTCTTACTGTACAGGTAGTCCTTGACTTACAACAGCTCCCTTAGTGACCATTCAAATTTACAATAGCACTGAAAAAAGTGACTTATAACCATTTTTCAGAGTTACAATCTTTGCAGCAATCCCATGATTATGTGATCAAAATTCAGATGCTTGGCAACTGGTTCATACTTAAGGTTGTTGCTGTGTCCCAAGGTCATGTGATCATTTTTTGCAACCTTCTGGCAAGCAAAGTCAATGAGGAAGCCAGATTTTTATTTTACAACTGTGTTACTAGCTTAACAATTGCAGTGATTCACTTAACAAATGCAGTGATTCACTTAACTGTGGCAAGAAAGGTCATAAAATGGGGCAAAACTCACTTAACAAATGTCTCATTTAACAACAGAAATGTTGAGCTCAATTGTGTTCGTAACTTGAGAACTCCCTGTATTAGTGTACAATAGCAATAGCACTTAGACTTATATACTACTTCACAGTGCTTCACAACCCTTTCTAAGTGGTTTTACAGAGTCAGCAAATTGCGCCATGTTTATTATATAAAGTGTGTTCTCTACCGAAAGGTTTTCATAGGTCACAAGGTGGTGTTTCCTCTTACTGTAAAAGAATCTCAAGGTTTCTCAATCCTTTATGGAATATAATTGCTAGAATAAGCAAAAATATGGTAGAATTGCAAGAGTTACACAATTTTAAAAATATGGCTTTGTTAAATATGTCTTTGTTATTTTGATCTCATATTCCTCAACACTGATAGCTGATTACAATTTTTCCTATAAATAATTTTCAACACTGACTATTTAAAAATAAATGGTATGTAACTAAATAGACACAAGCATCCTTTCTTAGGGCCTGTGTTCTTTTTTTTGTTAATATTTCAAGTGAAATAATCTTTTCATAATAATAAACACAATTTGTATTCATTTTCCCAATGGTTGTTTTGCCGAATTATTTGAGTAACTTATTTTTCAGTGTTAGGAGTAATACAATTACTTAAATTATTTCAGTGTAAAGGAAAAAATAAGAGATAAAATTAGTCTCCTGTTAGTTTCTCATTCTCAGTAATCCATCTAACTCATCTTTCTTTCTTTTTTCCTTCTGTATCAAGAATTTAGAAGTGGAGTAATAGGCTTAAGTGTAAAGTAGACCACAATGATACTGTATAATCAATTTCTGACCCTTTCGCATTAAATACCAAAGTGTTTTGAACACTTGCAGAGTATTCATTCTAGATAAATCCACTGGAGAGAGATAATTCCATGTAGCACATTTTCTCATTGCATATAACGACAGCACAAGTATGGTATTGCAATATCTGATTTCTTCTATATCGTCTCCCCAATCTATGAATGAAAGAAATGTACATTCTCTTTGAATACTCACGCTAGTGATGTTTTCCCCTTAAGCTGAAAGTATCCAGCATCAATTGCAGGATGTGTAACACCTGGGGTCCTTTACTAGCTATTTTATCAGTGGTACTGTTAAGTGACTTGTAGCATGGGGGATTATCCAGGTGCTTATGTGTTGCTTAAGGCTGATATGGGCAGGCTTCCTCTGCCCTGATGCAATCAGCCTCATCTGCCACCGTTCCACTGTTGTCTTTCACTGTGTCCCTTGTGGCTTTGGTTGTTTCCTGCTTGCCTTGTTTTTGGTGCTCTTAGTTTGTCAGCACTGCACTTCCTTTGACAAAAGAAAAATGGGCTCAAGAGCAAAGCAATTAGTGTGGCAGAAAGTTAACTAAAGAGGCAGGTGTGAGCATCCATGTTGGTGGTGGTGGTGGAAATGATTAATGCACATGGATGACTAACATCATGCAGACTCTGCAATTTACATTCTTGCATCTAATTTCAGGATGCAAAAATGGCATTTACATGATGATGTGGGTATAAATAAACTTATTAAGGTGTTACCATGATTTATTACAGATGCTGCTGTAGCAAACTTTGCAGGTTAATTTCATATGGTGGTCATCGCCTGCAATGCAAAGACAAAATGAGGAGTGACAGAATAGGCAGAGAGAGAGCAAGCAAGCAACTAAGGAAACGGCAAGGTTCGGAGGAAGAGAAGATAGAAAGGAAAATGTGGGCAGGGAGAGGAGCAAGGGAAAGAAGCTGGCTTTGAGTTAGAAGGTTATCATCTCATTCTTGGCTGCACTGCAGACGAAGGCCAGAAAAGTTGAACCTTCTTCATTTCTCTCACCTTAAGTCCAAAGAGTGAGTGAGTGCAGCCAATCACCATATGGAAAACTAACAGTGGTTTTAATATACACTAGAGCTATAATTGTGCAAAAGTGGAATGAATGGTAATTAAATTGGCCTCTTACCTGCTCTGAATGAAGAATCACTTTCCAGTCCTGAGTTTTCATTTATCTACTGAAAGGCCCATCAGCTTTAAGGTGTTAGACATTTCTTCCATTGTTGGTGTGAATGTTTACCTGTGATGTCTAGTGACATCTAGAGGAAGGGAAATTAAGCTGGAGGAAACAATCCGTTTTGCTTAACACATCCCTCAAGTATATAATCGGGAAATCATCAGGGCTAGAAATATGAAATATAAGGAATGGCAACAAATTTCATGCTGGCATAATTTTATGCCAACTCAGGGATGGGTAGATATCACTTAATTCAGTAGGAAGGAAGATCCGTAGAAGGTCATATATACATCTCTCCCTTGCCAACTGCTGCTGATTGAAGATATGACCATTATCTACCACAAGTTGCAAAAAGGGGGCTGTGAGTAGCTACTATAAAAATAATATATTATAATTGAACCACTATTTTTGGCATTCGGTCATTCTGATAGCTGGCATTTTTTAGATGCAAAAATTCAATTTTTTCATCATGGCAATTGTTGACAGTTCTTGGAATTGAAGTAATGTATAAACATCTGTAGGACAGACAAATTGGAGAAGCTTGGCTTAAATGATCTACTGTGAATAGCAAATAGGAAGAAAAATCTACAGGGAATGATTATACAAAAGCAAATATACTTTGCACACGCACACACACACATATTCTCAAATGATCTAGTACAAATTCTTTTATAACAGTTGATTTGGATTATAGAATGAATGATTTAAATGAATTTCATAGTGAGTAAGAGAGCATGACATGTTAGAGATTTTCAGTGCATGCTTCTTTTAGTAAGTCAGGGCATGGAAGAGTGCATCTTTTTTCCTATATTCACTTCTCTCTCCAATATATCAAAAATTACTACTGCCCATTCCTGTTTTCTGTGTTACACAGCTTATGAAAGTATCCCAGGCTTCTGTATATGTACTGTTTTTATGTCTACAATTAGTCCAAGAAACAAACTTTCAAGCCAATGAGATTTTATTTTCAATTAAGCAGAATAATTTCTTTGGCACTTTCAAGCAGCTAATCAGCAAATTGTAAAGAAAGCTTTTTCAATAACTGCATATATGAATGTAAAAGTGTAGTTACATGTGGTAAGCACTTACTTTGCATATAGAAAGATGTATAAACTTAGTGGCTTAGTTAACAAACCATGGTTATACATGTGAACCTACTGGCGCTGGACAAGGTAGTCTAATATAATATGAAGTGGTTTCATGTCTCTTATTTCTTATACTGTGTATTTCCCCATTATTTGGATAGCCTCCACTCTGCTGGTGTTTAAAAGAGTTTTGAAGACCTGGCTCTTGGCAAGGGTAAATAACACCTCCTCTTGGAATATGTGGATTTATTCTTGTTCTTATCTGGTTTGTTGGACCCTGGCCATCTTCATTCTTCATTTTAGTCTGTAACATTTTTCTTGTTTTAAGCATTTTTATTTGTAAAATAAATCCTTATTAGTCCTTAGGAGTAATAAATCCTTAGGAGTTGGACAATATATAAAATATAATAATAATAATAATAATAATAATAATAATAATAATAATAATAATAATATAATGTATTTGGTTAAGCATAAAACTGCTATGGTAGATATATATAGTTAGTAGTTTACATATAATTTAAGTTACATACTCAAAGTTTCATTTAATTTAAGATGGTGATATTGCTTGTTCAACTTGAGGTAGCAGTTCATAAGAAAATACACAAACACACACACATGTACACATACACACATTTCCATATTATTTGAGAAGTACAATACACACACTGAGATTTAAAAAAAATAATAACTAACTAGGTAAGTTTGCAGTTTGGAGCTTATGGCCCAGGTCCAACATGTGCATTTTGATAGACCATCTTGTAATAATGAGAAATTGCTTAAACACCCACACAACTGCTGTTTGATAGACAGATGGTTAAAATCTTTTTTTTTTCCTAAGTGGTGACAGCTTCCCTACTGAGAGAAGATGGAAAATCTTGTCTTTTGACTAGAAGAGTTAATGTAAACCAACTGAGAATAAAGGAATATACACTATTCTCATGAAGGAGGGAAATAAACTTTAGTGAATGTCACTAATGAAACAACCAAAACAAATTGTAATTGCTTTGGCTGGGTAAGCAATACAGATTTTATTCCGTAGTGAGGGGTTTTTCATTGATTCTTACATTTGTTTCAGATTGAATAAATTGTATAGTGTTACTAAGAATTTGTTCTGCTTCAGCAAGTAGACTATGTGAAGCTCCTCAAAACATAGGATACATTCATTCAAATATGCTCCTGCAAAATGAATTATCTTTCCTTGTTCCCAAGTAATTCTGTGTGCACTCTGAAACTTCTCCCTAAGGGATGGAAGATTTAAAGAAAGGTATGGCAATGTGATGGGAAAGAGAGCTAGAAGTTGATGGGATGATGGTGGGGGAATGAGTCAAATATAGTAGAGACTCCCAGCCTTTATAGTCAATAGTATAAAATGCTTTTAAGAAGTTTAATAGGATCAATGGGAGTACACTTCTCCATGAAAGTGCAGGTGATCATCCACCAGAACTGTTGGTGCCTTTTGCTAGTCTTTCCTGGATCAGTAGATACTGAAAACACTCTCTAGTATCTTTGTTATCTCTGAGTTAGACTACTATGGTTCACTTTTATGTGTGATTGCCTCTGAAAAACCCTTAGAAGCTGTAGCTGGTCCAGCTATTTGCCTAGTGAATGATAGTCTTTTTAAAAGCATCATATCTATCTTGTAAAAACTGTGTTTCTTCATTGCCAGTTGGTTTCCAGACCCAATTCAGAGTGCTGGTGATAAAAGCCTACATAGCTTGGGCTTCTACGGTATAACCTCTAGGTTCATTTCTTCATGTAGAATCTGTTTACCTTAAATGCTTCGAGAAAAAAAATACTGCAAGTGTCTAATCCAAGAGAAGTTGAAGGGTTGGGTTCTAGAAAATGATAGAATAGCATTCCCCTTAACGTTCCCATTTCTATGCTCTCTAAAAATATTGGTTATGTTCAGTCCGGGCAAGCTTACCTAATTGTAGCAACTCATTTTCAATAATTTTTACTAAATGTTTTAATCAATGCTTTTACATATATAGTAAATAATGTCTATACATACTGTTAACTGCATAAATCATTTCAGTTAGTTGAAGATGCAGAAAACCTGATAAATATTCTACACCTCCTTGAATTTTTCTTTTATTAACAAAGAATATCTTCAACAGAGTGAAATAAAGATAATATAGAATCAACATTCAACTGTAACTTAGCTTTCCTTATCAGGCAGAATCAATTTGGGATCTGGAATTATGTTGTTACAAAATTAACTAATTTTAAAAATAACTTTGGATAGTGTCATTACTTTACAATATTAAATTTAAAATTAAATGCCCCAAATGAAATTCAAACTGTACTATAAAGATGCAGTATTTATTTTATTTATTATGTACACTTATTTATACAGCCACCTCTATTGCCATTGTGACTTTGGGCAGTAACTGTAGGATTAAAGTAAAGGTCCTCTTTAGATCATTGATCCTTTCATGAAGTTTCAGATACATTCTACCTTAACTAATACAGGCAGTCCTTGATTTACAACCATTTGTTTGGTGACTGCTCCAAATTACACTGAAAAAAGTGATTTATGACCATTTGTCACATATCCATTGCAACACCCCCATGGTCAAGTGATCAAAATTTGGACATTTGGCAACTGGTTTGTATTTATTTATTTATTTATTTATTTATTTATTTATTTATTTATTTATTTTATTGGACTTATATGCCGCCCCATCTCCGAAGACTTAGGGCGGCTCACAACTAAAAACATACATTTACAATAATAAAGAATTAAACAAGTACAAAGCCCAATAATACCAAATTTAAAATATTTAAAACTATTCCCCCTCCCCCCGAGAGGCAGTCACAGCCTGGTTTGGTCAAATAACCAGGTCTTCAAATCGTGGCGGAAGGTGCGGAGGTCAGGGGCCAGACGGAGGCCCAGAGGCAGCTGGTTCCACAGGTCGGGGACCGCCACAGAATAGGCTCATCGCTGGGGGACCGCCAGCCGACATTGGCTTGCCGACAGGACCCCGAGGATCCCCTGCCTGTGTGCCCACACAGGGCGGCTGGCATTTGATATCGGCAGGAGTCGCTCCCTTAAATATTGTGGACCCATGTCGTGTAGGACTTTGAATGTTAAAACCAAAACCTTGAATTCACCGAGTGCAACCGCAACCAATGCAGGCTGCGCAGGAGGGGGGTAATATGGGAGAATTGGGTAACTCCCATCACCACCCGCGCGGCCGCATTCTTCACCAGCTGCAGTCTCCTGATGGTATGCAAGGGCAGTCCTAAATAGAGAGCATTGCTTTATGACAGTTGCACTGTCCTGGGATCATGTAATAATCTTTTCCAACCTTCTAAAAGCAAAGTGAGTGAGGAAGCCAGATTCACTTAACCATATTACTAACTTAAGTTAGTAGTGATTCACTTAAGTAAATTTAAGAATAACAGAGTTGGAAGAGACCTTGAAGGTCTTCTAGTCCAACCCTCTGCTTAGGCAGGAAACCCTATACCATTCAGACAAATGGTTATCCAATCTCTTCTTAAAACTTCCAGTGTTGAAGCATTTATAACTTCTGGAGGCAAGTTGTTCCACTGTTGTCCTAACAGTTAGGAAATTTCTCCTTAGTTCTAAGTTGCTTCTCTCCTTGATTAGTTTCTACCTATTGCCTTTTGTCCTCAGGTGCTTTGAAAAGTAGCTTGTCTCCCTCTCCTTTGTGACAGCCCCTGAGATATTGGAACACTGCTTTCATGTCACCCTAGTCCTTTCCATAAACTAGACATACCCACTTCCACAGTCGTTCTTTATATGTTTTAGTCTCCAGTCCCCTAATCATCTTTGTTGCTCTTCTCTGCACTCTTTCTAAAGTCTCAACATCTTTTTTTACATCATGGTGACCAAAACTGGATGCAGTATTGCAAGTGTGGCCCTACCAAGGCATTATAAAGTGGTATTAACACTTCATGTGATCTTGATTTGATCTCTCCGTTAATGCAGCCTAGGATTGTGTTGACTTTTTTGGCAGCTGCAGCACACTACTGGCTCATATTTAAGTGATTGTCCACTAAGACTCCAAGATCCCTCTCACAGTTACTACTATTGAGCAAGGTACCACATATACTGTACCTGTGCATTTTGTTTTTCTTGCCTAAATGAAGAACCTTACTTTTGTGAGACAAGAAAAGTTGTAAAATGGGGCAAAACTTGCTTAAATGTCTTCCTTAGCAACATAAATTCTGGGTTCAATTGTGGGTCATAAGTCGAGGACCACCTGTAGTATTACTTACTGTTACTACTACTAATAAAAAAGTAGTTGAAAGTGAGCAAGATAAACTGGGATTCCTGATTACAAGAAAGGAAGCATTGGCACATAACTCCAGTTCTCCTCTCTGTGGCTGTGAGAGTCCAGAGAGAGATTGGGTACGCTCCTGTCCTTGCTAATTGGACAGTCTGCCTAATAGATCTTAGCTCTGCCCTGTGCCATTGGCCACGCCCCAGTTTTCAACTCAGTCCCAACCAGGACGGACATGAAAATTGGAGCTCCACTTGCTATTCAAAGAAGTGGAGTTTTTTTCCTTTGCAAACAGAGCCAGATCAAGTATAACAGCCACAGCTGAGTGCCACAGGCATAGTTCTGAAAGAATGATCCGGAAGCTTGGAGGAGTGGGGTTTCTAACACCCCCAGCCAAGGTGGTGAGTGCTAAGGGCAGAGGCCCTAGTGTGCAGGCTGCGACAGCATGGGAGCAGTTCACGCTTCGGCGGGCAGATCGGCCCAAAGAAAATCAGCTGTGAGGTGTGGCAGTGGGGCAGCGGTCCGTGCTATCGACAGGTGGATTGGCCTGAAAGCCAGCTGTGGGGCATGACTGTACAGCAGCAGCCAGTGTGTTCAGTGGGTGGATCGGCCTGAAAATCAGTTGGGGGGGCGCTTGATTGGCAACATTGCCAGTGCTGGGAAGGAAGACTCAGTGCTGAGGCAATCGCGTTGTGTGCCCAGAAGTACCTGCAACATGCAGGTCCCTTGATTGGTGGATCGGAGACTGCTTTGGGCATAGAAGTTGCCATGAGCCTGCCCATGGCCTGAAAGTAGGGAGTAACCGGCAAGAGTGATTGCAGCCCAGCGTTTGGTCCCTTCAGCCAGCTAGAAGTAAGAGGGACCGTGGTTAACAACAGGGGGCCTTGGGAGAAGTACAGGGGTTTAATTGTGGCATTAACCCCTCACCCCCCCCCCCAAGAACCAGTCTCTCCTCTTGTGGTACAACTGTCTCTATCCTTCAGGCCAAGATGGTGGGTGCACAGAAAGAAGAAGGCCATAGCTCCTCCTCCTCCAAAAGCAGTTCAAGGGGCAGGCAGACAAGGAAGGCTCCTGAAACCCAAAAGCCTTCTAAGGCAGAAGAAAGGATGCCATGAGGAGGCAAAGAGCTTTGGAGAAACAGGTGGAAAACAGTCAGCATGCTGCTGGGGAAGGAGGTCTCAGATCGCCTCCCCCAGATGAGTCAGCTTCAACTGCAAGGCTCCTGTATTGCAAATAGAGCTTGGGCCTGCCCCTGCATGTGGGCCTCGCTTACAGGCCTGGCCCCCTGATGACACATTAGAATATATTAATCAACAGTTGATGGATGTGGGTAGAGATTATGAGAGGACACCTCAGGCAGCCTTCCAAGGTGTGTCAGCGTTCCGGCAGTTACTCCAATTAAATCATGAGCCTTGAGCCACATTCCCAAAACTAAAGATGATTTATTTGAAGGTAACATTCTACGTCTGGCACTAATCTGGGCGTAGCCAACTCTTGAGATATGTAATTCAATGTCACCCTTTATCCTACTTCCCCCCCACCCCTCTGGGTGTATCATCCAATGAAAAAACGTCCATAGCCAAGAGTCATCAATCATACTCTCCAATTAGATTTTTTTCGCGACAGAAGCTTCAGCCATCTAATCAGTCTTAGAAGAAAATATGAATGGAATGTACTTTCGATTTACCTGTTGCCTGCTCTTTGAAACTCCCTCCCTTCTTTCTATTGTCAACTATAAAACGTGTATACAAAATGTTTTATGAGTTGACATTCAGCTCTCCTCACTTCTTGAAGGTGACCTGTACAACACACACAAAATCAATTTGATTGCGGATATGGAAGCTTATGCTCATGAAACCCTGCCCCCCCAGGCTTGGTTGGATTTTCTGCATGGTACCTTGCTACAAGGCGATCGGCTTGGACGTTCCTACTCTTTACCCATGATGCCTCTGATAAGGGGTAGCCCTTCCACTTGATTAAATATTGGAGTTGTCTCCTGTGCCACCACAAATCGAGGATTCACTGCACCTCATAATGGGTTTGGCCTCCTATGACCACGGGATCTGGGGGCTCATGAGGTAGGGGCCTCAGCGTTCTGTCAGGGTTCCGGCAGTTACTCCAATTAAATCATGAGTCTTGAGCCACACTCCCAAAACTAAAGAGGATTTATGTTGTCTGCTAATGAACACTGTTATTTTACCATGGGTCTAGAATTTACCAGATCCTTGCAAGTTCCAATAGTAGACGGCCTGGTAGCTGCCTTGGTGTCCTTTTCCTCGAATCCAGTGGATCCAGGGGAAGCCTTGAAAGCAGAGGACAAATGAATAGAGGAATCACTTCAGTGAATACATCAGGCAGCTGATTGGGCAGTCAAGGTGTCATGCCCCTGGTGGAGACTGACTCCAAGGAAGAGGAGGAACAGCCAACAGGGAGTAGGAGTGTGGCTCCAGAAGTGATGGAGGAGGCTGGGGAAGGGCAGAGGCCGGCTGAGCACTCAGAGGAGGATCCAGGCCCATCTCCTATCCATCCCGGGGCACGCAGGGAGGAGAGGATCAGGGAAAAGCATGGTCTACTCGGGAGGAGAGGGCCATGATCCTCCTCCGGGCTTACAGCTGGGAGCTCTATATAAGTTCAGAAATGCGTAGTCAGGTTGCTGGAGTCAAGGTTAGTGTTTTAGTTCTAAAGAAGGTTTATCTTGGTTGGTGTTATTCCAACGGACTGTCCCTGGTTATCTTCCTACAGCTGGCAATTATCTATCCTGGTCTGCCGAGAAACTGTTTTAATGCGGTTGGTTTTTGGCTTTTTCTTTGTTAGTGACTCTTTAAATGTGAACTGCGTTTCTTGCCTTTGAAATGTTATTTTGACTCCTCCACTGTGAACAATTAAACAGTGAAGCCAAGTTGAAGGCATTAAAGGACTTTTAGTTACGTTTTGGATTTTGTTATATTTCTGAGATACTCTGGGTCATCACACAAGGCTTCATCAGCTGCAATGTTCTTTACAAGAGCCTCCTTGCGTTGGCTCAGGCAATTGCAGGATAGGATCCCCATCACTGATGTCAGGGCCCATCAGGACATAAAGAAACTGGTGGCAGCAGTGGAATTCACAGCGGATGCCACCTTGAATAGTGCCAAATTCGCCACTAAGACCATAGAAACATCGGTGGCGGCCTGCAGGATGGTCTGGCTAAAGAACTGGCAGGCAGATGGCAAGCGCAAATGGAAGGTGGCGTCTGCCTCGATTTGTGGGGATAAGTTGTTTAGGAAATCTCTGGATCCTCACCTAATTGAGACTAGGAACAAGAGGAAGTTCCTTTCGTCTCTGTTAGGCATTCTGATTACAGGGCAGCTCCATATTCCTGTAGATCTTCCTTCAGAGCAGAAGCCAGTCCGGGGGCTCCAGGGTTGCAGAGGCAAGCTTTCACTCGCCAGGAGTGGCCACAAGAATGAGCTGCCAAGGACAGAAGCCAGTACTCAGGCAAATGGCCCCTTCGAGGGGGAGGAAGTCGCTTTTTCTGATGGTCTCATTAAATGTAGTGGTAGTTTTTCCATTGGGGACAGACTATCACGTTTTGTCGACCAGTGGGAATCTACAACGTCTGATGCTTGGGTACTCAATACAATTAGATATGGCCTTTTGTTGGAATTCAGATCCCAACCCCCAGGTTCTATGTGCCTTGTCCTGTCTTCAGGGAGGCATTACAAAGGGAACTTATGGAACAGGCTATACAGCATTTGCTGGATATTAGAGCCATTCAACCAGTTCCTTTGAGTCAACAGGAAAAGGGATTTTACTCCCAGCAATTTTTCATTCCCAAAGCTTCAGGGGGGGGGCATGCTATTCTAGATCTTAAAAGGCTTAATAAATACTTGTTCTACAAGCAGTTCAAGGTGCATTCACTACAATCCATTCTGGAGAGTGTTCAGGAACGTGACTTCCTCACATCAATTGATCTCACCAAAGCATACATGCATATCAGAATCTGCCAGTTGCAGAGGTGTCCCATGATTCAGCTATTCTGGGAGGCATTATCAATACAGGGCCATGCCCTTTGGGTTATCTTCAGCCCCTAGGGTCTTCACTAGCACTTGCAGCTCATTTAAGGGCTATTCTAGTAAGTATGCAATGGTACCTGGATGATATTTCAATCCAATCATCTTCGGAGACCAGGGCCTTGAGAGACCTCCAACTGACAGTTTCCCTATTACAAGAACATGGCTTTTCAATTAATAACAAAAAGAGCCATTTCATCCCCACTAGCTGTTTATTACATGTGGGGGCTAAGAGTGGCATAGTCTCCTGCAAAGTTTTTCTCTCCCAGGAGTGCAGGGACAGCCTACAGGCAATGGCAGACAGGATGCAGAGGGCAGAAATGACATCCTTGGTCCTGCTGGGGAAGATGGTGTCTTGTATCTCCATCATGTCCTGGGCATGGTTACATTCAAGGATATTGCAGTGGTTCCTCTTTCCCTATCAAAAGATGGGCAAAAGCCACTTCTCATGTAAGGACAGGGTACTCAGGTCAGTGAAACAGTCCTTCAGGTGGCAATCCAAGGCAATTAACAAGGACACCTCTCTTTGAGCCTCCTCACTTGTCATCACCACAGATACCAGTCTCTTTGGATGGGGGGCTCATCTTCAGTCACAAATGGCACAAGGTGTCAGCATGATAGGTTGGAATTGAGAGCAAAGAATCAAGATTGGTGGGAATTGACTGCAGTAGAGGCTCTTGTCTCAGAGCTGAGCATTAGAGCTGAGCATATATCTGGTGTGGATAATGTGCAAGCTGACTGGCTTAGCAGGGCCAGGATTGAACATTCAGAGTGGAGTATTCACCCTCTTCTATTTCAGGAACTGATACAGAGGTTTGGTCATCCGGTAGTGGACCTATTTGCTTCTCCAAGCAATGCCAGACCCAGGTTCTTCGCCAGGTTTGTGGCCCCGGGGGTGGAAGGGACCAATGCTCTCAGAAGCAGGTGGTCCCAGGGCCTCCTGTATGCCTTCCCACCTCTTCTGCTTCTGCCAGCAGTCATCAGAAAGATACTGGAGGAGAGGGCAGAGGTCATACTTCTTGCTCCTTATTGGCCCAGACATCCCTGGTTTGTGGACCTGGTGAATTTCTCCATCTCCAATCCTTGGAGGATCTCTCCAGACAAGATACCATTGCACCAGAGGCCCCTAGTTCACCCAGAGCCTCAGTGGTTTCAGCTGACCGTATGGTGATTGAGCGGGGCGCTCTGAGACAGCAGAACATTTCAGAAAGGGTAATCCATATGATTTAGCGGCCAGGAAACCTTTCACTAATTGCATTTATGAGGCCGTCTAGAAGACATTTTGTCAGTGGTGTGAAAAAACTGGCATTCTACCTACTACTGCCTCAATAGCCAATATCTTAAGAGTTTCTGCAGGATGGCCTAGACTGAGGGCTGTTGGCCAACACCCTTCATAGGCAAGTAGCAGCCCTTTCTTCAGTACTTCATGTTCACAGAAAAGGGTCCTTGTCCCTCAATCAGACTATTCACAGATTTCTAAAGGGAGCATCCAATATCAGACCTCCAGTGGTCCATAGGTTCCCAACTCCCTAAGGTACTCCCAAGTGTTAACGCAGGCTCCCTTTGAGCCTCTTAGATCCATTAGTTTACATATGTTGTCTCTTAAGGTGGCTTTCCTAGTGGCCATAACGTCAGCTAGGAGAATTTCTGAAATGGCTGCTCTATCTGTTAGGGAAGATCTCTGTATCCTCCACCTGGACAGGGTTGTTCTCAGGTTAGACCCCTCTTTCCTACTCAAAATCAATTCCTGGTTCCATAGGGCTCAAGAGCTTAACTTGCCCAATTTTTGCCCTAATCCCACTCACGCCTTGGAATAGGCATGGCATACTCTGGATGTTCACAGAACTTTAAAGATCTATATTCGTAGAACACCGGCTGTTCAGAGGCACTTTTTGTATCTTTTCAACTGAGCACCTTGGGTTCCAAAGTCACACCGTTGACAGTGGGCAGATGGATCCTTTCCTGCATCTCCAGAGCCTATTAAAGTAGGTCTCTTCTGGTGCTTCAAGGGATGACTGCTCCTTCAGCAATGACAGCAGCTTAGGCCACACAGGCACCTATAGAAGAAATCTGTAGAGCGGCTACGTGGTCGTCACCCTTGCCATTCATCAGATATTACCACTTGGATGTCTTCACGTCGGCTGATGTGGCATTTGGCAGAAGGATTGTGCAGAGCATGCATAGACATCGGCATGAGCAGGACCAGACTTGAGCCCTCCCAGGGACAGTCCAACTTTGGTATGTCCCAATCTCTCTGGACTATTGCAGCCACAAAGAGGAGTATGAACATTGACTTACCTGAATGTTCCTTATTTGTCTGGTCAGGGGTGTGGGTTGGGAGGAGCGATGATACGTGTTTTTCTCATTGAACCTACAGAGTCACGTCCAGTCTGTCAAGTGCTTCGCCGAAAATTGGGGCATGGCCAACAGCGCAGGGCGGAGCTAAGATCAATTAGGCAGACTCAGTCCAATCAGCGAGGACTGGAGCCTACCCAATCTCTCTCTGGACTCTCTTCACCACAAGAGAGAAGGAACATTCAGGTAAGCCAATGTTCATTTTAACTGTGATTGAAAAGAAGAAAATATGGATAAATGATGTGGCAATAGCAGAAATTAATAAAACAGAAAACAAAGATTTGGTGAAGAGCTTTGGTGGCTCAGGCTGTTAAATGCCTGCTCTTAAGATCCAGCTGCCTACAATTACTGTAGGCTCAAATCCCACCAGGCTCAAGGTTGACTCAGCCTTCCATCCTCTCGGGGTAGGTAAATTGAGGACCCAAGATTGTTGGGGGCAATTAGCCGACCTTGTAAAAATGCCGCTTAGTAATAAGCAGGCATATACAATGGAATGAAGGCTATTGCTGAGCACACTGGGTTGTATCCTTGTAAGCGCCTGAGTCTCCGGAGAAGGGCGGCATATAAATGTAATTAAAAAAAAAAAAAGATCACGAAGTATCAATATTTGAAAATCAAAGCTGAAATTTTATGACATAAACTAATAATGGTTTTTTTAAATTAAGTTTTTTATTTTATATTTACAACAAATCCATTTTTCATTTAAATAGTGTGTCGACTGGATACATATATATTGTGCTAACAATTATAATTAACATAGTTTCCTTGCAAAAATATCAGTAATCACATTTTCTTTGTAAACCATTGTCGCTTACATATTTTATCTTTATAACCATCTTAATTTATTTCTCTATATTCATAGATTATAGATTGAATAGATTGAATTCATCTATTCAATTTTAACTTATTTTTTTATTTTCCAACCATTGATAAAATAGATCCCATACCATATAGTATTCAGTTTCTTCTTTTTCTTTAATTACCAATGTTAATTTATTCATCTCTGCACATTCTAATATTTTCTTAGTCACATTTTCCTCTACTGGATTTTTTTCGCTTTTCCAATTCTGAGCAAATACAATTCTAGCTGCAGTTAATACATGAATAATTAAATATACTTTTTCTTTGCTATAACTTTTAGGTACCATCCCTAAAAGGAATATTTCAGGTTTTAAATCTATAGGTTGCTTTATCATTTTTTCCAACCATGTATTTGTCCAGTATCTTTTAGCTTCTGTGCATGCCCACCACATATGGTAGTATGATCCAGGTATCTGATGGCACTTCCAGCATTTTGTTGATTTGTCTTTAAACATCTTTGCCAATCTTGCTAGTGCAAAGTGCCATCTATAAAACATACAAATTTTCTTTGTATGCTGTTGATATTGTTAATTTATAGTTTCTTTCCCATAGCTTCTGCCACTTATCTAATTCTATAGCATATCCAAAAAGATTTGCCCACACTATCATCATCTCCTTTACTTGTTCTTCTAGTTTGACACCTAATAAATAACAGTAAATTTTTAATAAACCTTTCTTCCATTCCTATTAGTATTTTATTCAATTCTGTCAACTCCTTATAGAAACCCTCAGCTTTAACATCTTTTTCATAGTTTGATTGTATTTGCATATATGAATACCAACGCATATCAACCCCTTGTTTATTCAACTCTTGTTTAGTTTTGAGGTCACCCTTTTCATTCAGAATATCCTTGTATCCAACAATAGTTCCCATTTTACAAACATTTGGATGTATAGGTGCTTTCATTGTCAATAACCAGACTGGAATTTTCAAATCATGTTGTTCTCTGATTTTCTCCCATGCTAACAATAAAGCGTTTCTAACATAATGTCTTTGGAAGTAACTATCTTACTTCTCCCATACCATAAAAAAGCATGTTAGCCCAGTTGCATATCATGACCCTCCAACGTCAACAACCTTGTATTCCTTAATACAGTCCATTCTTTCATCCATGTTAATACCATGGTTTGATAATATATTTCCCAATTAGGTAACCCAAATCCTCTTCTGATTCTTGCATCCTGTAACATTTTAAGGTTAATTCTTGCTTTCTTCCCTTGCCATTTATATTTCAATATTATTCTATTCAAATCATCAAAATATTTTTTCTCCAGTTTTATCAGAATTATTTGGAACAATATAGTAATTTTGTGATATATTCATTTTAATTGTTGCAATTCTTCCTATTAACGATAGTTGCAAGTTATTCAGTTTTTCCAAATCTGACTCAATTTGTTGTTTCAGTTTATAATAGTTATCTTCTTTAATGGTTCTACATCTAGCCGTTAATTGAATCCCCAAGTATTTCATTTTCTTTGTGGTCTGAATACTTAATCCATCCATTAACTCTTTTTTCTGTTTCTCTGTCATATTTTTTACCAAGATCTTAGTTTTTCCTTTATTTATTTTCAATCCTGCCTCTTCCTCATATTCTTCTATCATATTTATCAACTTAGGTCCTGTTTCTTGTGGTTCTTCTAGTATAAAAACCAGATCGTCTACAAATGTCTGTAACTTATATAAACTGATAATGTTGATCCCAAATATTATTAGCATACTGAGTGCCGTACCCAAAAGTCGTGGACAATATTTAGAAAATCTATACATTGACAAAATTTGTATTACTGTTATTTACAAAAAGACACACTACTTTGAATCATACATATACTACACCAATACATTGTCATTCTAGATTCTTGGGAAGAACTTAATGTGGATTAAGGCCAGACCAGTTGAAAAACTGGCAGCTGCAATTTTGGGTTGTTGTGTATAATAATAATATCAAGCCCTTGGATAGTCCTGGGAAGCCTTGGGAGTCAATTTTGACCATTGCTCACTGTATTAAAGAAAACAAAAGCAAAAATTATAATAATTCAATAATGGATCTGAGGATAATCTAATCCAATCAACAATCATATTAATAAAAATCACATTGATAAGCTCACACAAAACTTAGATATGTCTAATAAAGCATCCAAGTCTGCTGTGACTTAAGAAATGCTAGGAGCAGAGTTAGGATAAACATATAAATGGTTATTGTAACACACATAAAAAATCCTTCCAAATACATGCATAATTGCACTTATCTAAGAGGATAATTTGAAAAGAAGGCATAGAACATTTTGAAGTATTTGAGATCTGATAAAGTGGCTTGTATACAGCTGAACCTCCTGCAAAAAATATATTCAATTATCTATTTAACTTTCTTTTATATAGTGCTTTCTCTTGTAGCTGGATATTTCACAGATTGTCCTGTGTAATTTATTTTTAAATTATACTCTTTCCCTTTTAATAAACTACCATTTCTTCCCATGCCTTACATGGGTCTTCACTTTTTGATTTCTCAGTTGCAAAGCATGCTATTTTAAGAAATTAACATCAGCTATGCAAACAAAGAACTTTAACACTGCAATGTGATTAAATAAAACAGTGTGAATTAGCCATCTTCCAACAGTACTTCCTAAACTAAGTGAATACAGATACAACTAGAAATTATTGTGTCCTTCAAGAATAATATATTAATTTACTCACAATATTTAGATGACCATCACGATATATTTTCCAGGAAGTATATAAAAAACCAAAGCAAATTGGATGTTTCATATTTTTATCAGTTTTATTTTATACTGTGTGATATTCCGAAATGAGTCTCTCTCTATGATATCACAATCTTTGAAAAATGAATGAATAGCAAAAACACACATCATGTTAGGGTACATCATAGGATCCATATTTGGTATTAGTTTGGAGAAGAAATGATATAGTACATGTAATGGTCTTTGGATATCATCACAAACATCTAGCCTTGAAATTAATAGAATTAATAAAGTTTCAAGGTTCTAGAAAATTATTTAAAAATTGGAAGTATCAGGTTTCATCCTATTCTACTTACATGCTCAGGTATGTGCTCAAGCCAGAACATCTTCACTAAACCCTTGTTATAAGGAGAAAATAAATTTCAGCGCATGGAGATTTTCAGATAAGCTTAAAACAGACTTTTGTAATTTCGCCCAAATATGCAACATTTTCCCTTTGTTATTGAGATTAGATATTCCATCTGTATGTGCCTGTTTGAATTTTCTTTAGAAAAAATTGTAAAACAACAGTTGTATGTAACAGGTGGCCAACAATTTTAATTATATCTAGAATTACAATTAAATAAAACAGTTACAGGGAAAAAAAGATCATCAATCTCTTTATAGACAATTTTTAAAATGTTTATGAAATATGCTAATTGTGATAATAAATGCCCTTGATTTAAAGACATTGCACTTTTTCTTAAGGGATGAGACCAGTTTCTTATTGGAAGTGGTCTCATCCCATGATGTTATTTCATTTCCATTGTTTGTCATATTATAATTTGACTAACAAGCCCCTGAAATATGATGCCACAAAAATACATTTTTTTACATTACATTGCTTACAAAAATATAATTTCAAAATGATAAGCAAACATGTAAAATAGTGCATGGGTGATTGTTTCTAAAGATTGCTTACTATCTAATACTTACTTATCTGTCAAGCCACTAACTCTTTTTCTCTTCCAACAAATCGATGATAGCAAAACTGACAGGAAGTGTAAAGGGTGCAGCTTGATAACAAAAAGTCAGACAATAATGAAACATTTTATTTAGTGAACATGTGGTGAAGAACAATGAAAATAATCTTGCAAATATGTTTTAATTTTAGCTATTGATCATTTGAAAAGCTTCATCAAGGCAGTCAACCCAGCTGGTTAAAAAAAGAAGCAAAGCTACAGAGAAAAAACAGATGCTGTTTCTGAGCACAGCTTTCTGAAACAAACACAATACAGTACCAAAATAAAAATTATTCTGAAACAGTTCCAAACTTCACATAACAGCAGCTTAACAAGAGACCACTTATTGTGCCATTCTTTCCTTCTTCTCTTCTCTTTCTTTTTTCTTTTTGAGATGCAGAGTACAAGTAGAGGTCAGTTTGTTTTGCATTTTAATAAACAGAATGATGGGAGGTAACAAATTAATTCATACGATAACACTCTTTGTTATTCTTACATAAGAAAATGGTTGCAAATTTAGCTGGTAAAATGTATCAGAAACAGATTGATTTTTATTCTTTCATCTTTCAGATTAATTTCTAGACTTCATACTTTATTCATAATTTTCAGATTAATTTCTTTTTTGATATTTTAATTTGTAAATATGTGACACCTATGGGAGTTTTCCTATTGGAATGTCTTGATCTTTTTAATATGTGAAGGCTCCCTGTTATTTGAAATGAACTTTGTACCTAGTGAGAAGTTTGTTGCTTGGCACACCTGTCAAATTTCAGCATAATGATCAAAGATACAGTTCATATGAGAAGCTAATGAGAGTTTTCCATTGCCTTCTAAGATATTTCTTTCCTCGAGGAAAAAAAAAGCTGTATCTGATCTTTGGAAATGTGCAGTCTCTGATTCCTTTTTAATATTTTTTCTTTGTAGTATTTTGCATGAATTGCTGACAAGAACATTTCAGTTTACAGCTGTACAGATAATTTGTACTCAGGTTTGTTCCCCCCCCACAAAAATGGACAGAAGCAAAAATGGGATTTATTAAAATAGATGTCTTACACATAGATAGGAAACTTAAAGATTTAGCTTGAGCTTAAATTCAAGTAGTTTCATATATTTCATATACAGAAATTAAGATACAATAATGTTTTATTCCTTATACTTGTATATGACCTAAGTAAAGTAGATTGGGTTGAAACAGTAAGACAGAGGTCTATTTGAGATCAATGGATGAGCTTGTAGTCATTTGAAGTAAAATCCTGTATCAAAATACACTGAATAAAGAGGGCGGAAATATAAGTAATGTCTATGATTTGAAATCTCCATTTTAATTTCAAAGTACTTTATGCCAATTCATGATTTGCAATAAGTAAGAACAATAGAGGGCAATGTTAGAAGTGAAAAAAATAAGTGCAAAAAAGACAAAGTATGGAGGAGCCAAGTTATATCACATACAATTTCCAGTCAGACTCGTGGGTTGTGGGAACAAAGAGGAGTCAACCTGTCAAGTATTTTTATTTATTTTATTTTATTTATTTTATTTTGTCAAGCGATTATAAGATAACAGGTATAAGTATAAACATAGTTATGAATACATGAAATGGATACATATAAGAAAAATAAAAAGAAACAATAGGACAGGGATGGTAGGCATGTTGGTGCACTTATGCACACCCCCTACAGACCTCTTAGGAAAGGGTTCAGTAGTAGATAGTCTAAGGTTAAAGTTTTTGGGGTTTGGGGAAGAAACCACAGAGTCAGGTAGAATATTCCAGACATTCACCACTCTGTTGCTGAAGTCATATTTCCTGCAATCAAGTTTGGTGCGGTTTACCTTGAGTTTGTATCTATTGTGTGCTCTTGTATTGTTATGGTTGAAGCTGAAGTATTCATTGACAGGTAGGACATCACAATATATAATTTTATGTACTAAGATCGGACCGAAGGCAGTGTAGTTCTAGGTTTTCTAGGTCTAGAATTTCAAGTCTGGTGGCATAAGGTATTCTGCAACGAGTAGAGGAGTGGATAACTCTTCTTGTGAAATATTTCTGGATTTTCTCAACTGTATTAATATCAGATACGTAGTGCGGATTCCATACTGATGAGCTATATTCAAGTATTGGTCTAGCAAATATTTTGTATGTTCTAGTTAGTAGTGTGATATTACCAGAGAAAAAGCTACGCGGGATTAGGTTAACAACTCTTAATGCCCTTTTGGCTATGTAGCTCTAGCACTTAGATCATTAGAGATGAGTACTTCAAGGTCCTTGACAGAGTTTGATCATCAACAAGGTCTTGACTATTCAGCTTGTATTTTAGTTTCTGATTTTTTTTTGCCAATATGTAAGACAGAGCATTTATTTGTTGATATTTGAAGTTGCCATATGTTTGACCATTCTGATACATAGTCAAGGTCTTTTTGAAGGGTAGCAATATTGTCGGTGGTGTTGAATAGTTTTACATCATCAGCGAAAAGAATGCAGTTGCTATTAATATGATCACAGAGGTCATTTATGTAGAGTATGAAGAGAGTTGGTCCTAGAACACTGCCTTGGGGGACACCACGGTTGACAGGTACAGAATTTGATAGGACGCTCCCAATTTTGACCATTTGTTGTCTATTTGACAGGAATGCTTCTATCCAGTTATGAAGGTGTCCAGAGATACCATAAGATTTTAGTTTTAGTAATAGTTTGTTGTGTACCACTGAATCAAAGGCTTTACAGAAGTCAATATAAATAGTGACTATTGCTTTGCCCTGATTGAGTTGTGTAGTCCATATGTTTTTGCAGTGTAAGAGTTGCAGATTACAGGATAGTTTTTTTCTGAAACCAAATTGTTTATTAGAGAGTAGGTTGTTTGTCTCTAAGTGGAGGATAATGGATTGGTTAATAATTGATTCCATGACTTTACAATTGATGCAGCATAAAGAGATTGGTCTGTGATTTTCAACTAGGTTGGGGTCTCCCTTTTTGAAGATGGGGATGACCGTGACCATAGGTTTGGCCAGGAGCTGGTCCTGAAAGATTTTTCAAAGATTATGCTTAAAGGTTCGGCTATGGCAGTGGATAGCTTTTTTAAGAAGTAGACACATATTCCGTCCAGTCCAATAGATAGAGATGGTTTTAGATTGTGTAGTGCTTTTTCAACATTGTCTTCTGTAAAATTGATATGTATTAGATGATGGTGGTTGTCTGTGTTTCAACTAGGAAATACTGGGCATGATCCATTGCTGTTTACAAATACTGAGCCAAAGAATGTGTTAGAGAGGTTGACTTTAATGGTGTCATCATTGCAGTCTTTACCATTAGGTCCTTTCAGGGGTGGGATGGACCTTGAGTCTTTTAGTTTGTTGTTTACAAATTGTAGAAAGCGCGGGTGGAATTGGTGTGTAGGTTTTCCTCTTGTTTAATGTGATAATTGGTGCATTCAGTCTTTATCTGGTGGCATAAATTTTTGTATCGGCTTTTGAAGTTGGCAATGTGACCAGATTTGTTTTTCCGCCAAAGTTATTTCTTTTTGGATTGAAGCTTCTTTATTGTTATGGGTAATTTGTTTTTTCTGGTTTTGAGAGTTGTTATTGGTACATATAATTTGATGACTCTTTTGACTTCAACTAAAAATATGTTGTAATGGTCTTCAACAGTATTGCATCCAGTGAATAGAAATTGCCAATCAAGAGATGAGAGATCGTTGTCTAAGATCATGGTTGCCTTTTTTGAAGTTATAATTGGGGATCCCATCGTTATGATTATTTTTGTGTGGACGTATGTTGAGACAAAAGTCAATCATGTTGTGGTCACTGTTGGAAAAGGGTTCCTTAATTTGTATTCCATAAATTGAATTCAAACTATTGAAGAAGATGAGATCGAGGCAGTTGTTAAGTCTAGTATTGTTGGTTATTAGTTGTTCCAGTCCCAGATTTGTTACAGCATTGTAGAAGGTTGCATGTATGGGTTCAGTTTTACATTCGTTTAGGGTCCAGTTAATATGAGGTAGATTGAAGTCATCAAGAAAGATAAAAGCGTGTGGGCAGAATGTTGCTCATGTTAGTAGTGAATTTAACTTGTTTATAAGTTCAATGTCATAATCAGGAGCTCTGTAACATAGTAAGAATCGAAATGTGATATTTAAGGACAGTTCACAGACGATGGTCTCAGGAAGAGCAAACTCCTAGGTAACTTGGATGTTTTTTAGATTAGGGACTTTTTATAGAAGATAGCAACACCCACTCTACGGATTTCACGATCTGATCGGTAAACATGATAGTCTCTTACTGTGGTAATGGAGTCAGGGAGAGATGCGTTGAGCCATGTTTCACAGACAAACATGATGTCGAATTTAGCCATATTTAGTAAGAGGAGAAATTCAGGTATTTTATTCACAAGGCTTCTTGCATTGAGTAGCTTGCATTTAAGGTCAGTTGTAGTTGGAATTGAGGTAGTTAGGGGCCTGCGTGCCTAGTTTTAAGTTATTATTATTATTATTAATTATTAGCATGTTGAATCCAGTGGGAGTTCTACTCCAAATTTCCTCCCTTTGAATTCTGATCGGAGACTACTTTGAATTCAGCATAGATTTGGCCAGCAAAATGTTATCTCTAGTTATTTAGAATTAGGCAGTCTCTGTGTGTAGAGCAGTAATATGTGGCAGAGATTGCTTTTTAATGATAAATCTGGTTTGTACGTTCACAATTTGTGGATATGTCCAGGTGCTGCATTCAACTGGAAGACTTTTAAGTTTATCTTATCTTGCACTATTTTAAGTTCACTGCTAAAATCAATTAGTCCTTGGTTTGCTTTTTGGTTACAGCTGTGCAGTTTTAAGGCCTTTGTGAACCACAAAAAAGATTTGGAGGGTAGGTGCTGTGCTGATTATGGACTGCTCATTCCTGATTTAAAATTTCAGCTGCTTACCTGGTAATAAACAATGGCCTTTTACTGTTCCAGAAATAGTATATAGTAGAATACTTGCATAACATATTGGATTAAGATTAATGAAGGGTTTTAAAGATGTAACTTATTGCACATTAGCTTTGTATAGCAGAGAGCTAGCGGTTGGACCATTTTTGGGCTTGTTTGTAATGTTGTATTAATTATTGTTATTGGTCACCTTGAGTGTTGAAGAAAAATGGAATAGTAGGAGTACAATATGTGATACGTTTCAAAAATTGCCTACTCTCTCTCTATAATAGGATAGCATGGAAAGATGACCTATACCATGTACATGGAGATCAGCATAGAACAAGGGTGGGCAACTCTGGCCCCTTTACAACCTTCGGGCTTCAACTCCCAGAATTCCTAAGCCATGCTGTAAAGGGGCCATGCTGGCTCAGGAATTCTGGGAGTTGAAGTCCCCAGGTCGCAAAGGGGCCATACCTGCCCACTCCTGGCATAGAATCATAGGGCTGGGAGGGAACTTGGAGATCTTCTAGTCCAACCCTCTGCTCAAGGCAAAAGTTCTTATTCCATCCTAGACAAATAGTTGCCCAATCTTTTCTTGAAAACCACCAAGGAGCACCCACAACTCAGGAAGACAAGCTGTTCCATTGATGTATTGTTCTCACTGTCTAGAAGTTTTTCCTTTGTTCCAAGTTGGATTTCTCTCTAGTTTTCACTCATTGCTTCTTTCCCTGCCTCCCATTTTATTGTTTGTTTTGTGGGGAAGGAGACTTAACTGGGTTTCCTTTGCTATTACTTTAATCTTCATTTCTTCATCCTCCTATTAAGAACATGAATGCAAAATCCAATACCATAATCTATCTGGCATTTGAAATGAGTCTTGCTTTTGATACTCTCATTGGCTACATTTTGGCACTTTTCATTGCATCAGTTCAGGCCCCATGATTTAAAGGCCAACTATAACTAGTACAGCTTGCATTTCCTAACACTGTGATAGGGAGATATTACAGGTTTGGGGTTTTATTTCTGCTTCACAAAATAGATTACTACTAACAATATAGAAGAATAGTAGCTGTTTAAATGGGTCAGTGTAGTTACATTTGACCAATAACACTCAGGGCTTGCTGTCCTTTGCTCTTAGCCCTTTTCTAGTCTGCTAGAAACTGCCTTAACCGTACTTTAAATACCGGCTGTATTTGCATCCAAATTGATTTTTTAAAAAATTTTCCAGTGTCTGCTGAAGCATTGATCATATTGGCTCCATTATCGGATTTTATAATATTTGCTGAAGCATATAATAAGTACTTTTAAAAAGCTGCCCTGTGAACTGGGCACAATAGAGCTTGGAGGCTTTAGACGATCATTTTTTCTTCCCATGAGAAAAACCACAAACTCTTATGTATAGTGTTTGTCAATATCATTTAAGTATATTGTAGTGGAATCTTGTACTATACTGTACAATGCTTAACTAGCAATGAACAGTATGTTAAAACAACTGCCACACAGCCCAGCCATTGGAAGGCATGTCTTTGTTCCCTAACCTGAGCTCCAGCGATCTTTGAAATGTAAGTGTGCTATCGGTGATGTAGATAAGGAGCAGAGTGTGGGATCCAGTGGCATCCCAAGAGGAAGGAAGGGAAGCACAGATAGCCTTCAGGGGATGGCAGAGACCTTGGGAGGCCCAGGACGGGTCCTGTACTACACCTCCCAGGGCTTCCACTGGAGCCCCTGAGGCACCCCAAACTCAGTTTAATGACCTACTTTAATGACTCTATCAGAGACAGCTGGGATGGAGGGTCGTAAATAATGTGACTACTTCACTTCATGGCCATTAAAGCATCTGATCATAAAAAGCAGGTTAAATTACTATCATGAGTCAAGGATTAGCTGTGTAGCATACTGAATAAGATCTTGTCATTATTGGAAATAGTAGTATGTATGTTATAACTCTTCTCAAAATTTTCCACATATTTCTAGATAAAATAATTTAGGTAAATATTTTATTAATAGCAGCTAAGTTTCTTTCTCTCCCTGCTTACCTCGGAGTACTTTGGTATAAAAATATCAATAAGAGAAGATATATTAGTAATTTAATTAATAAAGGAGAATATTTGTAGCTCAGGTTAAAGAGAGGAGTCCTTGGTGCTCTCTGAGCTTGGTTGTTTTCTTGCAGATGTTTCATTACTCAAACTAGTAACATCATTCGTGCTAGTAAGGAATGGGATTTGCTCTCTGTTTATATTCTAGTAGCTTCCCCTGGGATAGTCTTAGAGGTACTTTTGTTTACTGTTGACTTGTTTGGCAACCAGACAAGCCAATACAGCACAACCAACACAAGCTCTAAAAAGGATAACACTGCCATACATCAAGAATTTCTCAGAAACTATCAACTAATGTTGGTAATGAAACATCAGCAAGAAAATGACCAAGCTTAGAGAACACCAAGGGCCACTCAGTAGTTAATTTATCAGTTCGCATATTACACAATGATCTGAACCAAAAGAGAGAATAAATGGTATTAATAACAATTCATGGACTTGTTTTTTCTGGCACAGGTGAGAAAAAGAAAAATTGAAGCATTGTTTTTATAATCAATATTATTATAGGTTTAAAAAAATTCTGATACAGTTTGGCTGAGTTTTAGAGTATGTATCTACAGCTCTGTGGCTCTGCATAGCTTTTCATGGGGAGGGACAAATACAAATTTTAGAAACTCATATTGAGACTTGGAGGTTATATGGAGATCATTCTTCTCTCTCTTTGGAAATCCTGTATTATTCAATCCAGGGCAAATTCCAAATTTTATTTGACTTAATTTAACTAAATTAAAAATTAGAATTTGATAGCCATATGGATACGTTCATTGGCCAATAATCAAAAGGAGCTATATGTGCCTGAACATTTTTGCTTGTAGGATCAAGGTAATAAAATTAAATAATCTTCGCAATGAAATACTAAACAAATGGCTGATCCTTTCTTCTTTGCATTCAATTTTATGGCTACATTTGCACTGTTCCTCTCCCTTTTCATACAAGATTTCTGTTAGTGATGTATACTGTGTTTTCCCTAAAGCATTGTTAATTTTAGCAGGACGGCGCTGTCATATATGCTTAAACAATTTCTCTAAAATTTTACAAGTATTTAAAAAGTCATTAATATGTTGACAAAATCTAACAGGCTTTCACTTTTCTTTTTTAAAAAAACAGGAAATGAAGTGCAGAAAATATAAGCATTGATAATTACTTTTATAACAACATCTATTCACAAAACCGTTGTATGTGATACCATAAACATCTTGGCTTATGTATATTTCCAAAAATGGTCCCTCATTCACATGAGGTAGAATTTAATTGGTAGTCCCAGGGTTTTATTGTTTCTAACTTTCATTATACAGGTAATAGTTTAGACTTACCTATACAATATTTTTCTGATGACTGCTATATAATTACAGTAAAAAAGAACTCACAGACAATTCTTGCTTAACAACCATTAAATCAGTTGCCATTTGAATGGCAATGCTGAATGAATGGTACTTAGACCCAGTCCCTATTGCAGCAGCTGTCTAGTCATGTGATAAAAACTTGGACATTTAGTGGCCTACTCAAACTTACAATCACAGGGGTGCTTCAACAACTTCTTCAATTTTTCTTCCGTCTCCATCTCTGACCTATTGTTCACCCTTCACAATGGCATTCCTTAGAATGGTAGCACTGAGGCTGAAATAGTTTGGCCTTCAACAATCCTTAAATAGCTTAACCAGTCTTAACCTTCAGGCCTCTACTTCAGTGCCAGTGTCACTGGCATTGCTGCTAAAGTATTACCTCGATCCCTGTGTTACAGCCCATCCACCCCGCACCCCAGCATGAAGTTCCAGCCAACCCCATTGCCCTTTACTTCTCACACCCTGCTATGCCCAGATGACCTTTGGTATCTTCCTTCAACTGCTGATAAAGTATACCTGGCCTGATTCAATATGAGGTAGCTGCTGGCTATACTCTAGAGCAGTGGTTGCCAACCGGTGGGCTGCGGCGCACTGGTGGGCCTCGAGAAAAATTTGGTGGGCTGCAGAGAAATCTCACCCCTAGAGCACCCCCCCCAAAGCAATTAATCCAGGCTGTGCAGAAACACAAGGCTGCACCGCCCACATGGCCCGCGGGAACCCTCCCTGCCCAACTCACTCCTTACCTGGCAAACTTGCCTGCTAAATTGCTATTTTTCCTTCTTCCGACCATCAGCTGTTCTGCTGTGCGGGAGATTTAGATTAGCTAGGAAGCAGGAAATGGTTGGATTTCTTACTTTTTAGCTAGTCTTTAGATGTTCAGCTCTGCTTTTAAGCACAGCCGAACCTCCCTTAGGACTGAAGCTTCTATTATTCAGTGTAGACTCACGGCAAGCAAATTTTATGTGACAGACTCAGGTAGCCAATGGCAGATAGATAGATCACTGAATGATTCTGTGACAACTGAATGATTCTGTGACAACTCAATGTGTCTGCCTGCTTGCCTGATTTTGGGTAAAAGTTGCTCTTTTTTTAATAAAAAATTCAAAATTTACATACATGGTGTGTTGTGAGTTAATTTTGTGAGTTTGCTAGCAAATTTTATGAGTTTGCTTGCAAGCAAATTTTATGACAGACTGAGCTAGCCGATGACAGATCTCTGAATGAATCTGTGATTCTGTGAGCAACTCAATCTGCCTGCCTGCTTTGCCTGATTTTGGGTAAAAGTTGCTCTTTTTTATATAAAAAAATTCAATATTTATATAAATATTTATAATATTTACATACAAGCCATGCCCAGCCAGTCACATGACCACCAATCCACACCCACAAATTAGGCCATGCCCACAGAACCAGTTAGTGGTCACTGAGATTTAAAATTAAGAGCTTGGTGATCCCTGAGGTCCAAAAGTTTGGCTACCCCTGCTCTAGAGCTTTTTCCTGAGTCCGTGCACACCTTTCTCCAAATCGTACAGAGTGTTGTCATGATATTTGATAAATTCCCTTTGATTGCAAGATTGTGTGAAGTTTTACTTTACATATATATTGAATATTAATTTTATATGGTTGATGATGCCTGAAGCATGGTTCGAAATGCAAACACAGTTTGAGCACATGGACTCTTGCAGCTAGAGCAACTTTTCCCACATTCAGTAATAGATACCTTGAAGTCACTGGGGAAATTCAATAACATATTTTAAAGACTTCATACATTTTATGTATTTATTTACTGTACTTATACCTGCCACAATCATAAGATTCTGTGGGAATCTTTTAGGATTACCAAGACAAATTTTACCATGCATATTTTTGTGTAGTTTTTAGTATGAAAACCAGCTGTTTTTCTACCAACTTTTAGTGGTCCAATTTGAAGATCTTTTTATTGAAGGGTGAAAGCCAGAAATAGACTGAGGCTTTCTTGTCACAGTTTAGGGAAATGGGTGTCATTCTGTAGTTTACATTTTTGGCAACTGTGCGAGTAATGTAAGTAACATGCCTTCCAATTCCATAGAGCCTTTAGTTAAATTCCAATATGTTGTATGTCTGTTCCTTGCAGACTGGAAAAGAAAGAACAGCATATCAGAAAAAAGAGAAAATGCGGGTCAGAGAATGAAACAGTGCTCTTACCTATCATGGACTCTGTTCTCATCCTTAAACATGCCCATCATATTGTTAGTGATATGGTACTTTATGATGTTTATCAATTTTTTATCATTGATATCAACAGCAGATATTTTAAAACTCAGTGTTGGGGTATTTTATTTCAGTTTATGGTTTTATAATTTGGATTACTGAAAATGTCCCCCATTTTCCATTTTTAAGATCAGCTTACATTGAGGAGGCTATTATATTTCATAATGTGGCAATTTTTTGAGTTTTCTGTACTGATTAAAATATACTTGTAGAGGTTTAAAATATTAATAATTGCAGAGAATAGTTCAGGTCTATTGATAAATCTACCTTTTTGTTCTAGCGGAGTTACCAAGATCAATAACCAAGCTGTCTTCCTTACGTGATCTTCCACTTCAACTGCAAGATTTCTACTATCAAGGCTTCTGTTTGGCTACCATCTATCCCTTTCTGCAACCTAATAAGAATGAGAAGACAATTCAGGAGCAAATCTTCAGGGCTGTACTGATCAAGAAAATGGAAAGGTAAATCTCTTTTGAGGAAGGGGGAATAAAAATTGATAAAGAGATTTCCTGCTGAGCTTTGATCCAGGTCAGAAATTAGAGCAGTGTCACATTACTATTTACTGCATAAACATTCTATAGGCATGTCATTGTTTAGGAATCTGTAGATTGGCAATATTGTCTGAGGATAACAAGCTGAAAATGTGTTTCATATTTGAATCAACTTTGGGCATAAAGTTAGGAGAAATTTTTTATATATTTTTGTTTCTTATTGTGACAGTGTTGTTGTTCAGTTAAGTACAGCTTGAAAAAGCATTTTGCTCTTGAATATTTTCATTCTGTTTTTATTAGTATGCAATACTATTAAAACAAAAATGAAAATGTTTCATAGTGCATGTCAATAAGACCATCTTTCAATCAACAGTTTTCAATTCTGTATCACCGTATATCTATTTTTTAAATAGGGAAATGGATTGCCTTTGATTTCTATAAGAACACTGAATGTTGATATTTGCAATGTTCAGAGATCATGAGAAATTTGGAAAATTAAATTAAAGTTAGGAAAAATTCAATGAAACCTGAGAATTTGATAAACCATATTTTTTATTCCAATGACCAAGGAAATCTTCCTCATATTTTTTTGGGATAAAAGATGCACATTTTGGCAATGTCATGAATTAGTTTTTAGGGTGATAAATACAATCTGTATATCACCTGTGCTAATAAAAAAAGAATTATATATTGTATTGCTGTTTGAAGGAAAATATAAAAAATAAAAACATAATCGTATTTATGATGGTAGCAGCAAGAATATTTGAAGTCCACAAATGAAAGAATTCATGCCAACATTTAGACATTTGGTATTAGAAATTTTAATGGAAAAGTTGAGAAATATACTCTGCATAGAGTAGATAGTTTCTGCATGTGTGATCAGTTAAGACAGGGTTGGTTCATGCCAGGTCCTGTTGGCAAACTGTATCTTTTGGGATCTTGGAGATAGGCATTCTCAATGGCTGTGCCTGATATTTTCTCTTTGCCCTTTGAGAGAGTACTATCTGCCACTAACTACAGCCTTCCAAATGGGAAGCAAGCATCTTCACCACTAGGCCACAACATCATGCTCTATATATGGCCCACTATATATATGGCTCACTAAAGTGCTTTGTGCTGCTTGCCATTTTTTAAAAAATCACTAAATTTACCATTGCACTGAGGACATCAAAACATTCTTCCAGCATCTCCTGATCTTACTATTGTCTTAATACTGTTAGCCACCAAACACCTGATCAGCACATAAGGTATTCTTTTGTGACTTGTGATTAATGGTCCTTTACCAAAACTAGAAATATACTGTATTTAGACATATTTGTTCTCAATAACATGCACTTTGTGAATAAAGATGAGCTTTTATTAATCTCCACATTAAAACTCCACATTGACTAGCTTTCATGTATTGATCTGACAACCTGGCTACCAAGACTGGAGCATTCAGATTCAGATTCTTATTAAATTACACAACGTATGTAGTTATAAGTTTTTAGATTATATATTACCAAAATAGAAGAATCACACAAGGTAACATCTGCAGTAATAACAGAATACAGAAAGGAGGTTTGGATGGACGGTTTTCTAGTTTAAAAAAAAGAACTCTAACTACCAAATAAAATAGAAAACTCTGGTTTTCCCTTGAGATGGTTTTCACAGAAAAACCTGTGGTTGATAGCAGTTACATCTATGGCTATGGGTTACAAATATGGCTTCCTAGGCTTGTGCTTCAGCATACATATTTTCCAATGAAACAATGACCAAGACAGGAAGATCATTTTATTATGATTTATTTATTCAGAACATTCTGATTAAAAAGGATTCCTCTCATTCAAAGATGGAACCCTGATTCTCAGCTTTCAGTCCCTCTTAGTTAACACATCAAAGAAAATAAAAGAGAAAAGTTGATTGGATAGGATAAAAGTAACCCCTCCTTTTCATAGAAAATCAGTTAAATGGAGTCGAACATGTTACATATTTTCAGCCCATAACATTACACCTGCTCATTTAAATAAATTTTGACAAAAGCAGGGGTGTAAACTTTTTAGTCAAGTGTTTTATTCTACGTATACACATCAATACATAAACAGTGTGGCACCTAAGCATCATACATTTTGGTGCAAACAAAATAATAACATTAATCATCTCTAATGTTAATACACATATTTCTAGATTATAATCTTTCATTTTTTAATTATTTAATATTCCAATACATTCTTCTAATGCCCATCAGCATATTAAGTTTACATGATAATTTCATTATTCAATTCCTTCTTTTATTTTTAATTTAAAAAACTCTTTTGGCAAGCAGTGTGGTTCCAGGTTTTTACATTTCAATACAAACATGACCATAGTTACATATTCATCTTTCTTGTTCAGTTTCATATCATATTATTACTTATTAATATTAAGTTCATTAAACTTATTTTATCCAATTTCAATTCTTATCTTATTTCATTTTTCTTGGGATATTCTCATATCTTACTTTACAGTGTTATCTAAGATTCTTATTTCATTTCTATATTCATTGCACATATTACTTTTATCTGTCACATTTGCAATTTTATCAATCATTCTATTAATTCTAGAAATTGTCCCCTTTAGTTGTCAATTCAAGCTTACCACCTTCATTCTACACTAATAATATTTTCCTATCTACTAAATATCAGATATACATATATTTTACATCAGATTCTGCATGGTATTCTTTTCTTAATCACCTTATAAATCATCTATATATTGCAACAATATTAATCCAGTCAATTAATTATGGAAACTAATATTAATCTTTCCATTATGTTTCTCAATTTTATACATCGCTAACTATCAATTAATATTCTTATAATAAATTCCCATTTCCATATCTATTTCATTAAATTCCATATCTAATATAACGATAATCCTTAGAAAGAAAAAAATGAGTTCCAATCTTATCTATTTTCAAATACTTATTCTTATATATCACAACACATTACCTTGCAGAATCACCTTCCCTATCCTTTTTTACCCATTGTCTCTCATCCTCCTAACTATGTTATTTATTTTCATTCTTGTTTGCTTCCTGTTTCTCTTTATTTTCTGGACCTTTCTCTTAGTTCCCCATTTTCCCATTATTATTTCCCCCCATTTTTCATTCCAATTATTTATTTTATCCCCCTCCCTCTCGATCTTTTTTCTAGGGTTCCCTCTTCTGCTTTTTCCCTTTCCTTTGTTTAGTTTTCCGAACCATTCCCCCTTTCATTATCACATCAAACCACAGATTTTTAACTTTAAATCTTTTTTCCTCCTGCTTAAATTATTGTTGCTCCACTTGATCTTCAAGACTGGTTTCCTCTTTATTTAACTCTTCCCCCTCTGGTTCTCTTTGTTCTTCTTCGATCTGAATCACCATTTCTAGTTTTTGTAATTACTGCTGCACATTTCCAAGCTTACTTTCATCATTTCTTTCATATCTTGTAGATCCAGTCTCATTTCCGCAAATAATTCCCCCATTCTGTATGCTGCTCCTTTTTTTCCTTTTCCTCAATAATTATATCCAATTCAAATGTCTAGTAGGTTGTTTCAACCAGCGTCTTTTATATTTAATTTCAACAATCAATATCCATAAGTCCTTGTTTCCAGGTTCTTTTCCAATTTTTTCCCAAAGATACCGGGTGGTTCCAAAGCAATTTTTTCAAATATCTTTCCCCCTGTAATATTCTGGTATTTCACTTTTCAGGGTTTTTATTTTATTATGATGGAGTTCCTCTTATTTTCTTTTAAGTTCCAAGTTCCAATTTTAAAAAGACCAAACACTTTTCAAAGAGTCACTGAAATTTTTCCTGTGGTGCTCTCAACTCTATTTCCACGTTCCACCCTTTCTTTCCCTTTTTCCCTTTTTTTAAGTTATAAAACTTTTATTAATTTCACTAATTTCAATTATTAGCTATTATTTCTTTTCAACACCAGCATTTACTTTGTCTATTTAGTGCCAAAAGTCCAATAGTTATCCAATTTAATTTCCAAGCCTTTTGTCCTCAAATATTTTCCTCTGAATTTTCACCTCCAAATTAGTTTGTTTCAATATTCAAAGCCAGTTTTATAAGTTCCAATTTCCTTCCCTCTCTCTCTGATCACTGCTTCTACACACTTTCATCCAAAATAGTTCTTTGTTTCTTAATTCCGGGGTACCGCTCCAGCACAGTCCTGGACTGCTTCCCATCTTCATGGTGGCCATTTTTGACCACCACTGCAACTTGTCTTCGGAGGGGGTTTGTCTTGTCAGGGAGGGAAAATGCAGTTCCCCTCGACCCTCCAAGCAATTCCCCCTTTCTTCACCACCCCTCCAGGGTGGTTCCGGTCCCAATTGGGACCCTCCAACAAGTGAGCTCAGAGCGAAACCACGCATGATCGTGGATTTCGCTCCGACCACAATGAAAGAGCAACTGGAAGCAAAGGCATAAAATTTGGGATGTTAATGAGGAAAAAAGTCATAAGGTTATTTGAAGTTCATGGAGAGACAAACCAAGTATCAATTAGTGCTGACAACCTCTCTCTTATCAGAAGATAAACTGTGGATATCCTATCCTAACCTGTGGAACAAAGACAGTTTTTTGAACTTTAATTAATTTAATTTAATAAATTAAATTTATTAATTTAAGAAAGAAGTTATTGATCAAATTATTAATATTATTTAAAAAGAATAAGTTGAATTAAAACACAAAACAACTGTATTAGTTAGCAAGTATAATAATATTTCAAAGCCCATATTGGTACTACAAAGTCCATTCTGTGGCCCTCATTTCACCAGCCATTTTTATGGTTCTGTTGAAATAAAGCATTTTGTATCTTGTATTAGGATTTTCTGCAATATAGAACGAAGTACTTACAGTTAAATTGCTTGATTAGGAAGCATTTTAGCCAACAATTTACAGTTTTAGAAGCTGTAAAATTGTATGCAATGTTAGATTAGTTATAAATTAGAGCAAGTCTAGTTCCAACATTTTGTTGAAGAGCCTATAGTTAGTGAAGATGTTCGTTTGATGTAACTAAAAACCAAGATTATTGAAGGCTCAGGTGTAAGTGCAAATTCATTAAGCAGCAATTTTATGTCCTTTAAATGTAGGTAAGATTTCCTGCTAGGCTCTAAAAGGCTTTTATCCTTCATGTGTCTGGCACAGCACAGCTTTTTTGAAACTACTCCATACAAGGTGCAATTTTCAAAAAGCATTTGTTTTTAGCAGTGTCCCTGTGTTCCTATGGCTCTCCTTGTATCTATAGCTAGTTTTTCATCTATCACCATCTATAATAGTTCCATATTAGAGCAGGAATCATTTTATTTTGCTGGGTTTTCTTTACAGAGAAATATGTGGTGTAACTTTTGAAAGAATATGTGCTAGTGTTAGTATTTAGGTTTTTGTTCTAATTTCATTTTAATCTGACAGATGAACATTTAAAGCTGCAGATAATTTAAGATCACAACTGAGCCCAAAATTTCTGTTGCTAAGCAAGACAGATGTTAAGTGAGTTTTTCCCCATTTTACGAATCAGGTAATTGTTAAATGAGTCTGACTTCCCCTATTGCCTTTGCTTGTTACAATAGTGACCACATGACTCTGGGACAATGCAACTGTCATAAATACACACCAAATACCAAGCACCCTAATTGTGATCTTATGACCCCGGGATGATACAATGGTTGTAAGTGTGAAAACCAATCATAAATCAATTTCTTCAGTGCCGTTGTTACTTTGAACAGTCACTAAAAGTCAAGGACTATTTGTATTATGTTTGTATCTTGGAGAATACTTATTGAAACTAGTGATGGTCATGATACAATCCTTTTAGACAATTGTATACATTTACTAATTTGAATATTCAAATTTGATTGACTTTGGAATGATGATTATATGAATTCTGAAAGGCTTAGTTCAAAGAATTACACGAGCTTATTTTATAGGATGCATCTGGTGTAGTATTTTTCAACCTTGGCAACTTTAAGATGTGTATACGTCAGCTGCCTGCTGGCTGGATAATTCTGGGCATCAAAATCCACATCTCTTAAATTTGCCAGGTTTGAAAATACTAATTTGGAAGCTGCTTGGAGCTTTTGGAAACCGAACAGTATATAAATTGTAGTAATAAATAGTAAAATAAAAAGTTTTCAGTGTAATTGTGGCATGTTGTACATATCACTAGAGTACATACTTTTTATTTTAGCTACCCCCCGAGCTGGAATATTCTCCAAATAAATGTATTTTAACTTCCAAAACTGTCAGTCAGCATCTCCCCGTTACCTGAAGATGGCCAGATCTAGGAAGGTTCTTCTAGCACCCTGATGGAGAACCTATGGCACAGGTGCCACAGATGGCACGCAAAGCCCCAGCCAAACTTATCTCACTGTGCATGCATGCGCCTCCCAGCTGATTTTTGGCCTGTTTGAGGCCTTTTTTTGGCCTTTCAGAGGCTTGAGGGAAGCCTATGCAGCCTGTGGAGGCCGAAAAACAGGCCCATTTCATAACTTCCTGTATTTCCGGAAATACCGGAAGTGATGAAACGGGCTGCATTTTTGGGAGGCAAAAGGCTCAAACAAAAAATTTCCATGTGCTGGCAAGCCCAGGGCAGGGCTGGCGGTTGTGATCAGGGAGGCACTTTGTCCAGGGGAGTCCACTGTCCCGCAGATAGGCAGGTGTGAGTCTCTCCTCTTGAGGTTGGGTCCTGGGGGTCATTTGGGTCTGTTCCTCATGTACCTATCTCCCAGCTGTGTGGCTACAGCCCTACCTGCCCTCCTCGATGTCCTCTCAGGGGTGGCGGTTGAGTTCCCCAGGCTTATGGTCCTGGGGGACTTTAACTTGCCTTCCCTGGGAGAGGCATTGGGGTTAGCGCAGGAGTTCATGGCCTCCATGGCGGCCTTGGACCTGACTCAGGTAATACAGGGTCCGACTCATGAGGGGGGACACCCGCACAACCTGGTTTTTCTCTCGGGGCAGTGGAGAAATGATCTGGGGGGTCTTCAACTATACAACCCCTGTCGTGGACAGATCATTATCTCCTCCGACTGGCCTTCCAGTATGCCACCCATGCCGTTGGGAGGCGGAACTGGTCAGATGGTTCCACCCCAGGTGCCTAATGGACCTGGAAGGGTTCATGAAGGTGCTTGGGTCAATTCCGGCCTCCTTTGCCCACGGCTCAGTTGAGACCCTGGTGGACGCCTGGCAGACGGCTGCCACCAGGGCACTGGACCGAGTTGTTCCTTTGCGGCCTCTGACCCGCCGCAGATCTCGAGTAGCTCCCTGGTTTTCTGCGGAGCTCCAAGATATGAAGCAGTGGAAAAGAGGCCTAGAAAGCTGTTGGAGGTCTAGTAGGTCTGAATCTGACCAATTTCAGTTAAGAACCTATATTAGACCCGTACCAATCAGGTTTCAGGCCCGGGTACAGCACGGAGACGGCATTGGTCGCCCTGGTGGATGATCTCTGGAGGGCTCGGGACAAGAAGGTTCTCTCGCCCCTCTTGTTCAACATCTACATGAAGCCGCTGGGTGAGATCTTCTGTGGTTTTGGTCTGATGATACCCAGCTTTATGCTGATGATACCCAACTTTTCATCTCCACCCCTAACCAACCCAGTGACACCCTCAACGTGATGTCCTGGTGTCAGGAGGCGGTGCAGGTCTGGATGGGGAGGAACAGGCTCCAGCTCAACCCGGCTAAGACCGAGTGGCTGTATATACTGGCATCTCGATTTAGTCAGGATATTCCATCTCTAGCTGTGGTGGGAGAGATGTTGCCCCCCATAGATAAGGCTCGCAACTTGGGTGTCCTCTTGGATGCATGGCTCAGTTTGGAGGAGCAGGTGGGAGCTGTGGCCAGGGGGGCATTTGCCCAGGTTCTCCTGGTTCACCAGTTGCAACCCTTCCTGGATCGAGATGCCCTGCGTATGGTCACTCATGCGCTCGTCATTTCCCATTTGGACTACTGTAACGCTCTCTACATGGGGCTGCCCCTGAGGACCACCCGGAGGCTTCAACTTGTCCAGAATGCAGCAGCGCGGGTTGTGATAGGAGGTTCCTGATACTCCCATGTTACACCCCTCCTGCGTGAGCTGCACTGGTTACCGGTTGCCCTCCAGGTGAGATTCAAGGTGCTGGTGCTAACCTATAAAGCCCTTCATGGCATTGGACCGGGATATTTGCAGGAAACCCTGCTGCCAATAACAGCTTCCCGATGACCCGTGCGCTCCCACCGGCAGGGCCTGCTCAGGGTGCTGTCAGCCAGGCAGTGCCGGCTGGTGGCTCCCAGGGGTAGGGCCTTCTCTGTGGGGGCACCCACCCTTTGGAATCAGCTACCCCTGGAGCTCCGGGTGGCCCCTGACCTCCGATCCTTCCACCGTAACCTAAAAACTTGGCTGTTCCAACTAGCCTACCTGGACTGAAAGGGCGGAGGGTTTTTTAGTGGTAGTTTTAAATTTTTAACCAATTTATGGGATTCTGGTTTAATTGATTTTTAATGTTTATATTGTGGTGTTTTTGGTATTGTAAGCCGCCCTGAGTCCTTAGGGAGATAGGGCGGCATATAAATCTCATAATAAAATAAAATAAAAAAATAAAAATCAGTTGGGAGGCACATACATGTGCAGTGCAGATAAGTTTGGCTGGGGCTCTGCGTGCCATCTGTGGCACCTGTGCCATAGTTCGCCATCACGGTGCTGGGAGGTGCACGCAGGGAGCGGGGGGCCCATGCGCAATTTTCAGTGCAGGAGCCCAAAAAGGTTAGCCGCCACTGTTCTAGCGGAATGAAATGTTATTGTTGGTGCTATTTATAATTCAGTGTTAATTATGAACTCAGAGATACTCATAACAGGCAGTTTAATAAAAACAGTCCATCAGGTTGAAGCATAGTGCTTTCAAATTCAGAGTCATTCCGACTATAGTATCACAGCCAGTAATAAATTTTAAAGCAAATTAAAATATGATTTAGTTTTTGTCATCTTACATCAGGCACATTTTTCTTTCATCTTCTGATTATTTCTGAATCATACTATGAATTTTCTTAATTTTATTATTGTCTTATAGTTGAATAATCAAATTATTAGTACCCCATTTGCCATTTAATTCTATATGAAACTTTGTTCATGAAGTTACAGACAATCCTGTTTTTACTTCAATATGCCACACACAGACTCTCTCTCAGAAATATAAAATCACCAAGGTTTCCAGCCAAAAAATCTCATTATCACCTTGTGTTTCCAATGCTTTCTGTATAATAAGAAATAATCCCTGATATGCAGATAAGGAAATGAACTGAGGCAGGATGGAAATCCAAGAATTTTTTAAATTATGAAATAAGTATCAAAGGTTGATGAAGAAGTTTCAAAATTATAAAAAAAAGAATTTTGTTGGTGACAGGTATAAAGAGGTTGTAGATGAGAATTTTCGTTGCGGGACTGCTTGTTCTCAGTGATTCTTACGTGACAGAACAGATTCACACTGATTTACACTTTCAGGAAGCCCTGAGCAGAAGAGGAATTGCTAACAGCAGTACCTTAATAGAGTGGCTGTCTCTTTTACAATTTGATTCCCTTCAAGCATATTACTAGAATAAAAACATGAGGAAGGGGTATATAACTGAGAAGGAAATAAGCATAATGAAAAGGTCATTTATGGTTTCAGAGAAATATTTTGGCAATCTTTTTCTGACATTTTATTTTTTTTTATTACCAGATAATCACTTCTGTGTGTTTAATATAATCTTCAATTAAACATCTATGTAACAATTTCTATACAAGTTTTAAAAGGCATACACTCTAGTATTATACAATTACCCATAAGCTTAATGTTTCTTACAAAAGAGATACTGTAGGAAAATAATATCCAATTTATTGCACTTGAGATTTATTAACAGCAGGAATGCATACTATTTCTGGTTTAATTTTTGTTTACAGTTGAAACAATCTTTTGAAACTAAAGGTAAAAGTCTTTTCAATTAGAACATTGACACATTAGTTTAAGAATATTTAGTTATCAGATTTTAGGTAATGCATTATCATTTGTTTAATCTAGTTATAATACAGATAGTCCTTGACTTACAACAGTATACTTAGTGTAAGGGATCAACCCCTGGACCCTTTCCAGATGCATGTTCAGAAGAGAAGGATACGTATGAGACTGCAGAGGAAAGTATGCAGTCAAGTATTGGTCAGGATAGGAACTCAGAGAATGCTAGCCTTTTGGAGGAGCCTCAACTGGGTGGATCGGATGAGTCAGGCTGAGGCTGACGGACATGAGCTGCAGCTACAACAAGTTGGTCAGGAGGCTCCAGGCTAGGGCCTGTTAGTAATGAGGAGATGGAGTGCACACCTCCTCCTGATCCAAGGACATATAGAACAGACAGGTACAACGCTGATCAGCAACCTCACTTCTCATGAAGGGCTGCACTGGCATTGCTTAATTAACTCCGCCCTTAGGCCTTGAGTGTTGCTGGAGCAACATGCCCAATTCTGTACCTTGTATGCTCATGCCATTTTCAACTCTTGACCTGCTTTACTGGACTTGGTGTGTGCCTGTTAGACTTGATTGCCCAGTGACTGTTGCTGTACTGAGCTTGGAATCTAGACCTGCGCAACAAGGGGGTGATTTCCAAGGACCTGTTTGGGGGGTTTGATTAAACTCCTGTAGAACTCTTGCCTTATGTTGGGGGGGGGGATTGGGGCAGCACATTTAGTGACCATACAAATTTACAACAGCACTGAAAAAAGTGTGTTATGACCATTTTTCACACTTACAACTATTGCTGCATCCCCATGTTCACGTGATCAAAATTCAAATGTTTGGCAACTGACTCATATTTATGACTGTTGCATTATCCCGGGGTCATCTGATCACTTTTTGCCATCTGCTGACAAGCAAAATCAATAGGGAAGCCAGATTCACTTAACATCTGTTACTAATTTAATAACTACAGTGATTCACTTAACTGACAAAGAAAGGTCACAAAATGGGGGGGGGGAACTCACTTAACAACTGTCTTGTTTAAGAACATACATTTTGGGTTCAATTATGGTCGAGGACTACCTGTATTGGAAATATGGAATGATGAAAGAGTTACAGAAAGTCAATTGCAATTACATAGGATATATATTTAAAAGTAAGATTAGGAAAGAAGAATTAATATATTTGGGGAGTAGCATAGCAGTGTTAATATTTATATATCTGGAGCATTCTGCCCTTACACTATTCAGCCATCCAGGCATAGGCCATTTTAACAGAATAACAGAGTTGGAAAGGACATCGGAAGTCTTCTAGTCCAATGCGTGCTGCTCAGGCAGAAAACCTCTACCATTTCAGACAAATCGCTGTGCAATCAATTTTATAAACAAAGTTATTTGAGCAGATTACATACACTGTACTGTATGACACTGAGTCTCTGGTTTGGGATCAGAACCCAGAGAAATATGATGTGGCTTGATTTTGCTTTAATTCTGGTGCCTTTGGTGGTTTCTTTCAGATCATCAAATGAAAATCCATCTATGACATGTATGTTGTATTTATTTAGCTTACATACCTTACAAAGGCAATTAAAAACAAACATTCGCACTTATTAAAAACTGTGAATCGCACTTAATCTTCATCCTGCAATCTCAGTTGTTACCCATAAAAACCTCATACAAAGTAAATTGTAAACTATCATAATATGTTTATTAATTTTGCCGCCAGGCAAAATAAGTAAATGTACTCAAATCTTTATAAGAATCCAGGAGGCTTTGAGGCTAGTAATAGAATAGAGCATTTGAATGTATGAGCTAAAAAGAACAAAATCGAGAGGCAGGAGATTGTGTGATATCTTGGTTTGTAAGTGCTGAATGTTTATTGTATCAATATTGTGTCTTATATTAAATATTAATACTAAACAAAAATCAGAGGATTGCAGTAAAATTTGGATAAGGAAAAAGTAAACCCATTAAATTTTAAGGCACCTTTGAAGATTTTTTTAAAGTAAAAAATATAAAATTCTGCGCCTCCTGTTTTTATATCAGGTTGTCCAGCATGGACGGCATATTATAGCATGGATGGTCTTCTGTCATTTTGGAGAAGAAAAACTAAATCAATTTACATTACAAGACAGTTTTGATTAATGATAAGGAAGAATATTTTGACTAATTCAAGCTGTTTAACAATAAAACAGGAAGGTCTTTGCTTTGAAAAATGATTTTTTTCTTAATTAGAAACTGTTTTTACCCATTACTTCTGGAAACCAATGTGATACTTAGTCCTTTAAATACTCTGAAAATACCTTTCTGAGTACCCACTTATCCCTCTCCTGTTTACTACATGTAATTAGCAATTTTGTTCTACTTTCTTCAGAAAACCAAATTGATGATCACTTGAAAGTTATAAAAGAACTTACTGTATCCTTTAATTTCCAAACTGAATGTGTGTTGTATATGAAATTTGTAGTTCTAAAAGGGTAGAGTGGTATGTCCTACCTCCTTTCCTTCCTGCTTGCTGCTGTCCATAATGAATCCTGGGTTGCCTTGACAGTCATTTTTACTTTTTAATTCCCTTGTTCCATAGTTCTGAATGTGATAGAACTTAATTTGTAAGATCCATTTTCTTCCTTTTTCCCTCTCCTTCCTTCCTTCCTTCCTTCCTTCCTTCCTTCCTTCCTTCCTTCCTTCCTTCCTTCCTTCCTTCCTTCCTTCCTTCCTTCCTTGGAATATTGTATATATGAATGATACGGTTGGAAAATTCAAAAGATTATATTTTACTCTGCCTCCTCTTTAGCTAATATTTAGTTACTATTTGGGCTCAAGAACAATTTGTACTTTTCATTCAGATTAGAACAACTTGTCTACTAGATCAAGAAATTAAATTATTTAAAGATCATATATAAATAATGCATAACTAGAGTGAAGGCAGTCTGTAGAAATAAGGTAATATTTTAGTAAGAGTGGTACTTTAAAAAGATTAGACATTAAATGTATAAGTTCATATTCTGGGATACTTCATGAAAATAAGGATGGTGTGTTTTTCAAATACATTAAATTTTACTTCAAGACTATTCCTTTATTTATTGGTATAGGAAATCTATAAATTTCTATAATTCCCTTTTGTATGATTTGATGCTGTGTAAGAAGTTTAGTATAGGAATTAGAATAAATTTAAGATATACTAAGCTTTGCATAAAATTTGATAATATTGGTGCTATGATATAATTGAGAGCTCTTTTCTTTTTAGACCTTTGCAAAGAGAACCTGTCAATGAATGGAATACTTTGGAGATTGAAAATTGCTTCTTCTCAGATCAACTTCCAGATAAATCAAAAATACCAGACCTTATTAAAAAAGTAAGTTGATAGAAAATGCTTGAAAAATAATAAAATGTAAATGCAAAATCATAAACGGAAAGCCCTTAGAATTCACTACATCTCTGGAACCCATTGCATTCTTTTAAGTTAGCCATGCAATTTAAATAAATATTGTAATTGACAATAGAGTTATCAAGTTCTAATTTTCCATAAGTATTTAAATTCCAATTTTATGGACATGCCCATCTCGCTTTCTTGGCAAAAATACACAGCTTTCTTATAGGATGTTCTTATAACTTCCCAGTCTAATCTTGCATCTTGTCATCCAAGTTGTAAAGTAATCTAATCCTGTTTACCTTTTTCAAAGGAGCCAAGATGAGTTAGTCCTGCCATCCAATTGAGCAGTAAAATTGGATTGTGGTGCAACAAACCCTGCCCATTTTTTATATAAGAAAATGCATTGGATTGGATCTACAAAGGAGGAAGTAGTGTGATGGACTGCTGTGAAGCAGCAGTTTTCCAGGAAGGAAGGAGTACATTCCAAGGAGAGGGAGACAAAAGACAACACCGACAATAACTACTTTGGAGAAAGATGATGAAATTTAGGTTAGCCATTCTCTAGAATATTCCAGAGTACAATAATTAGGGTTAGATCAGTATAGTTTAGTCTGATAAGATTCTGTCTATGTGGTGCAAGTTTAATAGGTTTAATAAAAGTTAAAATTATGCAATTGATTCTTAATCTCTTAGACTTGGAGTTCAGATTATCCTGTAAAGAAAGCAGAATATTTTATAGATGAATTATATAAACAACTTGCTTGGCAGACTTTCCTAACTTTTCTAAAATAGGGGCTTTTTTCTTGGCTCTTTTCTTGAATTGTTGGAATCATTTGAGACAGCTCAGTTCATCCTGAAATGCTTCATGCTTATTCAGTGTGCATTGGAAAGCAATGAATAGAAAGAGCAATTGCCACACCCTTGTGCTGGTAGTTGCAGACATTTATTTCCAAGGCTGTTAAGAGTACAATCTGTTATAACAGTATGAGTTGAAGATCCATTTTAACTGAGGGAAAAATATAATAGTTGGTGTGTGTGTGTGTGTGTGTGTGTTTGTGTGTGTTTTAGTTTTATAGTGAATACAGATCAGAGATATGTATCAATGAAGTAGAAATACTTAAACTGAAGTGATCTTTCAGCCACATTTGCTTTTGTTTTTATTGTTTTACCAAAATATTTGGTTAAATATTTTAATTTAACATTTTCTTTCTTAACAGGAAACTAATATTGCATATACTTAAGCATTAATAGTATCATAAAAGTGAATATGATTAAGACTATAGTATTAGTACATTGAACGTATTTTCAGTATGCTGATATTTTTAAATTAACTTAAAAATATTATTTCAAATAATGAAATCTAAAGTGTTTTAATTGCTTCAGTATAACTGTCCAAGATGTAATACAATTACACTATTTGTGTCTTTATTTCTTTTAATAGTTTTAAGTATTATAAAACTTCAATTCGGTTTCAGTTAAAGTAACAATTGCATAATACTATAATTTAAAACTTAAATTAGAAAAGTTAAAATGATAATATTCTAATACTTTATAGTACAGATAGTCCTCGAGTTATAACCATAATGCCTGCCTATTATTGTTGCAAGTCAGCCTATTACAATCTAAGTTGTGACAAATGTTAAATGAATTGCTGCAAATAACACTTTGCTGTCCCCAGTACAATTGTTAAATGAACATGCGGGTCATTAACTGGAGTATGAGGTGAATTAGGGATGGGGGAAATTCTGGAGGCTTAATACAGGCATAGGCCCACGGCATCTCCAATCCTGAGATACCCAATGCTCTGCTTCCTGTCCGTTGGAATCCCACATGCCCTTCCCCATTGATCACTCCCTTACCTTTTAATGTAAACCTAGTTCTGGAAGCTCTGCCATATTTGGAATGAAAGCAAGCTGTTCTGTTCCTTGGTGTCACTAGACTGTGTCGGAAACCATTTTCAGAATAGCTAAAATGAATTGTGGGCCCTTCAAAATGGTACTTGCTTACAGAAGCAAAAGAGGAACAACCTAGGAAAAGGGCGCTCGTTCTTTCCCAGTCCTACCGCTGACTTGCATGCATGCCCACTCCACTTATCTTGTCAGTGAGAAACACTGGGGAAGGAAAATGCTGGGCATGCCTACCTTTTTTGTTTTTACCATTGTCCATCCTCCTGCAAATTTCCTCTTGTCTTTCTGGAGCAAAATAGAAACCAGTTATCTAGCTTTTCAGAGCTTTCTCTGAAAGCCAGCTGACTGGAGCAGAAAGCTCTGAGAGCAATCATCATTTCCTATAGAAAATGGTGTCTGCTTCCAGGAGGCATGCAAAGCAGGCAGGCCTAAGCACTTCAGAATCCTGAGAAGGTTGGGTGGGGGTGAGCAGATGAACATTGCAGCATCCCCTTGTACAATTGTAAGGGTGAATGACTGTGGGGACTACAATTGTCATAACTTTGAAACAGAATCTGGGGGCATCTTTTGTAACTTGGAACATTTGTTAAATGACTTGTCTTATTTCAAGGACTACCTGTAAAATACTTTTTCAAAGTATTTAATTTAGTTCCTAAGTGTCTGTTTTTTTAATTAAGTGTCCAGAAATCAATGTATTTATTGAACGATGTAGGTACATAAAATAAAGAAAAGAATGGACAGGAATGCTACTACAATATATAGTATAACATTTTGAAAACATTTGTAAAATAAAAGAATTGTGGACATTTTCCTTGGATATGATGATGTGAAAACAAAAATATGCTCTTGGCTATTTTTTCAAAGTGCATATGTTCATTTTTACTTCATGTTTTGCATTGAAATAAGAGCTTTGTGAATATAACAAAAGCGTTTCATGATATGCCCAGAAGATATGTTGATTTTAGCCTATTTTCCTCATGACTTTCTAGAAAGTTTGTCTTTCTGGCTAAACTGAAAATAGTTGTGGAAAAAGACTATAGTGCTTGAACCCAGCATTCCAGAAATTGTCTGAAGAACAGATTTAAAAGTAACACTTGATTCCCACTTGTTTTTCAATTCAGGAATGAAGTGTTAGTTTCAAATCTCTGTTGATATTTTATATATGCATATATGATTTGTTCAATATATTTTGCATACTTCAAAATATAGTGCTTGAAAACAGATAAAGATTCATTGTAACATTTTTAGATTAAAAATAAGTCAAAACACATGTTTATCCTCTTTTTTAATGCTCTGATCTAGTACATCCATTATATATTATATGTTACACATTATCCTGTGCAGCATTTTGGATTCACTGACCAGGGGATATTTTGAAGAGAAAAAAAAATGAATATAGTAATTATTTGCAACATCTTAAAGTTGCTATGGATTTTCCCAAAATTGTGTTATCTTCATGCCTTGAAGCAAATTTTGAATCCAAAGTAGTGCACAGTCCTAAAATAAAACTCACACATGTGATAATGCTTGAAGGTTATAAGGAATATGTTACGTTAACTTCCAGATTAATGGAAGTTTTATTTCCTTCTAATTAGCCCAACTTGCAATGACTCCAAATCTTAGCATAGCTCCTGGCTGCCTGGTTACTTGCTGGCTTGGATGGTTGATTAATTGGTATGAAGTTGGGCCAAACTCAATATTAGTTAATATGAATAGTTGCCATCCATTTCAACTTTTCCTGGGACACTCCAGTAATATCTCTGATCCTGACTATCTTGCCTCCCCTTGTTGTCCCTATTAAGTTTGCATAGAGAGACGAGACGCGGAGTGCTTCAGCTCTTGTTTATTGTGACTTCAGCTCAGAACGGACCCAAATGGCTCAGCCACGGCAGCTATTTATAGCCGGCTGCCGCGGCTGCCAACCAATCAGAGTGCAGGGTTTTCCCGCACTTTTACAACCAATGATTTCAAACACTTTACAACATCAACCAATCACTTCAAACTCTGCATACATAACACCCCTCTCCATTAGGTTTGGTCCATACTCAAACCCCATCTATCTAATATACTCTTGTAAGTAGGTGGGGCTCTTATGGGTACGTTGAGACCTGCATGGTTCAGGTGTTTTGGGAATTTCACCTTGTGAGGAAATAAATGTATCTGCCAACATTTCCTTATTAGGATTTCTTGTACTGGTAGAACCTGTTTGGTTACTACAACCTGGTCTCTCCTCCCAATCTAATTCCAACCCAGTGTTATCCTCTAAGTCTGGTAATGATGTGCAATCCTCCATTTGTAAAAATGGTTGTTGGGACTGTGACAGGGTTTGGGATGGTTCCTGTCGTGTTAGCTCGTTACACATGGGGTTGATTCTTACTAGCTCATTACCTCCATTATCTCCCCTTCCCCCCTAGAAAAGGCTGTGGGGATGATGTCCAGGGAGGAGCAAGGGCGATGCTCCAGAGGCAGTCTGGACCGTAACTGGTCTATGTGCCTACTCCACAAGGCACCATCTTCAGTTTGGATCCTGTAAGACCTGGGGCCTGTAACCTGGGTTATCTCTGCAGGAATCCATAGTGGTTCACCTACAAGGTTTTTAGCATAAACAAAATCACCCACGGAGAAATGGCGAGTTTTGCTAGTGGAATCTAATGGTGCGTTGGGTGCGTAAGTGGGGTGAAGGCAGTCCAGGGTAGACCTGAGTTTTCTACCCATCAAAAACTCGGCTGGAGTTAAATTAGTGGATGGGTTAGGAGTGATGTGTTGGATACTGAGTAGTTTTTCAACTTTCTCAGTGATGTCCCCTGGACCCAATTGCTGGAGCTTCTCTTTGGTGAAGCGTACCATGCGTTCAGCCTGGCCGTTAGTCGAAGGATGCCCAGGGGCTGTGAGGATGTGTCTGATACCCTGTTGTGCTAAGTATGATTCAAATAGGTTGGCAGTAAATTGAGGACCATTGTCAGAAACAATAACATCAGGTAACCCGTGAGTAACAAAAAGTTTCTTAAGCTGTTTGATAACAGCATCTGCTGTGGAGGTTATAGGGATAACCTCCAACCATCTGGAGTATGCATCAACCACAATAAGGAAAGTGTGCCCTCTGGTAGGGCCAGCAAAATCAATATGAATCCTGGACCATGGACCCCTAGGACATTCCCATTCCTGTTTGGGGGCGAGAGGAGGTGCAGGCCTGACTTCTGACAGTTTGGGCAGGATGCAACCCAGTTCTCCACCATTTTGTCTATACCTGGCCACCATACATAACTCCTGGCCAATCCCTTCATTCTGACAATTCCCTGATGACCCTCATGTAACATTTCCAAAACCTCTTTCTGCAGTTTTGCAGGAATAACCACCCTGTTTCCCCACAAAATACATCCCCTTAAAACAGATAATTCAATTTGTCTGGATTTGAAAGGTTGGGAACCCTGAGGTAGATCTTGTAATGGCCAACCTTTTTTAACCCAACCTACAATAGGAGCCAATAAAGTGTCCTTGGCAGTTTCTCTAGCAATTGTAGCAGCATGGACTGGAAGCTTGGCAACAGTTTCTAGAAAAAATGTGTAAGTTGCAGGAGCAGGGTCCTCAGTGTGCAAAGGAAGTGGCAGCGACTCAAAGCATCTGCATGCCCAATGTCTTTTCCCAGTCTATGGATGAGTTTATATGAATAAGCAGCAAGAAATTCAGTCCATCTCAGCATTCTGGGTGACAGGATGGTTGGTGTTGGTCTGTCTCCTGCCACAATGCCCAACAGTGGTTTGTGATCTGTGACAATGGTGAATCTTCTCCCATAGACGTATTGTGGAACTTCTTGACTGCTGCTGAGTGCCAAAGCTTCTTTGTCCAGTTGACTGTAGTTCCTCTCTGCTTTAGTCAAAGTGCGAGAGTAAAAGCAATGGGAGCTTCCTTCCACTGGGAAGCAAGTGGCTCAGCACCCCCACTCCAAAAGGGGATGCATCACAAGTTAATATTACAGGTAAATTCTCAGAAAACTGTATCAATACACAATCAGAAGTTATTAGTCTCTTGATATTGATAAATGCAGACTCTTCTTTCTGCCCCAAACCCATGCAGATTTTTATCCAGTAGTCTATGTAAGGGTTCTGCAATGGTTGCTTTCTGAGGTAGAAACATGTGGTAGAAATTAACAAGTCCCAGGAATGCTTGCAAGTCAGTTTTGCATTTTGGTCTGGGGGCTTCTTTGATTGCCTGGACTTTGGCTTCTGTGGGGTGGATGCCCTGTTTATCAATCATATAGCCCAAGAATTCTACTTTTCAGTTCTTAGTGTACACTTTTCTTTTTACTTTCAACCCTGCTTTTCTGAACCTGGTCAGGACTTCTCTGAGTTTCTCTTGTAATTGAGTGTCATTTTCAGCAGAGATTAAAATGTCATCAAAATAGGGCACCACCCCAGGTAACCCTTGTAGCATCCTTTCCATAAGGCTTTGAAATATGCCTGGCCCACACTTACTCCAAATTGTAACCTCTTGCATTTGAATGCACCCGATGGGTTACAATGGTTTGGGCTTCTGCAGTTAAATCATCTACTGTTAACTGTTGGTATGCTTGGGCCAGGTCCAGTTTGGCGAAGACTGTGCCCCCAGAGAATGTTATAAATGATGAACCACTGGACCCAGATATGCGCTCTGCTGAAGCGCATGGTTCAATGTCCCCTTGTAATCCCCGCAGATTCTCACAGAACCGTCAGCCTTGACTGGCATGACTATGGGTGTCTCCCACCTGGAGTGGTCTGTGGGCTCTAGTACCCCTTGGGCTATTAACTTATCTAATTGTTCATCTATTTTTTCCTTCAAAGCAAATGGTACCCTCCTGGGTTTTAAACAGATTGGTTGTAACTTGGGATCTAGGTTAAAAGTGATAGGGGTCCCCAAGTACTTGCCTAATCTGTCGCTGAAGACCTCTGGAAACTCAGACTTCAAGGATTCTTCCCAATCAGTGTTGCTCATGTGATTGATGCCAGTTACTTGATGCCCAGCTGGGTTGAACCACTCCAGTCCCAGCAAGCTTGGGCGATCTTTACCTATGATGGTCAATGGCAGGCGCTTGGTGTGGCCTTTGAATTTCACGTTGAATTCTCTTGTTCCAACTACTGGAATCTTGTTCCCTTGGTAGTCTTTAAGAGTTAGTGCTTGTTTTTGAAGTGAGTCTTCTGAATGTCTGGTATCAGTCTTTGAATTGTGTCCCATGACACCATGGATAGGTATGAACCTGAGTCCACTTCCATTTGGCAAGGCCTTCCTTCAATAAATACCTTGACATGCACTTTTCTGTTATTTAGTGAAGAGGAATGACCAATAGTTACTGTTTGATGAGTTTCATTTTTCCATTTACTTCTGTCTGTGCCTCATTCTCTCACTGTTGTTGTTTGGCTTGACTTCTCTGTTTTTGTTGTTTGCAACAAACTTCCCTCTGTTTGGTGGAGTTCTGGATGATTTGCAGACTCTTGCAATGTGCCCTCTTTTTTCACAACGGAGGCAAATGGCTTCCAGGAATTTGCATTCAGTGGGGTGGGTTCCCCACAACCTATGCAGTGGAAATCTCTCTCTTTCTTCCCAGGCCGTTTTGTTTCCGCTCCATTCTGAGTCTGTTAATTCCTTCTTCTTCTCCACTATATTCTGACTCGGATTCAAGTTCATCAAAATGAGTTGTGGTGGTCTTTCACCCTCAGAATGGCCCGTAGTCTTGTTCATTTTCCTCATGGCGGCTGCTGAGGTTTTGGTGGCTTCTGCTGAAGATGCTTCTCTATGGCTTCTTTCAGCTAATTTTGGGTTTCATCAGTAATTTGCTCTGCAATACCTTGTCTTTAAGGCCCAATACAAAATGGCCTCCTCTAAACTGCTGAATTCACACACACCCCAATGCTCCTTAAACTTGCCACGAAGTCATTGACGCTTTCATCTTCTCTCTGATCGCAGCAATAAAACTCGTGTCTCCTAATGAGGCATGATACTTGGGGCGTGTAGTGTGCCCTTAAAAGTCTCTCCAGATCAGACCATGCCATTACCTTTATGTCTGCTGAGCCAGCCAATGCCTTCGCCATCTTGAAGACTGCAGGACCGCAATACGTGAGAAAAATATCTCTCTTCTGCTGCTCAGAAATGGCGGCCAGATCGTTTCCTTCTAAATACATCTGAAAACGATCTGCATACGACTCCCAGTCTTCATTCTTTGGGTCGAATGGGGCTGGGGGGGTGTTCAGTGCAGCCATCTCGCTTCTTCTTCGCCGTTGTCTTCTCCTTGGGGAAATCCCACCTTCGTCGCCAGTGTTAAATTTGTATAGAGAGACGAGACGCGGAGTGCTTCAGCTCTTGTTTATTGTGACTTCAGCTCAGAAGGGACCCGAATGGCTCAGCCGCAGCAGCTATTTATAGCCGGCTGCCAGCCAATCAGAGTGCAGGGTTTTCCTGCACTTTTACAACCAATGATTTCAAACACTTTACAACATCAACCAATCACTTCAAACTCTGCATACATAACAGTCCCTTCTATTTTTTCAACCTAGTCAAGCATTGTCATTTTTTCAATTCATCATTCACTTCCATTACATGCCCAAATAAGTGAGCTTATACCTCTCAATTATTGCCATACAGTTTCATGAACATATATTATTTAACTTTTTTGTTCAACTTGTGTGTTTGATGCTAATGATCCATGATCTATTCTACAGTCTGCACCTGGAAGTACCCAGTTTAATAGGTAATGTCCTGCTTTCCATTTCCTTTTATGTATTTATTTTCTTTCTTTCATTCTAATACTATACTGTCCATTGATGCAGAATCTCTGTTATTAATTTATACTTATTTATTTACACTTATTTGTATCAATTCTACACACTTTATAATTGTAAAACAATAAAATAAATAAACCAATTAATGCAAGACCATTATAAAAACACGTTCATCAAGCCCCATTAAAGTGCAGTCTGCCTACCTGGTGATCTCTCTGAGAGCTCCCTGAAAAAATGAAGCCTTTATCGTAATTACAAGAGAGTAGAGAGTGGAACTAAGTTTACAGAATCAAAAGTGCAATTGCAGAAGCACTTATATATAGTTTTCAGTACTTGGGACCTGGAGAATTTTCCCTCGTTATATGTGTGTGTGTGTGTGTGTGTGTGTGTATGTATGTCACTTTGCCATAGCAGTTAACCCAAATCAGACAGCCACATTCTGTGCCAGCTATGGTTTGTGAGTTAACCCAAATCAGACAGCCACATTCTGTGCCAGCTATGGGAGTCTTCATCTAAGGTAGTCTAAGCAGTAAATGACACAGTAGCGAGTCACTGCAGTTTACAACTGGTAAATCACTAAAGTTGGCTACAAGCCCCTGGCTTTGATTTAGGTTATTTAAAACAGATGCTGGCAATGATCACCAATTATCTTCACAAAATTCTACTAATTCTATCTCATATATTATTGCATTTTTTTGCTCGAAATCTTACTTAAATTCCAAGTTCTTTTTCTTCAGGATTTATCATTTTAATAATCCATTAGTAGTAGAGGGTCATTAAGTTGCATTTATAATATTATTTATATATTTATTTGCCCAATATATATAGCTGCCCATCTCACCAAACAAGTGACTCTGGATGGTGTTTTCAGCTTTTTGCTGAAGAAAAGAAATAAACTGTAAATGTGATTTATAATTTAAAAATTTAAAAAGGTAACTTATGGAAAGAAGCAAAATATGATATAATCTTAGAGAGACACACTAAAACTAAAATGTATCTGTAACCACCTTAAAGAACATCGAAGCAACTTGTTATAATTCTTTTTTTCCAGTTATTTTTTTCTATTTTTTCTTTTTGTCCCATCACTCCCCACTATTTACTGCTCATTTATTGTCTTTATTTCCTCTTATTTTTATTTTGTTAAAATAAATAAATAAATAAATAAAATGTATCATTAAAATAAATAAATAAATAAATAAAATTCATCGTTCTTTCTTGACTTTGTTACTGTTGCTGTAAGTACACTATATTTAGCTTTTCTCTTACCACAAAGAAAAGACTTTTCCATTTGGAAAAAATAGAATTTCAAAATAATGGCTAAAAATTCTGAACTTCATTAATATGTACTACTACTACAGACATTCCAAAAAATATGAATATGCTTTTATACAGTATGCTGGAAGTCACCAGGCTAACAGGAAATTATTTACTAATCAATGTGGCAGTGATTTGTGGGGGATTTTAACAGATGGCTAGAATTTACCCATCTCCCAAGATTAACTCTGGGCTTTGTACACTGTTATGCCTAGGCAAGCTTGCAAGAAGGCTTATCCAGGCAAAGTAAGAGCACATTTTGATAGCTTTGACTATACGGCTTGAAGCCTTGATTAAAATATCAATGACTAAAGACTATGATTCACAGTTTTAAGAACTTTTATTCTGGACAGTTATGGTTAAGATAACAGTTAAGATAAACTAGTAAGTTAATTTTTTGTGTAGTGCAATTTTATTTCAGCAAATACAAGTGCTAATAATTCGAGTGCCTGCTAAATTAAGGTTCAAATTATATTCTGTTAAACTGCTAAGCCAGACATCTGATAATTAAGAGAAGGGTCAAAGTAATATTCTCTTTATAAGGACATTGCTTTGGTCATTTTTCTTTCTCAAATTTGTGAAGAAAGATCAGTTGATTATGTGCAGGGGTGGTATTCAAAATTTTTAACAATTGGTTTTGTGGGCGTGGCTTAGTTGGTGGGTGTGGCTTGGTGATCATGTGACTGGGTGGGTGTGGCCAATTCAGTGTCACTCATGTCAAGGGGCACTTCTCGCCTGACTTCTCATGACAGTGGGGATGCTGCAACAGTCGTAAGTGTGAAAAATGGTCATGTCACTTTTTTCAGTGCCATTGTAACTTTGAATGGCCACTAAATGAAGTCAAGGACTACCTGTACAAAAATACAAAAAGCTTCTTTGCTTGCAAAAAGCTGCCCTAAATACTAATCATTAGATTAAAAATACCTGCAAGCCAGAGTTATAAATCAGGCAGTGTGTCTCAGAGCACCTTGAAGAATTAAAATAGTTAAAATGCAATGATAACTATCACCAGCCAACTCTTGCTCATCAAGTGAAACCCTTTAGCAGAGATATCATTAAGCTCTCCAGAAAGAGCACACCCAGGAAAAGCAATCTTTAGATCCATTTGCACCACTTAAAGATACCAGCTGGTCTCACTCATCTCACAAGATATCCTGAGGAAATCATCCAGATTTAAGGAAAGGTCACATGCCCCCCAGAAAGGCAGTTAAAAAATCAGTGCCAAGCTTGCCTCCTGCCTCTTGGAAGTACACCCCAAAAGGACAGTGCCAGATACCACTAAAGCAGTGAAGGAAGACCCCCTCCCCAGATAGAAAAAGAAACCATGAGGCAGGAAAAAATTCAAACACAGTACAAATAATTAAATCACAACAGTAGCTGTTACTTGTTAAACCAATTACCAGAACAAATATAGACAGGAACTAACCAGATTTCTCAAACCAGTTTCTTTTCAGGAATAGAGATTAATCTTTTTCCTTCCAAACAAAGCTGAATAGGGAAAATTATCCCATCAATAAACATAGGATCAACATCACCAAGCACAGAATTAAACTTCACCAAAAACCAGTTTTAGACCAAACTCAGAAAGGGTATGTAAACTCACGTTTGAATGTCAATCTTTCTAGCTAGCCAAGAAGAAGTATTTGCAGGGGAGTATTTCCTCCCAACAGCAGTGTAAAAAGCTTAAAACAACCCTTCCCTTTAAGAAAGTATCAGGCAACTGAAGAATGTCTAACAGAACTGGTCAAGAACTGGTCAGAACTGGTAGAATCCCATCGCTTATTATGTGCTATGTTGCTTAATTTTTACCAGGATGATCTCTTCCCAACCTGGCCTTTTAAATCTTTCCCTTACTGCTGTTGTTGAATTTACTCTCTTTGTTGCTATCAGCCACGTCTTCTGTTTCCTTCCACCTTTCCCAGCATTATGGACTTACCAAAAGTGCATAATGAGCTGATAATTTGCATTTTATTATTTATGTGAGTGTGAACATTGGATTAATTTGATCATTGATCTATTTGTATATTTTCTTACCTACCCATAGTTTTTCTCAAACATCAAAATACAAAATCATAAAAATACTTTTTCTATATGCTTCTATCTTTTGTGTTAGAGCAGTGGTTCTCAACCTTCCTAATTCCGCGACCCATTAATACAGTTCCTCACGTTGTGGTGACCCCCAACCATAAAATTATGGCTCAGTTCCTAAGACCATCGAAAATATGTGTTTTCCGATGGTCTGAGGCGACTCCTGTGAAAGTGTCATTTGACCCCCAAAGGGGTCGCGACCCACAGGTTGAGAACCACTGTGTTAGAGTGTCACAGGGAAAACTATTGCTATAAATGTCTGATTTTATAATATAGACGGGTGGTATTTAAGTATTTTCCCCCTAAGGTTTTTCATTGCTATTCTACAAGTGCTAGTATAGTCAAGTATTTCTTGATTATTGGTTCTTTTACAGAATAGTATTACCAGCATTTCATAAGTTATTGATGTTTCTTAATCAAGTTTTAAAACATACTTATCCTCTTCAATCCAGCATTCCTCAATAAAAATTCAGCTTATAAATAAGGCCAGTATACAGCTTTGTTTCATTTCTTTTATGACCTATGATGTAAACAAGTGACCTAAAACTAGTTTGTTTCAGCATATTCCATCTGGACTGTTACTTCTTGTCCCATGTATAAATTTTGCACGATGATAATGATGTTAAAGACCAAACAATAATAAAGTAATATTAGTATTTCTCTGAAATACATTTAACAATAAATGATATATTCAGAGACCTCAAAAATTAGTAGATTAGCCTAGTTTACATATTGGCCTGAATAGTTCATTGTTTAATTTTGGTTAATGAATACATTAATTGATGCTAAATGGATGGCAGACTCTCCACCCCTCCCCTGCTGTCTGCTCCTCCTCAGTCCATCTTTTTGATTATCATATTGATATATTCTTGTTGTGTACTTTTATCATTGTTTATTTTACTGTTCTGTTATTTTACTTCTGTTTACACTCCGTTCATCTTTTTATTATTGAAAACCACCTAGAGTCACCCCACGGCGAGATAGACAGGAAATAAATTTATAAATAAGTAAGTAAGTAAACTGTATTTGGCAAATGTATGCAATCAACTACTAGGCCATGAATTAGCTGCATGTATCCAAGACATCAAGTTAATATAAAATTACATACTTGCTTAGCACAATGCATTACTTTATCTATCAATTATCTCTTGGAGTGATAGACTGAACATTATTTTATTATTTTTGACAGTATGTTAAGACCATTAATTATTATCTGTATATCTTATTAGTCTAAATATCCATCAGATTTCATGGGACAGCAAGATATGAAGATTTAGATATCTATCTGCATTCTCTCAATTTTTTCTGAAACCATTATAAACTCCTTCTGATTCCTGTTTTATTAAATTAGATATGGCATTTAATTATAAAGTTATATCTAATGCAGATATTTTTATCCTTAAATCTGAAGTAATATGATTACCACTTTATCATTTAAATATTATTTTAAGGCAACATGACTGATATTTACTTGTTTTTTTTAAAGAACAGAACTCAAACATATCCATAATAGAAATATTGTTGCCTTACATTTTTACTGGAAACAGATAGACATTCTTTTTTTTACACATAGGATATTATAACCTGATTGTTTTTCCATAAGAAGGTCAGTGCTTTATTCTTATTGTACAAATAAGGAATTCAGGCTGAAAAATGTAATACTGGCATTTTGCTGAGTTGGCAGTTTGAATTATGTTAGATCAAAGTACAGTGATTTTGCCTATTCTCTCTTCTGTACCAGGCTAAGTGTATGGTAATATTCTTTAAAAGAATATTTTTGGAAAACACACTAATACTTATGCCTGTTGCTCAATAATTTCTTAGTATTGGGAAGAGTAGTGGTTGACCAAAATATGCCACAACTTAGTTTGTTTTGTGTTCAAAGATGCAATCAAGTCTCTGGTTAACCATAAATAAGAAAACAAAATAGTTCAGTAAAGCTGAAAAGGATGGGAAATAGTAAGCTTTCCCAAAAAATTAGCTTTGGAAAATATTCCTTCATTTACAGCATTTCTTCATCAAGTTGTTTTTTGTACTCACTGAAAACATTTGAATCAATATGTGCATATTATAAATATGCCTAACATTCAAAATTTGTTTACATTAGAGGCAGAAGAAACAAGGTATTTGGGAGAAGATAATACATCTTCTCTACACTGATTTCATGTTACAAAAAGAAAACATATTTACATTGCTTTTGTTAGCGGTTTAGATTTCTTTCTCATGCTGTTATATTTATCCCTTAGAATTGCAAAAGAATGTGGGAATATTTGCTGCCGTATCAGATATGCTGACACATAAAACTACACAACTTTACATTTTTTTCCAGCCTGAAAAAAATGCCAATATTAATACCATTCTTATTTAGTTCAACTTCTCATCAGTGAAGCATGGATTTGATGATGATGGTGGTGGTGGTGGTGGAGGAAGAGGGGGAGGAGGAGTACGATCAAAAGAGAATATAATACAGCTTTATAAGCCATTTGAATAGCAAACAAGATAAAATACACAGAAAGCAATTTAATAGCAAACAAGATAAAATATAGAGTAGTACAGATCTCAGAAAGCAATTTAAAAGGATCTCCCTTAGAACAACCTGTAGAAAAATAAGACATTGAAAAAAGTGATGATGCTAGTTTGCTATTCTTTATAAACTCTCATATGAACAAGTTAGATAAAAAGAGCAAATGGCTGAGCTTGTATAAAAGTAAAAACCACCAAAGACATAAATTGAAATACACACAGAAAAAAGAAAATTAAACTTAAGACAGTTCTTAGCTAGCCATAGCCTTTTCTTGTTCCTGTACAGAATAGCCTTCTAAACAGAAGGCTATTCTGTACAGGAACTAAAAACTAGAAGCTAAGAACTGTCTAATTTAAACTTTTTAAATTACAAAAACATTTCCTTTCCTAGAGAGGGAGAGAATAGAGATATATTTGGCCTTTTTGAGCTGTTGGATGTATCTGTCCCTTATGAAGATGTAGATTCTGTGTCAGATGTGTTTGTGTGTGTGTGACTTTGAGTCAATGTTAACTCCTGATGACTACCTGGATGAGTCTTCTGCAGTTTTCTTGACAGGTTTTTGAAAGTGATTTTCCATTGCCTGCTTCTTAGGGCTGAGAAAGAGTGACTGGGCCAAAATCAATTACATGGCTATGGGCCCAAGATAGGACTAGAACTCACTCTCTCCTGATTTGTAACTTTGTTCCTGAACCACTACACAAAGCTTGTTCTCTATCTGACATGAGGGAATGTGCATTGAAATAGGTGGAAATGTGTTAGTGGGAGCTTATTTGTTCAAACACTATACCCTATTTTTGCCCATTAAAAGGAAGGGAATCATCGAAATGCATTTCTTGCTTTATTTTCTACCTTTACAAGTTCTTGTGATAATCAGACTTCTCTCTTGTTATCCAATTGTAGCCAAACCCACAGATTTTATAAACTTATTTCAGTACCTTTCATAATGATTTCCAGATGAAATTTCTCATCATTTGTCAGTTATGCTATACACAGAGTCAACATTTTTATTCTGCTACCCAGAATTGAACTGCATTTCCTATTTTAATGGCCATTTCTCTAATTTGGAGTTTTCTTTTCCAAGCTTTTCATTTTCCTACCTGTCGCTATGATATTTTCTCTGAATTTCTGCATCAGTTAAAAAAACAAAGGCCATTAGCATGCTTTTCCTGTAAAATGCATGATAATTTAGAAAGCATGCTCCTAGTCAGCAGTTTTAGTTGAAAGAAATGTAAATAATTTCAGAAGGTTTATGGTAGTAGGATTTTTTTCTCTCTCTCTTTTGCTGGCAATGTTTAGAGATCATTTTGCTCATTTAGTAAAATATATTTAATTCTTTATTCTTTATTATTTTATTATTCAATACTTTATATTGAGATTGGTAATACAAAACAAAACCCTGGACTCTTGAGAAATCGTTTTTATCAAACTCACACCTAATAGAGAGGGTAAAGTAATTTGATCATCCAGTGACTTTACTTGTTAGTTTATTTATTTATTTAATAGAAAAAAATCTTGCATCACATATGAAGTCAGCTGCCCAAATTGCAACCAACATTAACACAGAGCAAAGTAAATCCAAACTCAGTTACTGGGAATTATGAGGTTAAACATTTAACTCATTCAGAAGAAAGGATGTGCTAGAGGAGGAATACAAAAAGAATGGTAGCATATGTATGAATTTCTGAACTAGTAAATTTTCACTAAATGAAGTTTTATGAAGTATGAATTTTTTATGATACAGGTATTGTTGCTGAAGGAATACTTCTGTATCTTTGTTTTCACTCACAGATTCATCTTTTCACTTTGCTTTTCCACATCCTGTACATAACTTCCCTCTATGCTACTTAAACAATGCCACACAATCACATCTGTTTTCTGAGTTCTTTACAGTTATTTTCTGAATAGCTTTGGTTTGCAGTTCTGCTTTCAGTGCTGCTATAATACTTTCAATAGTGCTAACATTTTCTCTAAGTGTCTTCTGATTTTCTATTAAAAATTAAATGATTTATAAACCAGTACAAAATTAAAGCAATGCAGTCTTGGAGTTTAAGAAAAAAAGTTTCCTCTAATATAAGTAGAACCATACAAGCTTTGATATATTGGAGACTATTGTCCTAATATAACATATGTTGTAAATTCAATACCTCATGACACTAAAAATCCAAGTCTATGATATTTTTTTCCTATACTAGAGTTCTTTTTATTTTTAAAGAAAAAATGCTAATAGAGTCTTGGATTGTTGTATACCGGTCTAATGGGATATTTTATGCACTAAAGAAAAATACACTCATAAAATAACTCTAGTTTCTAGTTTCTGCACTTCTTTGAAGCACTCATATTCCTAAAGGACATTTGGTAAATTGAAATATTATCTCTCCTGGTTTTATAGATTCAAGATGCTGCAAGTCGGGGCCTGAAATTTGTTGGGATAGTACCTCAGCATGTTTCCCAAATGAACTCCAAGAGTATTAGTGCTCTAATATCTATCAGCAACAGCTCCCCAGAATTAAAGGATGACAAGAATCAATTCGATATTCCTGAAGATTGTTCTTCATTAAATTTTGAAAAGGGTAATGGCAGTGATGTATGCAAGGTCCTAGCAGCAGCAGCAGAAGAATGTAGTGACCAGCAGATGAATTCTAGTGAACATCTAGGAGGTGAACAGGCAATTACTGAGCATATTAGCTTAATATCTTCTGGAGAACTTGGAGGGAAGCTTCAAGGTGAGTATGCAGATTCTTCCTTAAGACTGTTGAAAATAGGTTTGGGCTATGGTCTTCATTTACTGTTTGATAAATGTAAATAAATTTTGCCATTCATTTTTTTTACTAATGACATTTTTTATATAATATGTGATAATTTATAGGAAATATACAATAAGAAATATTGAATTACTGGTTTGTTTTGCACATAAATAAGCTAATATTTGTTTAAGGTAGTTATTTTTTTTACATTTGAGTTAATGTATGAAACTCCCTTACTAGGAGAGATGTTTAGTGATATATATTGCAATATTATTGCAGTTATTTCTGTCTTTTTCTTTGGAGGCCTAAGACCAGTGGTGTGATTCAAATTTGTTTACTACGGGTTCTGTAGGCGTGGCTTGGGCGTGGCTATGTGATCATGTGACTGGGTGGGCATGGCCAATTTAGCAGTCCTTTTTGCCAATTTAGCAGTCCATTAAACAATACACAGCAGCCCCCTTTTCTATTCTTTTTAATACTGCATTTAATATTTGCTCTAGGTTTTTTTTTACTGGGGGGAGAGGTTGGCAATGCCTGAGGAAGGAAAAGCATGCTTTCCACAGGTCTCATGGCTATATTTAAAGGGCCAGCTAATGTCATTGGTGTTGGGAGATTCATTGGTAAGGTGATAGTGACTGGATGTGTGATGTTCACTGGTGCAGTAACTGGAGTTGGTAAATTGACAGGTGTGGTGAGTGTTAATGCACAACTCATTGGACTGGAGATGTTAACTATGCTCAAACCGTTGGCTGGGCTTCTCATATTCATTGCAGCAGCCACAATGCGAGGAGCTGCTCCTTTGGTACTAAGTGAATTTTGCCCCATTTAACAACCTTTCTTGCCACAGTTGTTAAATAAGTCACTGCAGTTGTTAAGTTAATAACACAGTTTTTAAGTGAATATGTCAGAAGGTCACAAAAGTTGATCACATGATCCTGGGACATGGTAACTGTCATAAATATATAAACTACTTGACAAGCATCTGAATTTTGATCATGTGACCATGAGGATGCTGTAATGACTAAGTTGAAAAGCAGTCATTTCAGTGCCATTGTAACTTCTAATGGTCACTAAATGAACTAACTTAACTGCAGTGATTCACTTAACAATTATAGTCATAAAATGGAGCAAAACTCACTTATCAATTGCCTTGCTTAGCAACAGATGCTTTGGACCCAGTTGGGGGTTGTAAGTCAAGGACTACCTCTACAGTAGGAATCCATTAGACCCATTTTAGGTTAATAGATAGTATAAAAATACATTAAACTTTAATCTCATTTCATCCAACTGATGGAGTAGCTAAATTGATAAAGGATGCTGTTAGCTTGAAGGGGAGCTACCACATTCCTGATATTTTGGCTACCAGAGACTAACAGGGTCTTTTCCAACAACTTCTACAGTATGAATATACTCTTAAGTTCTTACTCTTACACCAAAACTTTCTAAAATGTACAGATGAAAAACTTTATAGAGTTTCAAAGGGAGTAATTAAGATAGTGAATTTCATTAATGTGTTGATGGCTATTTACAGTAAAGAGGGTATGTTGGAATTCAGCATAAAATTCTTTCCACCAACATTCAAATTAAGAATGGAATATAAAATAAAATCTGAATGATAAAATATAAATAAAAGTGAGAAAAGTAAAACTAAAAAGTAATTTTAAAAATCTGGATAAAATATTTTGAAATCAGGTGGGGGATTTTTAGCCTATACCTACCTACCTACCTAAGTTTGGAAGCTAGATTATCTATCTATCTATCTATCTATCTATCTATCTATCTATCTATCTATCTATCTATCTACCTACCTACCTATCTATCTATCTATCTATCTATCTATCTATCTATCTATCTATCTATCCCATCCATCCATCCATCCATCCATCCAAGTTTGGAAGCCAGATTATACATAATACAGAATCTGAAATTTAGAAGTCTGGATTTCTCCCACCCCACTCACGTGCACAGGCGAAAATTTTCACTGAGAAAATGCTGCACAGAAAGAACTTCAGGAAATGGATTACGGACAGACTATGACAAGTCCCACATCAAGCTTGGCAGCAAAAAAAATGTCAAGAGAATGTCTAACACAATTAGAGGGAGCTGCTCTGCTACGTTAAACCCCGTGATTTTGTCTTCTAAAAATTAAGAAGAAATCTGTTTCCAATTCCTCCTTATAACCCAATAAAAGTAGCATCCCTCAGTTCAAGGCCAAAGGCTTAAACACCCCCCCCACATCAATCCGAACATCAATGCAAAACCACAGCTCACGCTGTTTGAAAAGGACCCTCCAAAAAGAACAGGCTTGTAGGCAGCAAATCAGACGCAAATCCCAGGGAGGACCATCTACCTATAAAGCCAAAGGACAAAGGGGGAGGAGGAGGAGGAGGAGGGAGGGAGGGAGCAGATCAACCCGCAATCGTGTAAATCCCAAAGCTAGTACCCCTTAAAGGAGAAGACCCCTAGAAAGCACATACACATGTACATACATGCAAACAAGCAAAAAGTTTGCTACAATCAATCCTATAAGGGAGCGTGGTCTACGCCCCAGTCGTGGCTTCCTTCTCCTTGAGCACTCAAAGTGAGCCCAAAGACGTACTAAAAGCAGAGGACAAAAGCTCCTAACAAACATTGAAGCATAACCATCAAGCCTCTGCTTGGGCCATCCAGGCCTCAACTGCTGCATCGTTTTTTACAAGGTCTTCCATCTGCTGGCTGCATCAACTACAAGGCCGCATACCCCCATCAGACTTTAGATCGCATCAAGATCTCAATAAAATTATAGCAGCAGCAGAGTTCATGGGTCGCCACCCTTAACTCTGCCAAGTTCTCCTCCAGGGCCATGGCGTCGTCCATGACAGCGAGCAGACTGCTATGGTTACGAAATTGGCAAGCGGAGCCCCTGCGCAAGTGGAAGCTGGCTTCGGCCCCCTGCACCAGTGAGAAGCTGTTCGGCAATGCTCTCGATCCATTCGTCATCAAAACAAAGGACAAAAGAAAAGTTTTTTCCTTGACAGGGAAGAGGGCAAACTTCCGCCCAGCCCCATACCAGCCACCTCCATTCAGGCCCGAAAATACTTCTTGCTTCTCCAGGCCTCAGAGAGCGTATTTCCAGTGCCAAGAGCAATGCCCTGAGGCACCCGGCAGACAACAGCAAACTGCGGGTAAAAGGCCCTTTCGTGTGGGAGGGGGCGCTCCTTCTGTCACTCTAAATAATCCCTCGTTCTCTCCTCCCATCGATGGTCATTTGGCCTCCTTCACTTCCAGATGGGAGGAGTCAACGACGGACGCCTGGGTACTCAATACAGTAAGGTCAGGGTTACAACTAGAATTTCTATCGTCACCCCCAGAAAATTTTGTGTTCTGCCCTGTTTCCCGGGACAGTTCACGAAGGGCCCTTATGGAATTGGCCATTCAACACCTGGTCGACATAAGGGCCATTCAACCAGTTCCTGAACTCCAACGGGGACATGGCTTTTATTCTTGGCTTTTCGTGGTCCCTAAGGCCTGGGGGCGGGTGAGCCATTCTCGACCTAAAATTTCTGAATGAGTTTATCCCATACAGACACTTTAAAATGCAGACTCTGCATTCTATTCTAGAGAGCGTTCTCTAGAGGGAGGGCGATCTCCTGTCTTCCATTGATCTCACGGGGCTTACCTCCACATTCCCATCTGGCCTCATCATTGCCAGTTTCTCCGTTTCTGTTACCAGAATTCCCACTACCAGTATCGAGCCCTTCCCTTCGGGTTCTCCTCGGCTCCAAGAGTCTTCACAACTATACTTGCAGCATTGGTGGCTTCACTCCGGTCTGTTCCAGTGAGGATCAAATGCTACTTGGATGACATGTTGATACTGTCATCCTCCACCCACTCTGCCCATCGAGATCTACAAACCACACTCTATTGCCTTCAGTACCACAGCTTTTCCATCAACTCCAGGAAGAGCCATCTCTTCCCCACAACCAGATTGCTCCATCTGGGAGCTGTCATTGACACAACTCTGTGCCAAGTTTTTCTGTCTCCAGATCGAGGGAAGAGCCTTACTGAGATCATTCGACAGAATCAACATCAACACTCTGTCTCCCTGTTGCTGTTGTCCAAGCTATTAGGGAAAATGATATCATGCATTGGCATCGTTCCGTGGGCACGGCTACACTCCCAAGCTCTACAATGGTTCCTGCTCCCCTTTCAATGAGCAAGAACCAGCCACATGTCTGGCAGGGTCCGGCTCACTCCGCAGACCCACCGCTCCTTCAAGTGGTGGCTCTCCCCTGCCCTTTGGAAGGGACTCCTGTTCAAGGAACTGGACAGACTGTTCATCACCACCGATGCAAATCTCCTGGGTTGGGGGGCCCACATGGACGGGCACATAGCTCAAGGGATTTGGTCCCGGATGGACAGGACCGGCCCTATAAACTGGCTAGAACTCAGAGCCATATATCTAGCACTGAAACATTTTAGGATCCCATGTGCTAGTGTTGACGGACAATATGGCCACAAAGGTGCACGTCAACAGGCAAGGGGGAACCAGATCCAGGGCCCTTATGAAGGAAGCCAAACGGTTGGGGCAGTGGGCGGAGAGACACCTGCTGTCTATCACAGCAGACCACCTCTCAGGAGTTGACAACTCCCAAGCCGATTGGCTGAGCAGGAGCCTAGTCAACCATGCAGAATGGTCCCTTCCCCAGTCCATATTCAGGGTTCTCTCCCTCAGGTTCAGGACCTCGGAGGTAGACCTCTTCGCCTCTCCCCAAAACGCTCAAGTAAACAGGTTCTTCTCCAGGTTTCCTTGTCAGGGAGCAGAGGGGACCAATGCACTTCGGAGCAGATGGTCCACTGGTCTCCTCCTACGCCTTTCTTCCTCTTCCCATCATTCCGGCGGTCATTCGGAAGATGTTGGAGGAACGGGCAGAACTGATTCTCCTGGCCCCCCCCCATTGGCCCAGGAGACTCTGGTTTTGCAGATCTGGTGAACCTGTTTGTAGCCACTCCCTGGAGGATCCCAGACCACAAGATCTCCCTTCATCAGGGAGCCCGGCTCCACCCAGATCCCCAGTCATTCAAACTGACTGTGTGGCGATTGAGCGGCAACTGTTAAGAGAGGCTAATCACCCAGAAAGGGTCATCTTTACTGTACAGGCATTTTGTAAACCATCTACAACACGCATCTACCATGCCACCTGGAGGGTTTTCTGTCATTGGTGTCAAAAAAAGGGTCTCACTCCATTAGCTGAGGTAGCAGAAGTCCTCCGTTTCCTTCAAGACGGCCTAGAGAAGGGTCTCACACCTAACACCTTATGCCATCAGGTGGCGGCTCTTTCCTCAGTCCTCTCCTGGGACTCACTTCCTTCCTTGACTCACCACCCTTCAGTATGGAGATTTCTAAAAGGGGTTTCCAACCTCCGCCTTCCTGTGGTACACAGGTTTCCATCCTGGGACCTTCACAAGGTTCTCCAGGCTCTAACAGAACCTCCCTTCGAACCCCTCAAAAAGATGTGCCTTCAATTCTTAACCCTGAAAGTGGTTTTCTTAATAGCTATCACATCAGCTAGAAGGGTGTCAGAGTTGGCTGCTCTCTCAATTAGGCAGGATCTCTGCACCTTTCACGACAACAGAGTTGTTCTCCGTCTAGACCCTACCTTTGTACCTAAGATTAATACCCTGTTCCACAGATCCCAGGACATAGTGTTACCTGATTTCTGTCCCCTTCTGCATCACGACCTAGAGCACAAGTGGCACACCCTAGGTGTTCGAAGGGCGCTTAGAATTTATATCAAATGCACTTCGACATTTAGAAAGACAGAGGCCATGTTTGTGTCTTTTTCCCTTTTCCACTGGGGAAACAAGGCCTCACCTCCCACCTTAAGTAGGTGGATCAGGACATGTATTGCACAGGCCTACAAAGCCAGAGCTCTGCCTGTGCCCCAGGGCCTGACAGCACACTCCACTAGAAGTGCTGCAACTTCAGCTGCCTGACACCCAGGCACCCCTAGAAGAAGTTTGTAGAGTGGCTACATGGATATCCCTGTCTCCATTCATCAGACACTACTGCCTGGACTCCTATGCCTCAACGAGTGTGGCCTTCGGCAGACAGGTGCTTCAGCGAGTGGTTCCAACTTTGGAGTGATTAACCAGATGAGGACCCTCCCGAGGACATTCAGGCTTTAGTATGTCCCATCCTGAGCTCTCGCAGCAGCATGGAGGAGAATAGGCATTGGTAAATTTCCTGAGAACGCCCTTTCTATCTATGCTGCTAGGGAGCTCAGCCCCTCCCTTGTTTTGTCTGGACTATGGTAAGATATGTTATTGTTCAAGATTCTGTTTGGCTTTCAGAGAAACTCACTAAAGTCTGTCAAGTACCTTCATCAAAGCTGGAGTCACTCCCACAGGCTGCTCCTTTTATACAAGACAGACTCAGCTTCATGATGTCATCAGGAGGAGTCTAACCCATCCTGGGCTCTCTAGCAGCATAGATAGAAAGGGCATTCTCAGGTAAATTTACCAACGCCCATTACTTTATAATACAAGAGCAGAAGAAGCACTGAGGTTCATTTGGAGAAAGCTAATGCCCTTGGTAGATTTATTTGGGGGGGGGGGTATTGGCTAAAATTAGGTATGGTCTGACATGTAACTGTATGGGAACAATTAGCATACATAAGAGGAAAGGGGGTTAGGGGTTAGTTTTAATACCATTGATTTCTGTATGTATGTTACTTCATTTTCTCCTTGCCAATTTCTGCCAGATTCAGATGTATTTCTGTTTACTTCTTGCCTGAACATGATGCACATCTCAGAGATGTCTATGTCTCCTAGATAAAGGAAACAAATTTTGAAATGTTTGTGTTGTATAAATTGCAGTATATGTGGAGTCAAAATGATGTTAGACTAGCTTACATGTTGAACATTGATAAATTTTAGATAATAATATTTACAGTTATGTAGATTAATAAAGTTTTAGTTTTTGTCATAAAATAAATATTTAGACTCCCTTTTTATTTAGCCTTATTTAGTCTGATAGCATAATCACTTCAAAGAAAGAACAAAATTTTACTAATATTCTTGTGTCAAAAATTTAAAATAGGTTCCCTGTAATTGTCATGCTTCTTTTTTATCTTTTTTCCTTCAAAGCTCTTACAAATTACACACACACACACACACACACACACACACTTTTTATTCATATATGCACATAGATACAAACCAAACACCCCACCTCCACAATAATCTGTATATCTCTGGTTTTGAATATTTATTTCTACATTACATCATGCAACATTATAATTAATAATGTACCTAGTATTGCATAAAAACCAACATCTGTACATAGCATGGAATCTGCTGGTCTAGAATAGTGGTTGCCAACCGGTGGACCACAAGAAAATTTTGGTGATCTTCAGAGAAATGTCCCCCGCCCCAAGCACCCCCTCAAAGCAATCCAGGCTGCACAGGAACACAAGGCTGTGTTGCCCACATGGCCCACCCAACCGCTGGTCCCCACCCTTCGGCCGAGTGCAAACCTGCAGAAGGCAGCACAGCCCTCGCCAACCAGGACGAGGTAATGGTGCTGTTGCAGCAAGAGGGGACTGGTGGCACAGGCGGGCTGAAGTGGTGATGGAGATGGCCGGAAGGTGCAGGAGTGCCGTGCTACTTGCATTTGTGTGGCACTCCCACACCTCCCAGCTTGCCTCTCCTGGCCTGGGCTCTTCCTCGATAGCTGTGGGCTCTAGGGATGGCCCAGGGCAGGAAAAGAACCATTTGCTGATAGTGGGGGTGGGCAAATCTGTGCTCACCATCCAGTTCAGAGGCACAGAATGGGGCGTCGTCGGCATCATCAGTTTTCTTGTCCCTCTCGGCACTCTGCTCTGTTGTCCATTCCCCCCCAGGGCCCCAGCCACTGCTGCCTGGGGAAGGTACAGGAAAAGCAAGCAGAAACATAGCTCTCGCTGGGGCAAAAGAGCTGAGATTGAGGAAGGCACAGGCAACAGAAGATACAAGCTGCCGCCTTTGAAAAGTGCCGCTTTCTGTTGCCTGTGCCTTCCCCGAACTCTGCTCTTTCGTCCCAGCGAGAGGTATGTTTCTGCTCACTTTCTTTTCCTCTGCCTTCCCCAGGCAGTGATGGCTGGGGATGGGGGCAGCAGAGACTCAGCAAGCCAGGCCTGGAAGAGTGCGGAGACTTGCAGGCGAGCACCGTAGGCTCAGAAGACATACTCTGACATCTCTCGAGGAGTCCTTTTCTGTGGAGGTCAAAGGGGGTGGGGTGTCAAGCCCAGAAAAGCTTGAGTTCTCAACTGCACAAACAGTGATGAGGCAAACTATGGGGCTACTAAGGCACTCAGCTCAACCCAACCTGGAGTTCCCGTCGGTCCCGCAACAAGCCAGCAGCGAAGGTAGGATGACCAGACCAAAAGAGCGCTGAGGAAGACAGGCTCTTTCACCCCAGCAAGAACTATGTTTCTGCTCACTTTTCCTGTGCCTTCCCCAGGCAGCGATGGCTGGGGCCGTGGGGGTTGCAGCAGAGCAGAGCACTGAGAGGGACGAGAAAACTGACAACAAGATGCCCCATTCCGTGCCTCTGAACTGGATGGTGAGCGCAGACTTGCCCATTCCACCCTTCTCACCACCAGCAGCTGGTACCTCTCCTGCCCCAGGCTGTCCCTACACCCATGGCTATCGAGGAAGAGCCCAGGCTAGGTGAGGCGAGGTGGAAGGTGTGGGAGTGCCATGCAAGTGCAAATAATGCTGCGCTTCCTGTACCTTCCAACCATCTCCATTGCTGCTGCAGCCCACCTGTGCCACCAGTACCCTCTTGCTGCAACAGCACCATTATTTCATCCTGGCCAGCGAGGGCTGCACTGCTTTTTGCATGTTGCCCCACCTACAAATTTGCATATTACAGGTGCCAACACCTACAGCGGAGATTTCCAACCCCATCACGGGCCAGTCCCATATTCCAGAGCTGCACTAATCACAAGACTGGCCCTTTGGTCATCCCAGAGCAGCTCATCCATGGTAGGCCGGTGCACAGGCCAGTCCTGTGACTACTGCAGCTCTGAAATATGGGACCGACTTTCCCACCAAATTTTGAAATTTTGATTTGAAATTATGAGTTTGGTAGTCCCTGAGGTCCAAAAGGTTGGTGACCCCTGGTCTAGAAAGCAACCCCTTTTGAGGATTTGATAGACTTTTTACAATCTCCTTAAAATATCAAGTGAGTGTCATCTTTCCCCTTCTAGGAATTTTTAACCATTTGAAAATTGCCAATATCAAGCCACACTTCTAAGTTACTTTCTGCTGCTGTTTAAATCTTGAATTGGATTCCAAAATGATCTGTTCAACCCTTTTACTAATTCTGCATTATTGCCAGAACAATAGATACACAACTTTACAGACTTAAATTGATTCCTTCTGAGGAGTTAATTTATATTACTGTGTATTATGAGATTAACATTTTGACAATATTTATGCTCTTTTGCCATGTACATTGCATACATAGCAATTACTTTGGGGCAGATGTTCCAGCAGAAGTAATTATCTTCAAAGTATTTATTACTTTTCAAAACAAATCAGAAATAAAATGCCTAGCATTAAGAACATTTTCATTTAGGAAGGACCATGTTTTTGCTTTTTCTTATGCATTGGTTACACTGCTTTCTTTGCTTTGAAATCCTTGCATGATTGCTAAGTATAGCCTGAAGTAAAAATAGGAAGCATAGAAGTAGTTGAAGCCTGGTATCAACATCTTAGAAGGGAAAATGCCTATTTAGCTAAAGGTTGCACAAGTTACAGATTTTAACATGTAAATTTCAGTTCTGATTAGTCACCTTTTTGCTCTGATTTTAGGCTAAGTTTATTTTTCAAAAGAGCAATTCTTTTCTCCATTACTGTAAACTTCTCAGGTAAAAAAAAATCTGTGTAACATTTGTTTTGTTTTACGTTCTTGATTTTGACTTTATTTCAGTCTCTAAATTGGAAATCAGTGAATTTATATTTCAGTGCCATACTATATTGTAGTTAAAATTCATACAATATTGGAAGATAGAAGAAGTAACATTTTAGACTTACTGTGCATTAACACAAAGTAAGTTAGTGAACTAGTACTTGAAGGAAATCATACATATTTATTAGACTTCCTTTTTCCTTTTAAGAATATTTCTAAAAATATACAAATTGGTGGTGTTTTGTGATTCATACATCCAACAACTAAGAATGAAGCTGTGTCACCATATTTTCTAAGTTTATTATCTTTTCCTAATTTTTTATTTATTTATTATTTTATTTTGTCAAGCGATTATAAGATAACAGGTATAAATATAAACATAGTTGTGAATACATGAAATGGATACATATAAGAGAAAAGGTCAATAGTAGACAGTTTAAGGTTAAAGTTTTGGGGGTTTGGGGAAGAAACCACAGAGTCAGGTAGAGTATTCCAGACATTGACCACTCTGTTGCTGAAGTCGTATTCCTGCAATCAAGTTTGGTGCAGTTTACCTTGAGTTTGTATCTATTGTGTGCTCTTGTATTGTTATGGTTGAAGCTGAAGTATTCATTGACAGGTAGGTCATTGCAGTATATAATTTTATGTACTATACTTAGATCAGACCAAAGGCAGCGTAGTTCTAGGTTGTCTAGGTCTAGAATTTCAAGTCTGGTGGCATAAGGTATTCTGCAACAAGTAGAGGAGTGGAGAACTCTTCCTGTGAAATATTTCTGGACTTTCTCAACTGTTTTAATATCAGATACGTAGTGCAGATTCCATACTGATGAGCTGTATTCAAGTATTGGTCTAGCAACATTTTGTATGTTCTAGTTAGTAGTGATATTACCAGAGAAAAAGCTATGCGGATTAGGTTAACAACTCTTAATGTCTTTGGCTATGTAGCTCTGTAGCACTTAGATCATTAGAGATGAGTACTCCA